>CM076405.1:32414719-32847838 GCA_038363315.1 Mugilogobius chulae | reverse complement strand
ATAAAGGACCTCATTAGGTAAATTGCTTTAAAAACGCTGTGCCTTTAATAAACAGTTTATTAATATGTAATAACTAATATCTATTAAGCCTTAACAAACATTTGTAGACACTTAATTACTTTGAAATTTAACTGTTTTTTACCAAACACCAACACACTATCTACATTTTTGTTAGCAGTTAATAGATGCTTTATAAAACCTTTGTTGAGTAAAACTGGTATTTATAAAGCATTTATTAATTGTTAATAAAGTAACTAGAGTGAGCTTATCTAAAGTGTAGTCTTATTTTGCCTTATAACACATTTATTAAAGTATTGCAAACACCAGTGCACAAATTAGATTTTATTATCAAACATCACAGTATGAACGTTTACACACCGAAATACATCAAAATAACCACATTTTCACATTACTTTCCCATAAAATAAATACAGAATAATTATATTTTTATGTTATTAGCGCTGTTAGCGGGCTAGCTAGCGTGTGTTAGCCGCGCTCCATGAGTCATAGAAACGGACCTCTGGATGTGACATGCTTGGTAAGTGTTTGTGTAGCTAATGTGGGCATTGTGTTCAGATATCAGAAACAGCATTAATGTATTTTTAAGGCACAGTAAATGATTTAAGTGACAGTACATAAAGATGGTCAGAAAACAAAACAAAAAACATGTTATTGGCACAACTATGGTGTTAGCATTTCGGCTAGAGAAAATCTCAATGCAATAATGAAAAACTTAGGACCACAAATCATAAATAAATGTCGATAAATTATGCAAAATTACTTGTTTCTGAATAGACATTTTATATTCATTATGACAATGACTTGTGCAACCTAACATTTTAGGCAAAACATTATTTTGTGTACTAGACCACATGGACACAACTGTTGATTGAGTTATTTTACTAAAAATAGTTTAAAATTAGTATTTGTTACTAGTTTCAGTAGTATATTTTTATGTTTGTATTTTGATTCTTTTGACAATCCCATCTTAGTAAAAAAAAGTCCAGACATGGTCCTGTTGAAATCTAAACCAACTGATTATTCTAAACAATAAAAAAGTATAATAAAAACAACAATCTGTTGCAGCTCTAATTCATTGTGATTGTAACTTCTTTGCTTTTGTTTATGTTTTCAGCCTCACTATTGAAGAGGAAGGATGGCCGGCGAATGGAAGAGAAGAAACTGGGCTCTTGGCAGGTCGAGGGTGAAACATCACAGGTCATCATCATGGGTAAACCACAACAGTTGGTTTGTGGTGCCCATATTGAGCACCTGCAGAGCACCTGGACGTCAATAAAGACTCTCTAGAGACTTGGAGCAAATGAAATGGCAGTTATTACAAAAATTTCAGTCATGTTAAGCCGTCATTCTGTGTACATTCATATTTTATACCGTAAGTGCCAGGTTATCTTTTTAAACTGTTTATACCATTTTTATGTTGTAATACGTACCGTTCACATTCTAAAATGTTGTGATGAGTTTGTCTTCATAACATTGTTTTTAAAATACTATTAAAATGTATTGTCATTTCACATTTTCAGACTAGTGAGTAGGTCCATTTACTTTTGTTATTATTATAAAAAATGGATTTAAATAATATTTCCTTTAGCTTCACACTATCTGGAGAATATTTTGATGTTTTGTGAATGAAAACTTATTGTTACAACATAAAACAAAACCAAAAAAAAAAAAAAACATTTTAGATTTATTGAAGATTGACTTTGTCTGAGAAAATACAACATGCTAATCCTGAACTGCGTCAATCACAGCCTCGACATTCATAAAGACTTTTGACTCAACTTTACCATTAAAAGATGTTCATGTTATTCTGTATTTATTTTATGGGAAAGTAATGTGAAAATGTGGTTATTTTGATGTATTTCGGTGTGTAAACGTTCATACTGTGATGTTTGAATAATAAAATCTAATTTGTGCACTGGTGTTTGCATTACTTTAATAAATGTGTTATAAGGCAAAATAAGACTACACTTTAGATAAGCTCACTCTAGTTACTTTATTAACAATTAATAAATGCTTTATAAATACCAGTTTTACTCAACAAAGGTTTTATAAAGCATCTATTAACTGCTAACAAAATTTAGATAGTGTGTTGGTGTTTGGTAAAAAACAGTTAAATTTCAAAGTAATTAAGTGTCTACAAATGTTTGTTAAGGCTTAATAGATATTAGTTATTACATATTAATAAACTGTTTATTAAAGGCACAGCGTTTTTAAGCATTTACTAATGCAGTCTTTATAAATGATTTATAAGGCTTTATAAAGCATTTATTAATGTTAACTCATTTTTTTATAAATGCTTTTTTAATCATTAACTGATGCTTTATTAATGCTTAACAGTGTGCAGTTAATATAAAGTGTTACCGAAATTATTTTTTGTTTCTTTAAATTTTTAAGGAGGCAAACTGAGTATAGCACCTAAGTTGTCCCTTATATAATAAATAACAATAACATGATACACTTACTATGTGATCAATTGTCTTAAGTTTTAAGAGGAAGAAAATAATCAAGCTAGCAGTTCCTACACTAGAAATGGTTGATATTGGCAGATACTTGATGCCAAAGTATCGGAAACAATATCAGAGCTGAAAAAGATCAATCGGCCCAATTTGAGAACTCGAAATTTGGAATGTGGCAATTTTACAATTCTATAAAGCCATAAGAATGAAAAAAAAAAAAAACCTACAAAGTGGCACAGAAGAGCAGCCACAGTCATTCATGATTATAATAAAGTTAAAGGTGCACAATACAAAGACTCCATCACCTGCTATGTTCCATAATAAATGCTAAAAAACCTGCTGTCCTCCCTCACTGATGTAAAGCTGTCATGGGCTTCACATTCTAATATTTGGGCCTTCTTCAAAGCTACGTCTGGCTCTTGGATTGCGAGCTGTTTGGGATCACACAGACTAAATCTTTTCATGCCTCGTGCAGCCGCTGTACTGTATTTTGTTTTGCACCGTGACAAATAGACTGGCCCCATTCTTTCAATATTCCAATTCCCCTTTTTGGACCCAACAACAGAAGAGGAAAACATCAACAGGAAATGTGGCGCAGAGGGGAGGGTTCTGATCGGCTTCATAATGCCACGCACAACAACAACCAAGATAAACACGGCAATGTACTAGCTTCACTTGTTACAGCTATATTGTTTTTATAGTATTATATTGTATAGTCTATCATTGTAAAAAGTCATAAGGTTAATAAGTTAATATAACTTAAATATTTGTTTCGATATAGCTTGACAATCTGAGTTAAAACAAAACTTAAAACTATACTCAAGGGCTAAAAATTGTTTGAAAAATGCAAATATTATAAAAAGTATTAGCCAAAATTACTGTTAACGTAGCCATTTTTTCTTTATTTTGTGATAAATGTCCAGTTTAACTCACTTAAATGGAAGATTAAAAACACATTTTTGGCTGTTAGAATACAATTGCTCACCTGCCCACTGCAGATGGAAAGTAGTAAAAGCTAATTCTGGTGCAGTTCATCTCTCCTTTTAATAAGATTAATGAATTTTGTACATGGTCCCTGACAAATAAAGACAAAACTAAAAACTAAACTAAACTGAACTACATTTCAATCAAGAATTGTAATCTTTACATTGAATTATTCATTGATGTATTTATTTTTGGAGAACATATCTAGAGTAAGGCACAGAACTTTCTCAGCGTCTTCAGCAAGTGAAATTTAAAATACGGCCTTTTGTAATACTGTATCAAACAATAAAACACTCTTTTAAACTGTGGTGATTTGTGCGATGAATAGGCCCATTAACCCTGTGTCTTAAAATAAAATACATTTAAACCAATGTTTTCCAACCGTTTTGGAGTCATGGAACAGTTTTGTGATAAAGATTTTCCTATGGCACACCACTTATTAAAAGATTGGCCAAATCAAGCTATTTTAGAACAGTCAATGACAACGTAACTGTAACTTTTCTGGTGGAGTTGTTGATTACTTTTTGCATTGCTGTCCTTGGAATGTTACGTTAAACATATCATCTATCTGAACAGAGAGAAGCCTGTAACACAACAAAGTTAAGATGATTTTCACACTGTAAACACGTTTTAGATTTTCAATTTTAAATTTGACAACTTCTTCTCATAAATTCTTCATCACATGGTTAATATCGACATGTATTCATTTTGTTTGCTTATGGCTTATAAACGTCTTTTACCAACAACATAGTGAAGAGGACCACCCAAGCACAGCCAATCAGAACGCTGCATTCATCTCTTGATTAGATATTTATTATTCAATTCAGACAGTATTGTGCTGCATTTACCATATCGTTTTTAGTGTTAAGCACAAAGTTTACTAATTTGCAAGTAAAAAGTTAGCTATCCAAACTTGTGGTACAGATCAGATCTGTGGGGAGGCAATCTTGGTCACAATAAAACTGCATTTTTGCATGCACGCTAAAATAATCTATAAACAAATATATGTTAAATGTGTTCCATGTCGTATCTTGGAACAGCAATTTAACAGAACTTTTTAATGGAAAAGCTACACCGAGCCACTTTTAATGAGTCTGTTAATGTGTAAATGGGGATAGGTTTTGCTTTTTGTTGTTGTTCAAAACACTCTCAAATGGTAAATCTTTTAATTCAATCTATTTAGGCTAATTTGACAAATTAAATGTTAGGGTTAATTGACAAGTTTAGCTTTAGCTGCCTTATACCTGATACCTTATACCTGAAAAATAATCGACCTGTAGAATGTCAAAAAAAAGAATATTTCTTTAGAAATACCGGGACATAAAAGAGTCAGTTTTTTGTGAAAGTCAAGTCCTCTCAAGATTATTTAATTTTTTTAATTGGAATTACATTATAACCCCGGGCTCACACTACATCCAGTCCAACTCCGGTGCAGCCACCGGAGTCTTTACTTAACTTGAAAAGTCCGAGAGTGGCTCACACGGCGTACAGTCTAGTCCGGTGTCTCCGGTACGGCCAGTCCGGCGCTCCGAATCCGTTTCGTTTGTTTCAAATTTTGGCCGGACGCCGGAGCGCACCGGAGCCCTTTTGATGAAGTTGTGAATAAAAGACACGATAAACAGGAAACCAAGCGAGCGCGGGTGAAGTGAATCCGGTAGTTTTCAAAATAAAATCATTACGTTACCGCTAATAATACAAAATACGACATTTACACGATTATGTAACACATAAACTGTAAATAAACCTCCAGTACTTACCCACTGTGCGGCGAAAAATCCAACAGAAAATCAACTGACGTGAAATAAGCCCAAAACTCTGCGCGTGTTCTTTGTTTACATATACATGTCCTCAGTGAAAGAGAGAGAGAGAAAAAAAAGTGCTCAGCGATCGCGTATTTTCCCACGTTGAGCGTGAACCTCCGTGAGTTCGGGGTCTCGCAGTGGTCGGCAGCAGAGCCTGTGGCTGTAGCAGGACTGTAGACCACCGGAGCTAATGTGAGTCACCCACCGTAGCAAGACCGGTCTGGTGGCTGCACTGGAGTTGGACTGGATGTAGTGTGAGCCCGGGGTAAGCCTCTGTGAACATTCAAAATATTAGGGTTAAACTGCTCTGCTAACCACAATAGAAGATGAAACACATTCAAACGTCTGATTAGCAGCCTGGCTATTAGCAACACGACATTTCAGCTCTGGAGAAAGACAAAGTTCAGCATAACGTGTTGAAACTAATCACTGCAAGTTAACAAGAAGCTATAACAACATCATTAAACTCCAGTGATGATATTTGATGAGATTACGCAAACGTTAGCTAGCATAACTTCAGCAGGTACAGACGTTTTATTAAATATTTTCTTCTGCTTAGTCAACGACGCTTTGTTCTCTTTGCTGAATCCTCGAAATCTGTGACAGAAAGAGGTTAGGATTGTTTTAATATCTAAACAGCTCAAGAAATCATGTGGGTCTGCATTTCCATTGTAACCTGAACAACAACAACAACTCATTACGGAAGCTATATGACAAATGTGACAAATGTATGGGTTATTATCTATTTATGTGCAGGTAAAGTTGAGTTTTTCAAAGCCTCAGTGCTCGTAGTTTTCCTCTTCACACAGTAATGAGAAGTACAGCAGCCACATGTGAAAGAGAAGGACTAAAATGTTATGAATATACACTATTAAGCACTGAAGTCACAGGCAGCAGCTCTTAACTCTTGTACTCCAGGTCTGCTGAGAGCGCGGAGCTAATAATAGAACGCTGTTAACCTGTAATGGAGAGTGGAGATGTCGTATTTATTAATGTGTGTATAAGGTGGTAGTTTGTATTTTTCTTGCGCCAGTTGCCGCATAAGAAGCAGTTTGATTGGTCTGTTGGTTACTTGCAAACCAGCCAATCAGTGCACTGGAAAAATGAAGAATGGCGACTATTTGGACTGAGGAAAATGAAAACCAGAAGAGTTAAAGAAAGTCAGATTTTTCAGGATTCCGAAGGTGTTTTTTTCCTTCACTGCCCCCATGGTGTTGGGGGGTAGTGGTAGAAGTGGAGATCATACCCATATCTTTTGGGACTGCCAAAGAACACAGAAATATTGGATAGACATTAAGAATGCAATATTTGAAGTATTGATATTAAATCTGCCGCTAAATATGTCATCCTAGACATTGGGTTGTTTAAACATGGAAGAAATTGTACTGACCGGAAATAAATTGTTACCACCAAAATTGAAACAGTGTGAAAAAGGAGTCCACTAAGACTATAACATGGAGGAACTGACAGCAGAGCTGTGACTAGGAAAAGACCTTTTCACTGGGAAGTGGTCACTTGTCAAGAGACATTTCAACAGTAGATGATTGTTCATTTGTTTAGGAAAACAGAAAAGAATGCCAATGAGTGTTCAGTTTGTTTGTTGTTGTCATTGTAATAATGCAAATCTCAATAAAATAGGTTAAATAAAATACACAGGTGGGACTGCGACGGGAAGGTGGCTCAATCTGTCAGAAGTTGAGCTCAACCCAAAGACACTTGTTGCTACCTAAGATAGCTTTTGTGAACCAGGGCATGACTAGCAACTTATGTTCTTCATCAGAGTTTGCAAACTACTTGCAGCAACTTATGCTTTGTGATTTTTGTCAAGCATTACGTCATGCACATGTCATTCGATAATTGTTCAGCAATTGGTGGCCGTTTGGAATATGTTTGTGTGAATGTTCTTTCACATCTGTGCGACTAGGGCTGTACACAATGTTGATACGAGGATATATCGTGACAAACTCAGTGGCAATACGTGTTTCGATACAAGGAAGCGTATCGAATATGTATCGGCATATTTAAATTCTCATATTTTACACTTAAGAACCTGGACTGCTGAAACGATTGAGCGGAACAATGGCTTATTTGTAAGACACTTGTAACTAACATAAAGAGCAGTTTGAAAATACAATTCCTGTGCATTTTGCAATTCTACTTAATCAAATTGACATTTTTTACGCTGATTTTAAAGATTGTTATACTCAAAAACTTGTTTTTACAGCTAAAATGCAATACTTTTAGTTTTTTTTTTTCAACATTGTGGATAAAAAAAAATATCAATGCACTGTATTTTTCTCTGCATGATTAAAAATACCTATTAGGCAGATTTTTTGTGATTTATTTTTTCTATAATATATCTTGATACGTGACATATTGCGGAGAGTATATCGGGACATACGTGTATCAGGATACATATCGCATCGGAAGGCTCTTGGCAATACCCAGCCCTATACGACCCAAAAAGACTTGAACAGATGATGTTGCGCTTGACCCAACCAAGCCGAGACTTCCACCTGATCTCCACGACAACAACCCCACAACACCAGACCACAAACTGCCACTGGACACACAACAGACTCCTCCATTTAGCCTAATAAATGTGTCCAGTCCAGTCCAGTCCGGCCCGCAGCCTGCAGCCTGATCTCTGGGCTCACGCTAATTGTTGGTTGTTGATTTTTGGTTGTCTGGAGTGAGCTAACAGGAAATCGAAGTGACGTGGTGGCAGTTCGTTAGGGGATATCAATAGCCATCTCGTTTGCATGGGAAGTAATGAGGCGCTGTTCTGTGCTCTTTGTTACTGGTAAGTGGAGGCTGACAGCAAGACATATGGTTAACCTGAGCAGTCAGCAAAGGCTTGTAAAAGTAGCACTGTGATTAAGAACAAAGCGAGTGCATAAAAAGCTTGTTTGTCGATGGGAAACTTTGAGGATTGTTGAAATAAGGCCGCAAGACGCAAAATTGTTTGTCATTTCTCCTGATCGTGTTTAAAATGTGAACTTAAAAACATAAATTGCAAAAAATAATCGGAATACTTGTCATAAAATAGGTTGATTTCAGATCCCATAGACAGTGAGAAGTCATATTCCTCCGGTAGATGTGATGACGCAAATCAAAACGACAAAGAATCATATTTGGGGGCGTGGCCTGCTGTAGGAGAAAGTACAGAAGAAAGTCTCTTGCAATGGTAAAAGAAAACCAAACTCTTTACATCTTTTCAAACTTTTGTAGCAATTTAAGTGTACTTTTTTAATTCAAGTTCGAGTTAAAATGTAAGTTGTTGACGTGGCCATATGTCAGAACAGTAAAAAGAAAGTTCTGGTGTGAAAATATGTCAAACAGCACTATATTATGTTAGCATTTAACTTGCGGCTACCATTTGCACTGTTGGATATATTTACAGCACACTTTATTCATCTGAATGAATGTGTGTGAATCACAGATAAGTGAAGCTAATATGTACTTTTATTTGTAGATATTAATGTCATTTGTTTGCTGTTGTTTGCTCATTTGTAACGTGAAAAAAGATGGTGGTCATTACACTCTTAAAATGTAATATGCACAAGAACAGAAATCTCAACTTTAAGTTGTGGTACTTGATTTTCAGACCACAAAATCAGAATTAAATCTGTCCTGGCTCTCAATATCTATTTAGCACATGGTTATTAATATCCACATCAGCTTTAGAATAGCTTTTTACAGTGAAACTGAGAAGGACCACCTAAGCACAGCCAATCAAAATGCTGCTTTCAGTTAGCTACAAGAAATAAAAGAGATTATTTTTAGACTTAGACAGAACACAACCAACTGATTTTTGTCACAAAATGCTTCTTTTGCAAGATACTTTTTAGTAAAAAAAAACAAAAAAACGAAATCACTTACACACATTTAAAATTTGCTAGCCGTTAGCGTAAGGGCAGTTTTACACACGAATTTCTACCTACAATAAAACATGAAGACCTTGTCAGCACAAATATTTGTCCTAAACCACACATCATCCATATGAAGCAGGAGTGTCAGGATACTGAAAAAGAATCTTTCTGAAACCAGGTTCCAGAGTGAAAAGATTTACACTGACCACAACAACAGACCACACTCTGGTCAGTTACAGGCATTACCCCGGTTTCAGGCTGGTTTACTGACTTGCGATGACACTCACAAATCCTAAGACAGCTCCATGTTACGCAATTTGCTTTTAATCATCGTTTTATCTTCATGTGGACAAGGCCTAAATGGTTTTGTAAAACTCAACAATGACTTGTAACAAAGCTCTAACCTTTTCTAAAAGTTAATACCAGCTGACAATCTCTAGGACCATTCATAGTTTGCGATTCTTGAAGGCTAATGCTAAAAGCTAATGCTAACGACAACAGGAGAAAACACTCTTGAGTTCTTCAAATCCTACTAGACCAGCACAGATAATAACAATGTACTTTGACATGACACATTTCATAGTTTATTAGCAAAAACATGGAAAAACATGCCTACAACATTATTTGATTAGAAGTCCATCTATGAATAATTTAGCTTGTACAACAGCCTCTCTCTATCTCTCCCTCTTCAAGTATCGTATAAGCTAATGCACATCTGATTGTCTGTCCGACCTTGTCACCTGTTGCCGTGCTTCCCGTCTCCTGTATCTGTCGTGTGATTGATGTTTTAAAAGCTCCAGCAGCTCCTTCTTTTGCATATATTTATTTTTGGGTAAAGGTTTAGTATTTCCTGCTTGATTTGTATGTAGCTCTCTAATGGACCCGGTGAGTGTCTCTATGAGCAGCTTTGTAAATCTATATGCAGCTGATTTCTAAATGCCTCCGGTAGCTAATACACCAGCTAATGGCCCAAATAATGATTGTTGCAAATGGAAGTGCCGAATACGACTGTAGCGAGAGAGAGGATGGCGAGGGATGTTTAGTGTACACAACTACTACGGCTTCGAGGAGAACTGCTTTACAAGGCGCAGCAATCAAGACTTTTGGTCAAGAATTATTGCTTTTTGACAATCATTTCTTGTTGCCTTGATTTATAGGCAAAAATATGTCAAATACTAGGGGTGTGAATTGTCCTTCCTATCACGATACACACCACACGATTCGATTAATCCCAATTAATCCCGATTCTGACACAAATGATTATATATTGCAATTAATTGATAATTATTTCTGTTTTTATAGATCTATACTATTAAAGTACAATTAAAAACAAAATGTTAAGAAATAATTTGTGTGTCAATGGTTAACATTACATTGTCTTCTTAAAGGGACTGTACCTGATTTTTGCATCCTAAAAATGTAAACAAACAGAAATAATTAATTTTAACCTTTTTCCTTCAGGCTACATGATTTCCTCACGTAGCTAATGCATTCTGAGCTTCAGAATTGTTCATCATGATGAGTTTTAATGTTTTTTCACAGCTTTTAACAGCGAGGTGAGTCACTATGCTAACAACAGTTAGCCACAATGCTAAAAACAGAAAAAGCTGCACACAAACGGGATTTTATTAGACATAGACAGGACTTTGGAGACTAATTTCCACCTGATTAGATACATTAATAAGGCATCAGTGCTAGGGGGAAATTGCTTTTAAGTTATCTTGTTGCAAAAAAATCGAGTACAGTCCCTTTAAAGACACAGTGCTGTCCTCTACTGTCCTGGCTGAATATGCACATTTTGAACCACTAATAACATTGAATTCAGTTGAAATCAAGGATACAAAGCATCCTCATTAATATGCATGACGTCATCAAAATATCGATATCGGAATTTTAGTATTGATACGAGTATTGCGGGATCGGGTATCGCGATATATCGTCGAATCGATATTTTTGGACACCCTTATCAAATACTAATATCTTTTTTGTTATACTGTTACTAGCTAAAAAAAAATTCCAGGATCTAAAAAAGTCTGGGAACAGCTGACAACAATTCAGCACAAACTTTTCATATCTTATTTGTTATAAAGTTTCAAATGTAATTTGTGTTTTGCATTGTAATCGTCTCATCAAGCAACTCAACATGAAAGTATATGAATATACATTTACGGTGGCCCACAAAGGCAAAACACAAACGCAAATTCAAAAAACATGAAAGCAAATTCAAAAATACAAACACATTTTGAAACACAAGGAAAAAATACAAAACACAAATTCAAATTCAAATGCCAAATTCAATTTCATAAACACCAGCAAGCACAAAATTAGAAAACACAAGCTCAATAAAAAAAAAAAAAACACACAAGCTCAAATTCAAAAGACAAAAGCTCAAATGAAAAAAAAAAACCACAAGCTCAAACTCAAAAAACACAAACATAAATTCAACTAAGGACATTATGGAAACAGTAAGTCTTCATATCTACTTGTTTCAGCCTAATCCTGGCAAATCTCAGAAGCTAAGCAGGACAGGACCTGGTCAGTCTTTGGATGGGAGATGACTTATTCTTTCCATAATGCAATTAGTTAAATTTGTTCATATCGTATATTGTTGCAATTAAGATGTAACTAAATACATTTTCTCATCCCTTAAGCTTAGTCTGCAACTGTTTTAATTACAAAATGAACCAGTATTTTTCCAATTATTTGCAGATGCTTTGAACTTTTTGTAAATTACTCATGAATAATTCAACGACTTGAGCCTCTTCAAGCCCAAAACCAGTGAAATTTGAACACATCTAGCAGTGGCAGCATTAGACAGGACACTGAAGCATCTCATCTCCATACAAACATTTAGAAGAACTTGTTTGTCAATATTGAACAACTTTAATGTTGTTGTTGTGTTGACTTGCCAGTGAGTGATCGGCTCTCCTTGGACAAATAAAGATCCAGTAATAACATTAAAAACCTACTGAAGGCACTCAACCATATTTCGTATTTCTCATAATTGTTTCCGTCAGCTTGACTCTGATGTACAACCAATTTCAGATCTCAACCTCCGCACTGAGCAACACAGGAACAAAGACTTGTAATAGCACATTTTGTAGCTGCGTGTTTGACAGATTTCCTCGACGCGGAGCTGCTGCGGAACGCTGGGAAACACCTGCAGCACCTGGAACTCTCTCTCTCTCTCTGAGGTAGAAGACGTGTGAGGAGCAGACTGGAGACAGCAGAGTCAAAACCCCGAGACAGAAATGAACTCCACTATGAGCTGGAGATGAGAAGAGAGAGAGAACACGAGAGACACACCTAAGACAGAGACAAGTGCCCAAGATCACCATTGTTTCAGATTTAAGGTTAGTTCTCATGCAAATTCAAAAGGGATGGAAAATCTATCGAAAAGTTAAAAAATCGTTTGAAGTATGCAGCAATCAAATTGAAAGGCCAGAATCCATCTGTTTTGCTCCTGCAGCCACTGACTTACACACATGCTCTGTATTTGTATATTACAAATAATAACACAATGACAGCCACAATATGAACACTAAATATGATTATTTACGGTTAAATGTTCATAAAAATACAAGTTCTGACACTAACAGCAGTGGCTTTGTTTTAAATGTCATTTATTGTGGTTTATTTTGTGTTTTACAAATGTTAATATAGATGAACTAACAAAATCGAACACAATCGTAAATCGTGGCTGCAAAATCGAAAACTGAATCGAATCGTGACTAAAGTAAATCGTCCCATTCCTAAATTCAAACCCACAAACGCAAATTCATAAACATGAAAAGAAATTCCAAAAATACAAATTCATAAACATGAAAAGAAATTCCAAAATGCAAACACAGATTCAAAAATATATCGGCCTACTAAAACTCAAAAACACAAAGTCAAGCTAAAAAACGCACACCAAAATTAGAAAACAAAAATTCCGAATAGAAAGCACATAACCAAATTCCAAAAAAAACTAAATGCAGATTCAAAATCACAAACCCAGCAAAGCAGATTACAGAAAGGTACATTTTGAATCCGAGTGTTTGTATGAATTAAAATTTGTGTTTTTGAATTTGCAGTCTTGTTTCTGAATTTGCATGAATTCCAAATTTTGAAGTTGGATTTCTTTTTTTTATTTATTTTTTTATTTACGTTTGTATTTTAGAAATTGCCTTCTTGTTTTTGAACTTGTGTTCTTGTTTTTCAATTTATAAATATGTTTTTGAATATTAGTGCACTTTTTGAATTTGTGGTAGTGTTTTTAAATCTGCGTTTTTGCGTTTGAATATGTGTTTTTTTTTTTATTTGTGCTCTATTGTTTTTGAATTTGTGTTTATGTTTTTTGAATTTACGTTCTTGTTTTTGAATTTGTATTCTCGTTTTTGAGTTTAGGTGCGTGTTTTAAAATCTGTGTCAGCGTTCTTGTTTTTAAATTAGCATTTTTGAATTTACTTCCTCTCATTTTAAATTTTATGTTTGTCAGCTTTTTCACAAATTGCCACTTTACTGATATAAACCTATTATAAATACTTACACAACTGGAGCACTTTTGTGGATGTATTTCCTAATCCCTTACACTGACATTAAAGAGCAGACACATTAGCACCTCCATGAGTTCAGCGGTGTCAGAGGAGCCTTCTTCACAGCGCTGTGTTCTGCTGAAATCATCAATCCAGTTTCTATTAAAGCACGTTTAATATTTGCGCGCACAGTGAAGAATAGGCCTGTTTATCAAGTGTCCCGCTACTGTGCTCAAATTGCTCTCAGCGTGGCGGCGCGTTACAGACACTGGTGCGTTTTTCACAAAGCAAGATACACAATCGCTCTATTACTTCTTCTACTATAGAGCTACCGCAGCCATGTGACGAATTTTGTTGCGGCGGCCATTACGGCAGGGAGGAGACAATGGTAACTAATGGAAATAAGTCTGAAATGTAGCTTTTGTAGTTCATTATGATCATTAAATATAGCTGTAAATAATTAAGTCAGATTCAACGTTAAGGAACATTTTGTGGCGTGTGCGTTTGTTAAGAGTTTAAAAACGCAAATTCTGAAACATTAACCAAATTTAAAGATATCCACACCAATGTGAAAATCTCCGCAACTTAAATTAAGAAACACGAACGAGAAAAAGTTAATTCACATTTGAAAACACGCTCCCAAACTCAAAAAAAAGAAGAAAAAAAAAAAATTACAACAAAAATGCAAATTGAAAAACAAAAAAAAGCAAATTTAAAAACACACTCCTAATCTCAAAAACACAAATGCAAAAACACAAACACAAATTCCAAAACACACATTCGTAAAAACAAAGACACATTCAAAAACACAACTGCTAATTTACAAACGCGTTCCCAAATTAAGCAACATAAAATAAAATAAAAAAACTAAAATGTAAACACAAATTCAAAAACGCAAATTAAAAACACTAGCACAGAATCAAAACATGCAGGAAGGAAAACAATGGTAGCTAATGGAAACAAGTCTGAAATTTAGCTTTTGTAGTTTATCGTGGTAATAATAATAAAAAAAAAAAAGTAAGTAGGCCTTCAAATCAAACCCTTATTAAGAGTTTAAAAACACAAATTCCGAAATTCAAGATGAATTCAAAAACATTTAAGCAAATTTGAAAACACCCAAAACAATTCTAAATCAAAAACATGAATTAAAAAGACATTCTCCTAAATTCAAAAACGCAACATCAAAACTGCAATGCAAATTTAAAACAAACACACAAATTCAAAAACACAAATTCAAAAACAAATATGCAAGATTAAAAACAAAAACACAAATTTAAAAACACGCTTCCAAAATCAAAAACACAAATTTAAAAGAAAAAAATGTAAAATAAAAAACTAAATTGCAAATTAAAAAAAACACTTCCGAATTAAAAAAAAAACAACATTTGAAACGTGCGCAATATCAAAAATACAAATGCGAATTACATATCACACGTTAATAAACACAAATACACATTCAAAAGCACAACTGCAAATATGATAACACACTCTGAAAAACATAAACTTCAAAAACAAAGATTCCAAAAACAAATGTAAAAACACTAACACAAATTCAAAAACAAAAATATTTATAAAAACAAATACACTTTTTTTTTTTTTTTTTACCAAATTCAATAACTCAAAAAAATTCTACATCAAAACTGCAATTTCAAAAACACACATATTCATAAACACAAATACACATTGTAAAATCCAAATTTGAAAACCTGCTTCCAAATTAAAAACTTTAATTCAAAAACAAAAATGCTAATTCAAATTTCGAAACGCAAAAAAAAACAAAAAACGGTATCACTTTATATTAACTACACCTTAATTGGCCTTAATAAACCATGAATAAAGCATGAATAATTCCTTAATTATTCATGAACTAATGCTGAATTAATGAATAAAAAAGTTTATTAATGCTTAGTAACTACTTAACTAAGGAACTAAGATTAGGATTTAGGATTAAGGGCAGGATTGTGAGTAATTAAGTAGTCACTAAGTTTGTTATTCTTAAGTGTTACAGTCTTGGTAACACTTTAGAATAACTACAGAGAAATTAAGCTTAATAAATCATTAATAACACCTCAATAAAGACTTAATTCAATATGAACAAATTATTAATTAATAGATGAAAAAGCTTATTAATGCTTAGTAACTACTTAATAACTCCGAATCCTAAGTAGTTACTAAGCATTAAAAAACTTTTTCATTCATTAGTTCACCATTAGTTCATGAATAATTAAGGCTTTATTTATGCTTTATTCATGGTTTACTAAGGCCAATTAAGGTGGTACCAAAGATTTTGCTACAGAACAACCACCGTATCCATAACATTCCAGATGCTATATGTCCCTCTTACTCTGCGTCCTGTAGTGTGCACATGAGATATACTAGTAACTTTCCATTTGTCACGAGCAAAAACCTTGACTAAGCTCTTCTCTTACAATCCCACACACACACATACAGAGGCAGTAGTTATTAATGACTCAAGTGTTCAGATTGCTGGTAAATTGCCCGTGGTGGAAAGTAAACCTTGAAGGAGACGAGGAGAGGGAATGTGGGCTATTTCTATTAGTGAGAAGATGTGAGTGTATAAATCTTTCATCATCTGTGAGACTGAACCAGAGCAAAGCACTTGTGCAAAGACGTGCTTAATAAAACAGAATATGACAGACTTTGGTGCGCTATATTTTTTTTATTTTAGATACTGCAGCTGTGAACCCATGACAATCTAATCAAAACTCTGTAGGTACTCTGCATGGTGGAAATGGTTTTGTCTTGACCAATCTATTTTTATGATAACCAATAATTTCCAGACTATAGTGTTGTTTCAAAAAATGTTGACTTGTGCAGCCTATGCAATAATGCAGAAAAGAGGATTTGAAAGTTAGAACTTGGACTTGAGTCACTATTTTTGATGACTTGAGACTTGATTTGGTCAAATGGAGAATGGAGACTTGACTTGGGAGTTGACCTGTGGCTCTGTGACTTGACACGAGCTGATGCTTACAGTAAAATGCATTATTTTTGCTTTTTGGTAAGGTCTAAGGTACAAAAAATGTGTCTGGTCTATGGTTGCATTTGGCCCCCAGGCCACAGTTTGAACATGCCTGGTGTATGTGGTGAACTTAATGTGAACTGTATCGAGTCAAAATAGTCTTGTTTCTCTTAGGTAGTACTTTATACAACCCATTTCAACGCAAATGCGTATATACAATGCAAATTTAAATGCATAGAGGGATTTTCGGTCGACGTCACTCTCCGCCCTACTGCGCTTGCGTCATGCAGAAAGCACGCCTCTCCATTTGTTTACATTGGGAAACTTGTTCCAATTAAACAACGAAACGAGATGAAAGTTGGCTACTTTTATCAGGTATGAACCGGTCTGATAGACGTCTGTCCCCTGAAGCTTGAGACAGCATTTTTCTCGCCGTTTTTACTGAAAGTAACTTGTAAGGGTCGTAGGATCGAATTTCATCCATAAATGTTAACTTAGCAGCATACCTTTTGTTTTCGCAAAGTGATAAACTCTTGACGTTAGCTGACAACAGAGCTTTTTTGACTTGTTTCCACTGTTTGTGTCTATGTGCGGAGGCTCTTTCCTCTATACCATGCAGTTTCTCCTTTTTTTACATATTACTTTGAATGGTGTGTTAATATTTGTTAATATTATTTATTAATATTAATGAAATCCTGATCCTAATCTTAACCATCTCCAAGCTCCAGACATAAAACCAAACAATTTTTGTAACTTCAGACCTAAACTTAGCCACTAAACCCAAAGTGGTTGTCTATGAGACGCTAAGAAAAGAGCATGGTTTTGTGGATCTTGGATTATATACCATGTTAAGTAAAATACTGTACTAATCATTTTGTTAATTCTGAAACAATAAAAAAAAATGGGTCAGTGGAAACAAGCATTATGTTATGTCATGCCATGTAATCTGTATAATTTGCACATTTTGTTAAGATGCGCCTTATGGTATCAGTATGACGCAATTTACCGAAACAAAGTATCACAATGTATGATTTGTTCAAAATGTTCAGGAGCATCGAATTAAGAAATGTCTAAATACTAAGGACTGAAGAACCGGTCCGGGCCTCTCAAATCTCTTTTCTTACTAAAAAGTCAACAGTTTTCAAATCCAAATAGTGACGCCATATAAAAAGGCTATAAACTTTCTCATGATACGATATTAACATGACAGAATATACACATTTCAGTGAGACTATGTTGGTTTATAACTACCGGTACACCTTAATTAGCTTTGGTAGACTACTTACTCATAAAGCTAAGGTTCCAGTTTAAGGTTTAGGGGAAGGGCTGGGAGTTATCAAGCACTTACTAAGCCGTAACAAACTTTTTATCCATTAAAATGTTATTTGTTCATCATGAATTAAGTCATTATTCAGGACTTGAGGTGTAGTTACTATGGTTGACATGCAGGAGTGCCCTGAATACAGCCAAGTGTAACTGATCCAAACATGACAACAAGACAACCGCTCTGACCAATCACACTTTTTTAGCTTTTCAACACTGCCCAGTTTCTCATCTCTGTTTGAAATGTGGTTGTGTGCAGCATTTAGTGTCCCTTAAAGTGTCTAGCTTGTTTCTTTTCTATAAAATGTTATGAGATACAACACAAGAACACATGCTAAGCTAGTTTTGCGACCAATCCAAGTGTAGATTTACCCTGACGCTGTGTAGCTGTAATACTAAAGCGGTCGGACATTTGATTTACGCTAAATAAATAAAAGATTTGTGTTTTTGAAGCAGCCCCAGCGTGACACATCGGCTTTGACGTGAGAGGCATAAATAATGTTTACGTGAGCTGACAGCGTTTTCCTCTTTTACTGCTAATGACTTTGGGGTGACCTTCACGCTAAAATGATTTGTTGTCCCATCTTCTCTCCGACTTAGAGAACTATATTAAACTGTATTTTGTGGCAACAGGGTTAAGTGGTGGTAATAAATTAGACTTGTACAAAGCATCGGACAGTGTGGTTTTAGTGCAGAAGACATATTGTTTAGTACTAGCGAGCGTAAACCTTATATTAATGGCATTGGATACGACATCAAAAAGAACAAAAATAGTCATTGTTTGTCGTTTTATGAAGATGCACTCTGTAACTTTTCTGCTATTTTTCTGCTTTGTTCTATATTACAACAGTAGCACTGCATCTTTTAAAGCTGGAGTACCTGATTTTCACACAGCAAAATAAGAAGTGGTTATTAGAAACTACTTCCTCACTCTTCTAAGTCCTTCGGCACATTATATAAATCCACGTACATACATTTTTGGCAGTAGTTACACTTTAAAAACATAATTTTACAAACTGCAAAGTGAAACTGGAGTGGACCACCCAAGCACAACCAATCAGAACGTAGCATTTGTCTGAGTATGAGAGATAAAATACTGTACCGTTTTAATTAGACATTACCTAATTGTCTCATTTTGTTACTAAGTGCATAGGAGCCCGATCTCACAAGAAAGCGTACATTTACCACGACATTACACAATATGTAAATTAGGTATGATTAGCACGAGTTTACAGCTGTTTCACGTAACTATAGTAAATTTACAACTAAAAGTAGAAAATTCCAGGAATTATTTTAATTTCTAAAACCGAATCCCTCCAAGTGTATCGTCAAAAAGCGCTAATATGCAAAGACAATTTACTCACAACAGACGCAGTTTCCTGGAGTTTAAGCAACCATTAACCGATTAAAGTGTAACCGATTAAAGTTATAATAATTTGTCACATTCTCACTTCTGTGTTATTTATGTTGATTTGGGCCCACATTTACAAGATGGTTGCTTGGTAATAGTTGTGGATTCCCCTCCATATGTGTCATATTTACTGGACAAAAGACGTGAAATTTGAATCCTAAACAGGTTTACTATGTTTGACTAAAAATGTAGTCGAACCTGTCATACAGACTTAAAACCGAGTTTCCTGGGATGTTTGGAACATATAGAAATACTAATTAACAATAATTCAATTACTAAATTAGTTGACACCTATTTCAATCATCGATTAGATGTGATTAATCGACTGAACTCTAAATACTATGATGTCAATTTTAAAAATACTCCTTTTTGGACAATTTAGAATACGCTTCCATGATACATGTGGTCCTAGTTCTTAACTTATTAGCAAGTATATTAATACTGTAACTTTTTCCAGTATTGTCAAGGAGGCATAGTTGTGATACTAGTTTTATAGAGTGTCCCAGACATCCATGGAGTTAACCTGAAATGACTTACTACCATTATCAACCTGGGTAGAAAGTTAAGGCTTTTTCACACCAACACAACTCCCAGTCGCTGTCGGTAGGGAGGGGCGACGCACCGTCTGTTCTAGTCTCTTTTGGGCGCATCGATGTAAAAAAGCCTTCACACAAACATGATCCTAACAGCCAACAGTCGGCAAACAAATGCCGAGTGAGCATGCGCGTGACGTAACGCTTGACGAAAAAGACAAAACAGAAGTCGTGCGCGAGTAGTTGTCAAACTCTGTGGCGAACAGATTTTATCTTACCTCACGGATTAGGCTAAATTTCTATTTCCCGCAACAGTCCAGCCTTCGTACTACAGCTGGTACTCCTCCATCTTTGTTTTCCTCGGACCAAGTAGTAGCCATTCTTCTCCGTACTTACGTCCCGTTTGAACCCGGCAAATAACAACAATCCATGCTCAGGTAAATACTGTTTTTCCATATCAGCGAATCAGTGCGCATTTCTTGCGCAGTGATTCGCTAGCCACGGGCCAATCAAACAGCCGCATATGCGGCAACTATCGACCGCTGACGATGCCGACTTTATTGGTCAAAGCATCTCAACATGGAAGTAGTCAAGAAATGAATTAATAGCCATTAAAATTGTGTGTAATTCTGCTAAAATGGCAAAAGTACATCCTTCAGCATGCGAAAATGCTGCAATGTGATTGGTCCTCTATTGTGCTGTGATTGGTCTAAATTAAACAGACTTTCAATCTTTGCCATTTCACACAGAAATTTTCTCTTTTCAAAGACTGGCTTTTGCTCCAAACCTTGTTTTTACTGACAGAGGATGAGCTGTGGAGCTCCCAATTCAAAAAGCTCACTTAAATAATTGATGATTTGACATGACTGGATTGCGATCTCTTGCTCTTTCAATTAATTGCTCTGCCCTGATCCGAGTTATTACTGTAATTGTTTTTCCAACTTGAAAACATCACTCTCACATCTAAGTTCAGCCCTTTGAAGAAGACTAGCATATTGATTAGCATTGTAATGTACTTTCACATGACAACCCTAGTTCATGGAAATATACAATATTCTAATGAAAAGTGGATAGTTGAAAATACATCAAAAACTAAAGATGTTGACAGATCATTACATTTTTCCCATTTTGACTTGGGTTGCTGTGATAGTTCTTGTGACAAAAATAGCTTTACTGCAGCTAACGTGCCAATTATGAAAAATTGACAAAAGAAAAAGTTAAAATGACATGGAAGTAACTTGAGTTCTAAAAGAAAATCCATCTACACCTCATCAAAAGTGACAAAATGAAAAAAAAAAAACAGACAATTTACTCACAAACAACATGGGAGTTGGGAGTTGAAACTCATTTAACACAATTGAAGTGTTGCCAGGTATTATCATTTATGAAATCGTAACATCTTTGTCATTTTGGATTTTTGCTTCTGTTGCTGGGTAACAATTGTGGAACTAGCTGTACATCTGTCATTATTACTGGACAAAAAAACTATTGGCCCTGTGTACAGAACGTCAGCTGGCTCTGTTATTCCCTAATTGGAGTCACTTATTGAAATTGAGTCAATCATGCTAGTTGTTAGCTTGACTATATTTTCATTACTTAAAGGTGCACTGTGTAACATTTTGACCAAAAATAATCTTGAATAAAAGCGTGTTTTTGTCATTAAGATTTCTTTGTTAGACTTCATAAATCATAAAAATCCACATCTTTACTTTAAGCTAGCCTCCATGGCCACAAAATGAACTGTTATTTGATAGAACAAGAGACCCTAGAAGAGGGCCTCTGTTCCTCTAGCTGTACTTTTTCACATAATAACACAAAACTTATTTATCTTCATTCAGATTGTCCCACAATATGGTTTTCACTTTTTATTTCTACTGAATTGCATAGCTGACTTTTCACCTTCAGAAATTACATAGTGCACCTTTAAGCTGCCAGAAACGGCTAAAAATGTTATCAGTCAGTTGTAGCTTTGGCTCGCCAACCTCGAGAGACAATAGGTGTTGCAGTGGTCAAACACTAACGTTGATGCGTTCCTGCAGAGGGCATGCACACATCAAATTTTGACTCATATTGACTGATATTCAGAACTGACTCTTATTGATGAATGTCAGGTTCGGTGCACGGAACATCAGTTGGCTTGTTTATATTCAAACAGCTAATTTCTGTACTTATGAGTATTTCCTGTTAGTATTAGCATTTAGCAACACAGTCCTCGAAGAAAAGCGATTTGCAACAAAATGACAAAAATGTACGATAAGCATGTTTTCATGTAGTTTTTACGTCAACATGTTACGAAAAGCCAAAAATAACTTAAATTTTTGGTTGACATTTTCTTTGGGTTTAATGGGTAAGTTTAGGCGTCAAGTTATTAAAAATGGGTAAGAAAATGTGTCCACGTGGCTTCAATCAAAAATGTGGTTATTTTACGTTTTGGCTTTGCGTACATATTGACGTACATATTGACGTACATATTGACGTACATATTGACGTAAAAACGGTGTGAAAACGTGCTTATTGTACGTTTTTGACATGTCGTCGTATCTACGTTTTCTCTGGAAACTCAACTGCATTTAGACACAAACACATCTCTGATAAATCTTTAACATGTTTTCAAAGACATTCCCAATAACTCAACGTTCAATGTCTGATCTTTCAATTATCTTTTTGATTTTAGACCATTTTGAACATCCAGAGCCTTTTAAAAACTTCAAAAACAAGCAAAACATCCTCTACGTTCTACTGAAAACTGTAGTCTAACCCGTCTTACCCATTCAAAGCGGCAACAAAGAACATCTGCTGAAGCTATAAACGACTCAAACTTCTCCCCTGACGGTAAAACAGACTCTGCGTCGGAGTTTATTCTGCCGGGATTGTCTCTTTAACGTTAGTCCTGTCCTTCAGCCTCTAATGCAAATGACAGCTCGCAGTGTCGTCCCCAGTGCACAGCTGGAGTGGGCCCTGAAAACATCACCGCTCTGTCTCTCTCACGCTCACGCAAGAAGAGAGCAGCCGACTGTAATGACAAAAACAAAAAAAAAAAAGCTTCAAAAGTTCCCACCTCTTTCACTGTTCGCTGCAGAAAGAGACAAATGCGTACCAACCTTGACTTGATTTATTGTCTTCCACTAACTGCTTTTTTTTTTCAGGCGAAGAAGAAGAAGAAACTTGAAATGAACATAATACAGAAATGCAGAAATCGAGTGTAGGCGCAAATGGTCAGGCGCATGGTACGCTGGGCACATGGTTGAATGGGCTGGATGGAAATTTGATAAAGGGAAAGAAACAGAAGAGGCTGGGTTATTGTGGCTCCTATAGGTTGTGTATTAAATAGTTTAGTTTGGAATGAGACACAAGTTACAAAAATAAAACAAATGTTCTGAAAGATTTATTGCACACAGCAGATACACTTTTTGTTTTTGTTCAATGACATAAGATTAATTTGATTGTGTACTAAGGCAAGGTAACAAACTAAAAACATTTTCTGAAGCATGCCAATAATGACAATCAACTTGAAGGTATTAAATGAGGTTTATCATTAAAGCTCACACACTTTACAAAGTTGTGTATGTTTGGAACAATGCCCTGTAGTCTGATTTCAAACGACCAACATGGTGTTACAGTAACCCAGCTGATAAGTCACAATTATATCTCGCATTGGGTAGAAAAAATAACCTACATTGCAGGTTAACCGATTAACCAATTAACCAATTAACTAATGACTAATGGAACAGGTCTGGCGTCTATCAGATCGCTAAAACTACAACATCACAGTTTATCTCAAAAGGAGTACGCAAAACTGTGACACTGCAGTGTGTATGGACTGATGTCAGTCATGCATGGTTTTATTTATTGTTTGTAGAAGAAAACAGTCTGGATTATTCAGCTTTTGTCTGGGAAACTATCAATGTATTACCTGTTCAAGATAAGATAAGTGGCTAATGTTAGCAGTAACTTTAAACGTGACACCTTATTTTAATTTTATTGAATACACATTACAACAGTTGCCTGAGCAGCCAGCCACTCCTACATTCTGTTTAAATCCATCAAAGACAAGCCAATCACTTTGTCGTCCAAAATTAGGACGACCCAGTCTTAAATCCTCAACACTCGCCAATTTCAAAACTTATTTTTTCTAACAGTTTCAAAACATTCAAGATGGCGGACATAACTGACAAATGATTTTTCGACGGTCACTCTTGAAATTCAGGATCCCTACATTTTTGTAAAGTTGTAAAGAATGTAAGGACTGGCTGCTCAGGCAACTACAACAGCGCCTTAAGACAGTTTTTATAAAGGGATTAACGGTCGATGTCACTTTACGCTCTATTGCGCATGCTCCATGCAGAAAGAGATGCTGTCCATCTGGTTTGCTAAGGAAACTATTTTGATTAAAACAACAATACGAGAGCAGCTGCTATGATCTATGGATTGTACAGTTGAAAAGTATTTACAAATGTTGAATTAGCAGCCTAACTTTTGTTTTCACACAGTCTTGTAGTTAGCTGACAACTGTGCTGATGAACAAATAATCCTTCTATAGAGACTTTTATTCAGTAGGGTTCACTCTCGTAGCGTGCTTGTACCCAATTTTAAAACATCCAGTGAATACAATAAAAATTTAAAAAGTACGGTGTAAACAAAATTGGTTAACCGATTATTGACCGTTAACCGTTACTGACGGCTAAAGAAATATTTGAAAACTATGAACCTATTTGTTAGGTTAAACCAGTGCTGAGTTATTGATCAGGTTGTTTTAACCTTAACAGTGATCCAGCATTTTGTTTGTGTGTGTAAGAAAAAAAAAGAGAAAATTTAGAAACAAAGAAAATTTCTGATGAGTCATTATGCAGGGCACTTGTCTTTTTAATGCACTTTTTTAGCATTTTGCAACGAAATACTCACACTCTTCAAAAGAATTAAATTTGGTCTAAATTCAAATACATTGCTTACCTTCTTTCACCTTCACTCCTCTTTATGATGTTGCAAATAATCTGCTAGCATGCAGACTTTGTATCTGTGCCTCTCTCCAAGCTAATGCTGTTGACTTTCAAATGCATTTTACGAGGCGACCTGTCGAGCGTCTGAAACGGCCCACGTTTTCCTCTGACACCGAACACAACTGTACGCCTGTGCGGCTGATGGATGCTCCTGACCTCAGACTGCAGCAGGCCATGCTAATGCCCACTAGCCTTAGCGACCTTTAGCGGCGGCTTGACAAGGCCATTGATCCTGCCTGTAATCAGACGCCGTCACTGGAAGCACATTAGCAGATGCAGAATAGTTTAAACTTTTGAAGGCCGAGTTCATTTTAGAGCAATGTTGTGATTGGCTGAGAGGAAAAAGAGAAAGTAGAGTAAGGTAAAAGTAAATGAATTAGTGATGGAAAACAAACAAATATGTGCAA
Organism: Mugilogobius chulae; assembly: GCA_038363315.1. NCBI lineage: Eukaryota > Metazoa > Chordata > Actinopteri > Gobiiformes > Gobiidae > Mugilogobius > Mugilogobius chulae. The sequence goes on along the minus strand of CM076405.1, from coordinate 32,822,532 downwards.
AAGAAATGTACTGAAGTAAAATTGCAGTTAATCAGAAATGTATGTTCTTCTTTTGTCCCACACACTTTTCTTGGCAGTGCACTTTCTCTTTAGCTTGTAGAATTCAGTCACTGGGTTTATTTTTACTCTTGTTTTATCTGTTAGAAATCACCAAGACAGAGTTTAACAGAAAGACACTGCCAACTAAGGTGTATGAGGCAGGACAGGGTTTTAGTGGCTACTTTTACAATCTTTAAGAGCAAAGTTTCATGTTTCAAGCAAGTTCATAATAAGATTTTACCTATAGTTTTGTTCAATTACAAAATAACTCAAAACATAAGATTCAATGCAATTCAGTACTGATGGAAAGTTAACATACTTACATAGGTCGTCTTTGCAATATATTCAGTCATACGTGCTGTAATATGAAAATACATAACTAAATATTGTCTTTAACAAGGAAGTTCTTTCTCAAGTAACACTGGACAAAACACTGCATCCAGTCCATACTCCGGTCTGGTGTCCGGGGGCTTTCCGTTTTTTGAAAAGTATCGAGAAGCTTTTACGGCTACGGTTGTTCAGATCTTTTCTGTTGGAAAAAACTTTTTCCGGACAACTAGAGCGCTTTGAATTCCTGTTTGGTGAAATTGTGAAAACAAGACCAGAAAAATAGAAACCAAGCGAGCGATGGTGAACTGCATCCAGTGGTTTTCAAAATAAAATAATGACACGATTAGTACTAGTACAAGTACTAATACTATAATACAAATATCAATCAAACAATGTCAAAGATGTACTTTTGACTAGCACCAAAGTACATCTCTGACATGTTAGTGCGTTATGAACCATCTCGCACTCTGAGGACCTCAAGGACCGGCCTCCTGCTGGTGCCCAGAGTCAGGACTAAACATGGAGAATCAGCGTTTCAGTTTTATGCAGCTAAGATCTGGAACAGTCTTCCAGATGATGTATGACAGGCTTCCACTGTGACAATGTTTAAATCTAGGCTGAAGACTGCCCTTTTTAATCATGTTTTTAACTGAAATATATTAAGTTGTTGTTGTACTTTTTAATGTATGTATTTATTGTTTTTATATTTTTATATAGATCTTTTATACATGCTTTTAACTGTGTTGATCTGTTTTTATTGTACTTTTGTGGGATTGTTTTAAATGCACTGTAAAGCACTTTGTGTTACATAAATTGTATGAAAAGTGCTTTACAAATGACTGATGATTGATTGAAATGAACTGACGTGAAATAAGTCCAAAACTTGGTGCAACTATTGGGAGACCGCTGGAATCTCAGGTCCCACAGTGGGGCAAACAGAGGAAAAACTGTTGTTGTGTTCTTAGACAAGAACACATCAACAGTTTGTTGTGTTCTTCTTCGGCAAGAACACAACAAAATCTCAAAATGCACTTCTTTTACTCTGCTCGAGGGCAGCTGTGGCTAAGAGTAGTTTATCACTAACAAGTGTGAAGTGAATGAATATGAATGTCTTGAAAAGCGCTACATAAATCCAAAGCAATATTATTATTTTATTGAAGTCTAATTTTGGTCCAAAACATAGAAGGTGCACCTATGGTTAGGGAATTTTTATCTTATTTTATTTTGTTTGTATTCATTTTTTTTTAAATGCAACTAGCATTAGGGTTGCACGATATATCACAAATATTTTGTCATCGCGATATTGACACGTGCGAGATCCATATTGCAAAGATGGGCAATAATTTAGACATTTTTACTCATCCAGTTTTAGCACGTATTGGTGTGATTACATGACTAGACTTCGCTGGATGCTATGCACTTCATTTGAATTGAGTAATAACGACATTAACAGAACAGAGAGAATTTCTTAATATGAAAAAACATTGCAAATATATCACATTATAATCTCAGAGCCCACATCACATATCACAAAACATGTCAGTATTGTGCTGCCCTGTCTATAGTTCATTTAGTTTAGTATTGATAGGTCACAGTTGTTCTATTATCTGACTATTCTTCAAAAGAGTAGTACATATTGCAGCAGTAGTGTGATTCCAGCCCATTCCAAAGTGTTTTGTGAGTACTTTTATGTTCGCTTGTACTTCCTGCTTAGGCGCTGAGGACATTTTATATTCACAAGTGAAATGAACAACCCCCAGGCAGTGTGAACATGAAAATATGTTTTTTACCACACAAGCTGCTGACACCAACACCATTTTTTTTTACCTTGACTTGTCTCCCGGCGGCATCTCGCACTGTGTCTGAGCCCTGCGTTTGCAAAGCTGGATGCTAAGTATCTGCTGCTCTGTGTACACGCCATAGGCTCGGATTGGCCTTATCAGGAAATATTTACACACTTTTAAGGTAAGCTGTTTCCACGACAACCTGAGCTGATAAACATGCGTATTAAGGATTCACGTGAGACGACAGAGCCGGTACAAGCCCTCGTATGTATCTCCTGTTTAAATCTTCAACGCACAAACAAGGCAGAGCAGCATAAACACATATTTATGAGCTGCTGGGATGCCAAAAAGAAAGACTAACTGCAGGAAAGAGACATGTTTTTCCTGAGAATATAATGGTTTGTTTTTCCAGTAAAAATGTGTTAAAAAAGGTTGAATCTTAGTAATTATTTCTATTTGTAGTTATTTTTTTAAAGAAAAACAAATTTAATTTCTGAGAAATTCTTCCTCGGTCAGAGTGATAGAACCTCTTCTCTCCACTCATGACATGGTCTACTGTCTACATATAGTTCATATAAGGACAACACTATTGGGTAGAATACTTAATACAGAATAGTGAATACATTGTCTGTTACTTGGCTAAATGTAGGTTCTGTATTCTGAATACTTGGAATATGTTTGTATTGAAGGACAATGTAGATGTTAAGTTTAACCTGAAATGACAAAGTTTCTGTGTTTCTTGTTAGTAACTAATGCTAGTAATCTCGTCACCACGTAAACAAGTGTTGTAATATGTTCTGAACACAGCGCTGTGTCAGGAGCCGAGTTTAATCCAACAGCTCTTCATTCATGGTGTCCTCTGTGAGCTTTCACAGCATGTTCTAGTGTCACAAATCCTTTGCTAATAGTCCGATGTACTTGTTGCAAAAGTTTCATTAAAAGAATCATAGCAAAACAATGCCTTTTTGAAAAAAATTAATCCTGTTGAGGGTGTCTTCTCTTTGTTTATTGTGCCCAAGCAAGTTAAACAGTTAAGCTATAGCCACAAACTTTAAGAGGGTTTTGGAAAAAAAGATGTGCTTTTTAGACTGAAAACAACCGCGCCGTGGGTCAGAGTTAGAACATAGCTGGTTAGCCCGCAATATGTTCTTAAACTATTGATATTTTTATTTTTTAAAATCCCTATGGCACTTTACAATACTGTAGATACAGTCAGCATCAACAGTTTTATCACTCACTGCCCAACAACTACAACAGCAAATGTGGACTTAAGGAAATATATTGTGTCAAATATAGAAACAAATTGGAGACAAATAAAGCCACCCAACTGCCCACGTTTGTGTAATATGGCTGTCAAGCGATTAAAAGATTTAATTGTGATTAATCGCATGATTGTTTTGAGTTGACTTGCGGTAAATTGGAAAAGAGACCAAAGTCCATAAAAGTCAACCAGCAGAGCCTTGTCTACGACTCTTTCTGCTTGTGCACCTTGTGCCATTGGAGCGTTTCAATGGTGAAAAATAAGCATGCGATTAAAATGTGCCAAAAAAAAAAAATCTTTTTTATTGAGATAAAAGCGCGATAAAACTGACAGCCCCAACTAACAATGCTAACAGTAGCTGCGGGTTAAATACTAGCTATATGCTAACATGACGCTAACACCGCCTGGCGACACAACACCTACAGAAAAATCGAACAACATCCATTAAAACTTAGTTGAGACTCGACTTGAATTAGTTGTGCTGAAAATACCCTTCACCAGGAAATTTCCTACAAGAGCGAGAAAGTTGCAGTTCCCAATGAATTCCTATAGTCTAGATATTGAACCATGAAATTTCCTCATGGCAGGCCACGACCCCAAATATGACGCGTTGCTGGCTGTATCTATGAAGCAATTTACATCCGGAGACCAGGGTGATCTTCAACTGTTGAGCTCTATTCTATTCTATTACAAATGGCAAACAGACTCTACTTGATGTAGGACACCTTTAACTCAAGATTCAAGAGTAACTTTATTGTCCCAGGGATGGGAAATCAACCCGCCGTCAATACTGTGCAGTTATTTGATAAAAGCCACAGTTCATAAATATACATTTCAAATACATTCAATTCAAAGAAAAAGACAATACAGCAGTCCTCTATCGGTCTATATTCAATACAGACACTGGCACTAAAGAGGTTTTATGTCTGTTCCTGCCACATCGCGGGACCCTGAACCTTCTCCCAGAATTCATCATGACTTGAGCCTCCATTACAATCACATCTACACAATCAAATTTCTTATGAAACATTCGTCTCTCTTTCAGTGAAGGTCCTCCATTCAAATATTGCAATGAAAATGAAAATTAAACCCTGTGTTGTTTAAGTTTTAGTTTTTTTTATGTAGGCAAATAGCAATAATAATTTTGTTCAAATCTGAAGGTAAAAAAGGGTCATTATGAATCAAGTTATACGCAGTTGACAGATTTCAAATGTCTGTCTGTGTGGGACTAAAATGACCTGAGAATATCTGAATTCATACAAAATTTGGGGACACTTTACTGACATTTTGACAGACGAAGAATGTCTAATCTGTCAAATAAACTTCAATGAGATTGTACTTTGCAAAACAGTATCAGTAACTCTGTAATTGCTGAATGTTATATGGAGGTTAGGTTAGGTTTTATGTGTGTTTTTCCTCACAGTTCTGTTAAACTACAATCACACTAAAAAGAGGAGATTTGCGCTGCAGAAGGCACGCTGTCAGAGGAAGTTGGCATCTGTTTTCCTGAATGGGCATGTTGTCCTTTGCACAAACTCAGATTGTGCCAAACTCCCTGCTGTGCTTAATTGTGCTATTGTTGGCTAGTTGGTTCTGATGATTAATGCTTCTCCAATTAGGCCATCACACAAAACACAGGCAATCACAGGAGCTCGGAGAGAGAGAGCAGGAGTCTAGGGCTATTCAGAAGCATTCAAACACATTTTCTTACAAAAAAAACACACACACATTTAGGCCTTGTCCACACAAAGACAAAACAATGATAATTTAAAAACAAATTGCACAAACATAGAGCTGTTTTATGATTTGTGAGCGTCCAGACAAATCCGTATACCAGCCTCAATCTGGTGTAATGCCTGTAACTGACCAGAGTGCGGCGCTGTCAGATGGCAGTTTTTTGCCTTTATGTGTATAGAATGGTGCTGCATGGAGTAAATAACATGCAACAAATACATGATTAATTACATTAATCATGAAGCTCCTAAGATATTGTATGAAAGGTTTCTTTTGAGATTATTTTTAAAATATGTTTTACAGTTACAATGTCCTCCAGCAGAACAGATGCAGACATTATAGTTTATAGTTAAAGGGGAAACTGTGAGTTGATTTAAAAAAAAAAATGGCTCAGACAAAAAGCCCTTGGAATAGGTCCAAAACTGTAGTAATGGAAGAAACATAAAAATTTAAAAATGCCAAAAATTGGAGCAAAAAATTGTAATAACACTACATTCAAGAAGTATTTCTTTTTTCTCACATTGTATTTCTTTGAAAACAGCTGGTCCTGTCTAGTCTATGATGATGAAAAATCCCTCTTGTTTGTACAGACTTGGAGCCAAAAGGCAGTAGTTGTAGAGTCAGAGGTAAAAGTCTTGAGTGCTGAGGTGTGGACCTGCTGAAGGAGAGAGATTAGCAGCACACTCACATTTCAGAGAGCAGCTGTTAGCAGTTAGCGAGCTGTACCTGGCCCTAGTGTGGATGTGGAGAGGATAAGACAGCCACATAAAGTTTGTTTTTATTTAATCATATTTCTCAATACAAAGTATCAACATTGAGGTCAGAAGTGTACAATAGCAAGCAGAAGTCAACAGTCCAGCCAGTCTAAAACCTAGAAAAAAAAAGTCCTGCACAAGGTCTACTTTGAATGCTACATGGTTTACTCAGAAGCAGAACATTTGAGTGAAATACAAACAGGTGGTATGTGAACAGGTCTAGAGACCTTTTTAACTGTCTCATGTCTTTTTATTATAGTTAAATGACATCACATTTATCACATCTAAAACACAAAATAGTTTAGGAATTTTCATTTTCAAATTTTCCTGGGGGAGGGCCTCCAAACCCCCCTGATACATCAAAACCTTGCAACATTGAAATAGATTTGTAGTAAGAGTATTTTGCACGTAGGCAGATCATGTTGAGAGAGATAGAGCCTTGCTACATTTATAAAACGTAGCTTACCCGATAGCACATCTTCCTCCTCCTCCAGGTAATGTCCTTGCTGTCTCCTCCAGTGTCTTGCCATACGGCAGTAGCTTAGACACGACAACGAGCCTTTTAATGTGAGTGCATCGTCAGTTCAGATCATGTCCGGTACTGTTTGTTTGGCCATGTCGCCAGATTTTCAGAGCAACGAGCTCCCAAAAACAAGCGACTTTTCATTAATAAACGTTATAAAAAGACATTAGTACACCGTTCTTCTCTCCACTTGATATGAGAGGAGAACGACATGCCACTACGTCACAGGAGATTTGTGTCTGATTAGTGGACGCGGGTGTTTTACACTCGTAAGTTCAGCAGAGCCCAACTCGGGTGTCGACACCTGATGAGGCGGCCAAAGCGCCCGTTGCAGGTTTGAGCGTCCACTTCGCAGGACCAAGAGCAAGCTAATTTCAACGTCCTGGATGCCAATTTGCGAAGCAACTTCGCAGGACACCTCAAGACGCAGGTTGACTTCACATGTAAACTGAACACTTTTGACGCTCCGATGCTGTCCGGTCTGAACGCAGCATGACCCTGGATGTACACTGACTGTGAGGCGGAATCGGTTCGGGACACGTGCAGGTTTCTTGCAAAGTGCCTGTTACACCAGATGCAGTCAACTGCGGTCCGGTTTCGTCCAAAGTCACGCAGATTCATGGAAATTCCTGTAAGAGCGCTCGTATAATGACTTGAAAGCCGCATTAGACCGCTGCAGTCTCCGGGAAAAATAGACTTCATGTGGATTCTTTCCGCAGCTCTCCCGCTCTCGCATTCGCACTCCTCGGAAATCCGTGTACATGGGCACATTGGTTTTAACCACTTCCTAAGTTCTGCGGGACCTGCACCGATCTTGCAGTCTGTGTACATTCAGGGTTAAGGATCTAAGAGTCTGTGTTGTAAAGTAAAATGAAATATAAATTAATTTTGCCCTCTGGTGGTGGCAGTAGGTCGAGTCATGGTGTGGCTCTTTAAGGATGACAGCTGAAATTTTCACCTCTTGGCCTCTACTCTACAGTAAAAGAAAAAATCTAAAATGATAAAACTCTCAATTAATTCTGCACAGTTTCTTCACCTCAACTCGTCCGAATAATGTGAACACGACAGCTTTTTAACGCACCTAGCCGCTCATAAATCTTACTCAGTTTGATGCCTTCTTACTTAAAGGCAATAAAGGCTGAAAGTGCGTAAAACCAAAAACAAAGTTGAGCCGCGGATTCGGAGCTCAAACAGAAATATCCAGGGGAAATCTTGACGCGGCATCAACACATCAAAGCCGGAGTGTGCCTCAGTCAGCAGGAACAACATATGGCTCCATTAAAAATAACACAAGTCAATTACTAGAACAGGTTCGATGTGCCAGAGCAGCAGAAGCAGGCGTCCAATAGGAATACTTTACTTTTACAACTCAATCCACCAGGCATGCACTAAAAACAATATAAACAACACGCCATAAAACAAATGGTGTCTGGATCAGTATCAAAGGGAAATGTTAGCTCATCAACAACTCGTTTTTATGTGGGAGGCTAGAACGACACGTTAGGTTTGGCTTTTCAACTAGTGACACATTACAAGTAGGGTTTTGGTTTGAGAATATGGTGAATAAGTAAGCAAAACACTACAAGGGGTCAGGCATACACGAAGAGGGAGTCTCAGAACAACACGACTTGAACCTGCCTTTTAACAGATGAACTATTTAGTTTCTGTGTAGTGTATAGTATTTGTAATTCAGTGCAGTTTGGCTCAGAATTGGGTTGGGCTGCAAGTGCAACAAGCTCATAGATTATTCGCAGCTAATCGTTTACTGAAATAATCGTCAACAAACTTAGTAATGGAATTATCGATAACTCGTCTTTATATATATAGGCTTCAAACTAGGGCTGGGCAATATGGTAAAAAATATAATCACAATTCTTTTTTTCATATTGATCGATCTCGATTTTCAATTTGATTTTCTTTAACCTTTTCAAACCAAATGAAAAATGCCATTCATGAATATAAACAAAACAAAAACTGTTAATATGTCCTGTTTATTAGATTTATTTTAAACTTTATATCAATATTCTGCCTCGTTTGACTTTTGCTCGAACCTTTTTTTTCGATTCCAAACCCACCACCAAATAAAAGACGATTCGGTTCGATTCGATCTCTCGATTTTTTGATTAAAAACTTTAAAACATGTCGTGAGCTGAGAAAAACCTCAGATTGGCAATGATAAGGAGTAATGAAAATTGTATAGCTTTTTTTTGTTATAGGTGTAAACACTGTGTCAGTTTAGTCTACTTAGAATATTATTACTTTTTTTTTTACAAGGAATATTTTAAAGTGACACACAACTACTTACAGCTTTGTTGCATCTTTCTCTCGCTCTCTCCTCTCTTTCTTTCTTTCTCTCTCTCTTTCTCTTTGTCTGTCTCTCTTTCTCTTCTCTTTCTCTTTTTCTTCTCTTTCTCTGTCTCTTCTCTCTTTCTTTTCTCTCTCTCTCTTTCTTCTCTTTCTCTGTCTCTCTCTTTCTCTTCACTCTCTTCTTCTCTTATCTTTCTCTGTCTCTCGCTCTCTCTGTCTCTCTCTCTCTTCTTGCTCTCTCTCTTTCTCTCTGTCTCTTTATTTCTCTTTCCCTTTCTCTCTCTCCCTCTCTCTCTTTCTCTGTCTCTTTCTCTGTCTCTCGCTCTCTCTGTCTCTCTTTCTCTTCTCCCTCTTTCTCTCTGTCTCTTTATTTCTCTCTTTCTCTCTTTCCCTTTCTCCCTCTTTCTCCCTCTTTCTCTGTCTGTCTCTCTCTCTTTCTCTTCTCTCTCTCTTGTTAAATGTCTTAAAGCCCATATGACAGATTAACACATTTTTCTAATTTTGACTTAGTTTGGGGTGTTAGTCTTTGTGGTAAATATTTATCATAGTTTTACAGCAGTTAAGTTGCAATTTATGAAGAAATTGACAAACAAAAGGTAAAAATGAGAGGAGTAATCTGAGAATCCCTCCACATGTGTCATCAAAAAGACATTATACACACAATAAACACTTTTACTGGAAGTTTAAGCAATAATTTAACACAGTTAAAGTCTCATAAGTTATAATACTTTGTCACGTTGTCACTTCTGGGTTAGTTATGTTGATTTTGGCCCAGATTTACAATGTGGTTGCTAGGTAACATTTGTAGATTCCCCTCCACATATGTCATATTTACTGGACAAAAGACAATGATAAACTTCCTAAAAGCAACCAAATTGGGTAAAAACAAGCTAAATGTTTAGTCAAATCTTAATCATAATCATGTTTGCTATATTCTACCAATAATGTACTCTAACCTGTCATACGCACTTTAAGTCACCTTGATGGTTACATATGCACTTTGTGAGCATTTGAAGCACGTGTCGGCTCTCTCAGTTGTTTCCCGCAGTAAATACGGCAACTGCAACTTCCTCATGCCGACCCGAATTACACTTCTGAGAAACTCTGGCTCTATGAATTTTTTTTATTTAGCAGTGTAAAATGTGCTAACACGTGTTTTGTTTTTGCTGCCTTATTTGAATTCTGAAGTTAAGTTAAGTTTCTATTCTGTTGGCTAATGTATTTCCACAAGAGAGCTGTAGGGGGAGCACTACTGCTGAAGTTGCATGGTTCTGCTTTAAGTGTGTATAAAAAATATGCTAGACTAATACTGCATAGAACAATACAAAAATAAAAGCTTGAATGAGGCACATGATAGCTGTCAGGCATCCGCAAACAGCAGCAGCGCAGCATCAGTTCACAGATCTTAAAAGTATTTAGATTTGAAGTCGTACAGTGACAAACAAGCCGTGTAAGCAGAGGAACGTGAGAGCGCGGTGGGCACGGCGGACCGCTGTGTTGTCGAGTGTGTAAACGCGTGATAAGCAGCAGCTATCCTTCTCTATCTGCCTGGGGAGAACGCCGATAAGGAATAATCTCCTCGTATCATATTTGCATTCAGAAACTCAACACACGTGGATAATATTTGCATTTTACCTCATGCACTTTTGCTGGATTTACTGCGATATATCATGCATGGAGGGAGTCACAGTGGGAGGTATGAATTTATTTATTTTTTTACGCCAACAAGCTAAAAGTGCATTGTGTCATTCTGAGGTAAGGGTCTGTTACTGTTAGTGAAGAGCTGATGATAAAAGTAAGTTTCATCTGGGTTGTGCTACATTCAAAAACATAGCCTGACATTGTTTACTTAAAATCTTCTAGTGTGTAACATTTCACGCACTAGTTTCAGAAAAATTAGATGTCAGAGATGGCTTTACCACTTCAGTCAGAGCCTTATTTTTACGTCTGGTTTAAACCAAGACACTACAAGCACTACGACAATTTTCTATTTTTCAGTCACTTTGCACATTGGAAATAGCAAAATTGTCCAATCTGCTTTTAAAGTCATTTTATTATTTATTTACTATACTTCATCCATAGAGTTCTACAGAAAATGGCAACTTCAACAGCCGTTCTTTCAAATGCATTTCTGTTCATGGGGTTGTCATGCACAGCTCTGCAGATCAGAACGCACCAAACAGGAAAAAGAAAGGGAACTTTGTTCGGAATTACAAAGTAAAATCACTTCCTACGTACCCCGATTAGGAGGCCATTGAGATCAGAAAGCGAGGCATCAACAGCATCAACCGCGACAACGGGGCGTTCCACCTGTACCACACCTGGGACACCCTCCTCCAGAGACCACCGGGCGACAGGAGGCGTGGTCAGTCTGATCGACGGGTTGACCACGCCTACAGGAAGTAGCTGATATACGACACGTCACCACCCAGACCGGTGACTGTCCTGAAGATGGCTCGCTGAAACATGTCGACAAGGTAAATACATCAAACACATTGTCTTAAAAGAAAACAAAGTTGTGGAATAAAGCGTTCTGTATTTTGACTGCATTCTCATTTCTTCACCTCATTACAATTATGAGTGTCACTGTCTGTCTTCTGCCTCTTTGGAGACAACAGCATTTTGTGGGACTATTCAAACCCGGGTTTACACTAGTCTGCTCATTCTAAGCCAATATGCTGCAGTAATTATTCTCTAAATTATTAGGAAACGGGGTCAACACCTAGTCATGTACCGGGATAAAAAATACCGTCAAATACAGTGACACCGATATAATTTTGAAAAATACCTCGTGATATAAATTTTGGTCATACCGCCCAGCTCTACTCCAGAGTCCACCTGGACCTGACTTTTATACATTTTGAGGGTTGTGTTTTTCTTTTCCAGATTTGATTTTCTTTTCCAGAATCAATTTACAAAACTATATCTATTTATGACTGAAACATATATTGTTTTCATGTTTAAAAGTCTTTATTATTGTTATTATTGGTTTGGTCACTTGTTTCTCTCTGATTATCTGGCAACACTGAACAGCGAGATTTAGCCATTGACAGTGAAGGAACATTCTGAAAAGGCAGATACTTGTATTTACCTCAAAAGAAATTTAAAAAAATACAATCTTCAAGAATTCTGTTGAAATCTAAATTGTGATCTAACTGTCATATGTTTCCAGAGTTCACATGTTCTATCTCTATGTACTTCATGTATCCACTAATCTTCTTTGTTTACTCTCTCCAGTCCTGTCGACTTGATGGAAACAGACCCTGCCCGGGCAGCTCTGTAGTGAAACCATGACACTGCACAAGTCCATAGGCCAAGAATAGCCGTAAGGGTTTCAAGTGCAATATTACATTTTCATAATGAGAGCCAATGAGCTGTAAATCCCTGCTGACAGACTTATGCGGCGAGAAGAGCTTATGGCGGCGATACTGAAACTATTAAAGTGTGGCATCCCTCCGGCACTGTGCGCGAGTCGAACTGTGTGTTGTTTGGTTTGTCAGCAGTAACAAGCAGCAGCTGTATGGAGTACTCCTCTGACTCTGTCCCACTGTGGCCCTTTGCCTCTTAAAGCTTATGAGGGACTTTTAATTAAACCACAAAACCCGAATGTTTTCTATACATTTACTTAAAGTGAGTGTGACAGCTTCGACTGCACTTTTTGGTAAAACAGTGGTGAACATGATTATATTTAGGAACAGTTTGCCTCTTTTTATCCTATGTTGATGATGTTTGAAATACGACTAAATGACACAGATGTTACAGTTTGATAAATGATAAAATCTTGTTAACACTTGAATTGTGTTAAATAATGTACTCCCAGGAAACTGTGTCAGCTGCGTGTAAATTGTCTTTGCATTTTAGAGCTTCTTGATGACGATGTGGAGGGATTTTGTTCTAAAACGCAAATTCAAAAACAATTTTTTTTTGCCTTTGCTTTTGTGTTTTTGAATTTGCATTTGTTTTAAATTGGGTTCTTGAATTGCCTATTACGTTCTTGAATTTGCGTTTTTGTTTTCAAATTTGCGTTTGTGTTTTTTAATTTGCATTTGTGTTCTTTAATTTGTGTTTGTGTTCTTAAATTTGCGTTTGTGTTACTGAATTTGTGTTCTTGAATTTGCATTTGTGTTCATGAATACTTAAGAGCATTTTTTCACAAACAGTAAAGTAAGACTAGAGTGGACCACTCAAGCTGTTGACTATGAGAAATAAAATATTTACTATTTGATTCACACAGTGGCCTAATTTTGTTGCAAAGTGCTGCATTTTACAATAGATAGTCTTGCTGGAAAAAGTTCACCCATTTACAACTAAACAGGTCAGGTTTGTCAGCTTTAAGTGTGACAGTTGTTTGGAAATCTGGCAACACAGACAATAGACACAGGAAATCTTCAAATCTTTGTGACTGCCCACACAAGCCACGTTTTCCCTCCAGAGTACAACAGTTCCAAGACAAAGTCATACAGCCAAAGACTATTCTACTACTGCTACATAGTGGTACTACAGTGGTATTAATAACAGAGAGAGCCACAGCTGCAGGAGACTGTTTATCTTTGAGGGTGTGCTCGGAGCTAATGAGGGCTAAGTGACCTCATACAATTACACTGCATAGGACATTATTTAAACCCACACATTATGCACAAGATTTATTTCACAAATGTCTTCACGTAATGACCTGAATTTGTCACTGTTGCACCGACTCCGAGTGGCTCTCTGTAGGCTCACTGAATATTCAGAGGTGCAGGTTTGGAGAGGCTCTGGTAAATGCTCATTCAAAACAAGAGCCTGAGATATAGTACTACCTTATTCACATCACACCTGCTTACCTCTAATACATTTTCTCTCTGCTGTAGTCTTTACTAGTCTTTTTTTTAATTTGCTTGTAGTGTTGTTTTACTTTTATAAAGGTGCATTTGAAAGCGTCTGGCCTTATTATATGTTTTCAGACTGACATCGGAGCCTGGACCAACCCTTGCACCAACCTTAATCACGAGACATTTTTGTTCTGCAGAAGGGTCTTGCACATCAACACAACCCTCAGTTGCAGTCAGTAGGGAGGAGCGACGCAGCATCTCAAGTTTCCTTGAGGCGCACCGATAAGAACATTCACACAAACAAGATCCAAACGGCCACCGATCGCCAAAAATTTGCAAGTATAAGTTGCGCGCAAGTAGTTGTCCAACTCTGACGGAGAACAGATGTTTCTAATCTCACCTCACGGATCAGGCTCAACGTACAGTATTTCCCGCCACAATTCAGACTTCGTACTGTGATCGCTGCAACTCCTCTGTCTTTGTTTTTCTCGGACATAATAGTAGCCATTCTCCTCCGTACTTACGTCAACAATCCATGCTCGGTTTCATGCTGTTTTTCTATAAGTGTCATCAACAGGATTTTTCTGCGCACTGATTCGCTGGTTCTCAGGCCAATCAAACAGCTGCGGCAACTGGCGACGGCGACTCTACAAGCAAGTCTTCAAAACTTCGCCTGCCCGACCTGCTCGGCTCCTCTGACCGCCGACAGCTCCAATCATACCAAACACACGTGAGCTGCCCGTCAGCAAAAGTTGCCAAAATGGTTCAGACCCTCGGCCTGGTGTGAAAGACCCTTAAGTTCCCCTTTCAAACACCATGTTTAACGTCTTACATTATTAGTGTATTAGCCTCGCAAAGCCTCCCTGTTTGGGCATAGGTTACTAAGATTTTAGAGAGATCAGATACAAATTGCCAAGAGTTGCCTAGTCTGCATCTTTATAAGAATTTGAAGCTTCTTTATTTCAAAAGTCGCTTATGAATTTTGACAGTCAAGGGTTGTGAATTTAGCTGTTTTTCAAGTTTGATCCACAAAAATATTTGCCTGGAAAATCCAGACGATATATTAAAAATATATCGTCTGGCCAACGTGTCCCTCTTTCGAATTTCTGTAGCCATGATTGACAGATTAATTAGCCAATCAGAGACACGCATCTTCCGCCGTGTAAAAAACAACATGGCTGCTCCCGACAAAAAAAAAAAATCACGTGGAACTGAAAAAACATCGCTGATTTCTGCAGAATCAATGAAAGAAGCAAAAAAAACAATTTAATTGTGAGGTGAGTGAAGTTAGATTTTGGTCTAAATGACAGACGACCAGTCAGCTTCTTTGTTTCATCTGTGTCATGCTAATAAGCTAACCTGATTGCCCGGTACGATGTAGATTTGATCTGAAACGCAGGCGGAGGGCGAGGAGACCAGACCTACTCTTCGCAGTTTGCTGAAGTGTGGGTTCTGCATCCCAGGCAACAAAAATATCCCCACTAATGACTGAATTATGAAGGACAAAATGTCTTTCCAATTATTTATTAATGATAAGATTTTTTGTTTGGCTTTTTTTAAGGCTTGTCACATACTAATCTTTGAAAATCTGGCAACACTGATGTGACCAAGCGGGTAGTTACATTTAGCAGAAATAAAAATAGAAGTGGAATAATATTTTAACTTTAGCTGTAAAGAAAATAAAATTAAAGAAAAACCAACAACGCCACCGGGATAACCCGGAAAATAAAATAACTATAACTAAAAGGCAACACAGGTTCGTAATGATTTTGACAGAGGCATGATTAAGTTTAACAAAGGAGCATTATTTATTTGTACATTTGTTAACTGAGAGTTCCTTGTGTTTAGTACCATTTATAGTCCAGTTCATTCATAGTCCATATTAAACCTGGTTTTCTCTGATCACGACGTTCCAATAGGTCCAGACCATCCAGACTTTTAGCACAAGGGTACACCTCCTGCTGCCCCTCCTCCAATGGACAGCAGAGGTCCGCCATCGGTCCGTGTTTTTGTTGAGTTTATCATGAACAAGCAATCACCACAGGAAATATAAAACCATCTTGGCCAAACATAATCTTTTGAGTTTTGATAATTTCCGACTTTTTTCCAACTTGTGTCTGGTGTTCAAAATTCTAAATGGCTTGGCTCCTGGCTGTTTGAAGGATTTTGTGGATTATCGAAGTGTAAATTCAGTGAGATCCACAAGAATAGCCTCTTTACATGACTGCATTATACCCTTCCGTCGTTCTACTTTTGGTCAATCCGCCTTTTCAGTGAAGGCTACCACACAGTGGAACATGCTGCCTGAATACATTAAAACACGTGGTACAATAAATGGTTTTAAAACTGAGCTAAAAAAAATACCTCAAGAGCAACCAGCATTGTAATCATTAGCTCCAGTTGCTCCTGTATTTCTGTTACTGGCTCTGTAAGAATCTGTATGCATGTATATGTGTGGAGTGCATTATGTATTTTATTATGTGTGTAAATGTTACGTGTGCTGGATCAGCCTCAGACACTGAAGTGTTTGTGGGCTGTTCCTTTCCCTGCCAGGGGACTGCAGATGTAAACTAGCCTAAGGCTAACTCTGGTACAATGCATCAAATGGCAACATTTATGTTCTAATTGTACATGGTCCCCTTTTAAAAATAAATTAAATAAATAAAATAATAAATAAAAGGCAAGACAGCAGCATATAAGCACATGGCTCCACTTGGTTACATCTACCGAAAGACATTTTAAACCATTTGTTAGAATTTACACTGACTGCTACCTAGATTTAAGACATTTCTCGTGTGACGTACCACTTGAGTACAGGACGTGAGTGCAGCCAGCTCGTATGGGCGCACCTCCGTGTCTGCCCGAAAACCCTCGCAAGACTGGCGCATCAGGTCAAGCAGAACCATCGCCTAGCGCGGAACAACCAAAGATAATATTTAAGATCACGCATGGTTATTAATTTGCTAAAAAGATAAGTTTTGCACGCTACCTGAGAGGAGAACACCAATGGACCCAGGAAGTGTGTGTGGGGTCAGAGGGCGTGTGACGCAATGCGACGCTCTTTTATTGGTTGCCGGCTAGCACAACAGCCAATAAGAAATACGCACAAAAATGACAGAGCCTGCCTGCAGGCTGTACTGTCACACTGAGAATCAGTCACAATTGCCGTTTGCCTCAGTTGCAAATATATGATATACAATCTGATATTGCCCAACCCTAAGCTCTGGCGGCACACTTTATTGGAACCTTTACTGAGTCATGTATTCATGTAAACTGCAGCTACATCACAGAGAGTACAGAAAAGCACATCTCTCACTTTCTCATCCAGCCTGGTCCTGTGCTAGTATAGACGGATATGTACGCAGACATGTGGCAAATGAAAGGTCATACAGGAACAACAGTGGCTTGTTTGTGTGTGATAAAGCAGGCTGCGGCTCTCAGTGAGATTAAAGAGCGCGCGCTGAACGCTGATGGATCCAGACTCCAATCCGTCCTGAAGTCTGCACTTTCTACTGCTCCAGCTCCTCTCCCCGGGCCGAGCTGTGGCTTCCAGCGACAACACACTAAACACAGCACTAGTGTGATCATCTGTATGAGGGAGAACGTGTAAGAGAGAGGAGACTGTTTTCTCCACACGTTTAACGAAATATGACAGACTTCACAGCACTATAAACAAAAGAAATACAGTGTTCAGCGATTATAAAAAGGCGACTGCATTTCCCACATGAACTGACGCCGTTTTCTTTTTAATAAATGTACCCAAACACCTTTAAAAAAGCAGGTCTTTTCATCAGTATTAGATATGTTTTAAAAAATTCTGCCGCTTGCAATGTTAGTACCTCTGGCTTTACCGACTTCGTTCATCTTCTCAACTACTTTACAATGTGAATCGATGCTTTACTGAACTGGGGAAAACTGCCTTCTCATACTCTGCACTATGGTCTTCGAATGAGTTACAAAAAAAAAATGCCATGCAGCATTTCGAAAAGGTTGCACTGGAAGCTCTCTTTGGGATAGGATTGAAGCGTCCTTGCATTGTTCTCATCCAAGTCTTTTCAGACTCATCAACAGTTTTTAGAATAGGAAGAAAGATCCTCACTAATTTTGAGATGAAACAAACAAACAAAAAAATCTGCTTCTCATACTTCCAGGGCCGGCTTTAGCCCTTTTGGCACCCCAAACAAGATTTCATTTGGAGCCCCACCCCCAAACACCACTTAATTGTTATTATCTTTTTTTTCTGGATATAATTATGTATATAGGCCTTTATCTATTAGAGTTGAAGGCAAGGTAATGTTTGACTTTGTGAAAAAAAATTTACACAATCTCCTATTATCTGTAATATTTTTACTCAGTAATGCTTTTTTTTACAATTGCTTAGCTATGCATAATTTTGTACTATAATATGTAGAACATATTGTCACCAGTATTTTGAATTGTTTGGGGCTCCAGCCCTCTGCTCTCCCCTCCACCACTGCTCCCCTTTGAACACAGCATATCAGCTTCATCCTCACGCTGGACTTTGTGAACACAAATACTCAAGACAAAAAGCCTCATGTTTTATGAGACTTTTTACCACCTTGGTAGTTTGCGCAATAAAATCTGCCGTCCTTTAAGTTCATCCGTTTTTTTTTTTGTTTTTTTTTTTGTTTTTTGTATAAATGAAGAAATATGTGTTCTATTGAGACCAAATAAAAACTGGCTAAAATGAGTGCTTGATTTTCATTTTTACAGATTGGCGCCCTCACCACCAGATGGCACCTTAGGCAACTGCCTTGTTTGCCTATGCTAAGGGCCGGCCCTGCATACTAAGTCCGGCTGAAAACAAGGTGAGGAAAAAGTGGTATTAAATAGAGAACTAATCTAAACCACAATTCACAAAATCAGCAGATAGTCACAGATTTTAGCTCATGATTGGATTTTTACAGCGACAATACCCAGCCTTACTCAGTGCCACATCTCAAATAAACATCCTACAGACTGTCCACATAAGATTCTACACAGCCAGCATCATAGACCTGATGTGCCCTGTCTGTGGGAGCACCATGACTTCATCACCAGGAATTATGATGGCTCCTATAAATAAAACAACCAAATCCATGCTCCAAATTAGGGATGCACAGATCCAGTTCATGGGATCGGATATCGGTGCCAATCCAGGAAAATTGTCTGGATCGGGTATCGACTCCATGATATCGGTTCAGCCGATATCATAGTTGTGCCTTTGATTGGACATAATGAGACTAATTTATTGGCTGGTGTTACGATTATATCATATTATTGGACATTTTATTCAGATAGTTAAATTGTGGCTTGCACTAGAAATAACAGCTACATAACACTATATGACAAAATGTTGTATGTTTTGATAAGAAAGAAAAGCTATTTCAGTCTTTACACTGGGATTGGTTGATATCGGGTATCGGTAGATACTTAAGGACAAAGTATCGGTATCGGAACAGAAAAAGCTTGATCGGTGCATCCCTACTCCAAATCTTTCTTCAATCTGGTTTACTACTTTAAAATTAAATTTTTAAAAAGCAAACTGAAGTACATTTTTCCTTTTTTTCATATTACATTGATAATCAATTAAACCAATCGATCATACACAGACACATCTGCCTGATCTTTGCTTTATCTTTCACACTGTGTATCGAGCCCAGACTAAAAGTCCTTTTAATCAATTCTTCTCCGTTGGTTTCAAATTGTCACCTTTGCTAATGTGAGGGTCAGTTTATACAAATGCCAAGTCTTTTTCAAACTAAATGCCAATCTATGTTTGGCTCTCCGCACCAGCCAATGGCCATTAACCTCAGTTCGACTCCTGATTCAATCCTCCTTTTACCCTTCAGCAGCTTTGGCGCACACCTCTATGTATTGATAATGTCTGTGTCGCGCAATGAACAAATAACTTCACGTGTGATTCAAATATAACCTCTCTCCGACTGAGTCATTATCAGCACAGAAAATGCAACACTTATTTATGTTGAAGAGCCACACCTTGAGTCGACCTACTGCCACCACCAATCATTGAATCTGCATGCTGTCAGAGAGAGCACCACCAATTTTGGCTGAAGCCACTTGGCGACATTTTCTTTGGGTATACCAGTAAGTTTAGGCTTAAACTTACTAAAATGGGTAAGTTCTGGTCTGGGGCTTGGATTTAGGGATGTTAAGATTATTAGGTTAATCGATATTTGTGATTATTCAAGCCCAAGAACAAAAGAATAATAATCGTGACAATTTTAGAAGCAATATCAAAAGCCTTTTTCGTTTATTCTTTAGAAACATGAGCATAGTTCAGTTTATTATTATTATCAATAATAATAATAATAATAATAATAATAATAATAATAATAATAATAATAATAATACATTTTATTTATATAACGCTTTTCAAGACTAAGGTGAACTAAAGTTTAAGGTGAAATACTACTGTAGTAGAAATACAAATTTAATTTTAGTCTTTTATTATAGTAATAGTACATTTATGATTTTGTCTTGTTGTGGCTATTATTTGTCACAGCAGGAGGTTAAATGCAGATATCAGAATCAGTTCAAACAAACCTTAGTAAATGTTGCCAATTCAGAAAGAAAATTCATGTTTTCCGCTTAAAGAAGTATTATCATTTTAAAAGGAAAATCAAGTCATTGAATAATCCCTATTAAAGCAAAGGCTTCTAAATGTTTCTGTCACATTGACATTTTTTGCAAGTTCACAAAACTCTTGAGGAAAAGTGACGAAAAGTGACGAGTTACACAATGAGAATGTAAGAAAATGTAACATGCTTGCTATTTGGTTGTAACAAGCGCAATCGTGATTAATAATTGCAAAAATCGCGAGAATAAAATTTGATATCGTGACATCGCTACTTGGGGCAGGTTAACATTTACTTGTTAAACCCAAGAAAAAAATGTGACCATGTGGCTTCAACCAAAATACGAGGTTCTTTTACGTTTTGGCCTTTCGTAACATATTGACGTAAAAAAAAAAATACGGTTTTGACATTTTGTTGTACATCTACGTTCTCTTTGGAGACTGGGCTGGTTAAAGCACTGCAGAAATAAAACAAATATCACGTTTTAAGTTTTTAATCTTGTTCTACCATTGTTTTCTCATCAATCCCACAACTGTTACCATCCGAACGTCTGAAAACATAGCAGTTAAGCAGCAAAATATGAAGAAATTGACAAAAAAAGGGTTAAAAATTCCTCTCCATGTCGTCAAAGCTCGCAGAAGTCAGTAACGCGCAATAGAACTTTCCATTCAACCGCTTTAGAATTGAAAACAGCGCAGGAATTATTAACTTCTAATTAGCTGCGCGAGCGAGCATTCCTCTGACAAATTCACAGCACTCAACGCGGCGCCGTCTCTCTGCTGACCCCGGCCGGCCTCAGAATTAGCCCGTCCACTCTCTGTGCGGCGTTACATATTGAACGGAGCAGATGTCACGTTGTTCCAGATGCGACAACAGCTGCATCTCCATCTGAGGCGCACTTTTAAAACATGAAATTATAAACAGGCAGCAGACACAGCACAAATTATTCAAGTATCCAGCGCGCTTATTAAAACACAATTACAGCCGGTACAGAATGGAAGGAAGAGGAGGAGGGTTTTCTAGAGAGGGTTTGCTGCTGAAGTTATGCAATAGAAACAGATAGATCTTATGATTTGCTTCATTATGTATGCATTGGAGTATTTACAGTCAAATATAAGAACCTTTGCTTCACTGGGTGGTCAGGACAAAAGAAAATGTAAGTATTAAGTGTTATGTATTGTGTTTATTTTTGTTTTTGAATATTGTTAAAAAGGTGCTTTATAATCAGATCATATCGACCGCCAGATATTTTGGGGTCGATATTTAGATTTTTATCAGTCATCAGCCTCAATTGTGGCCGATATCTGTTCAGGCAGTTGTTTGGGCTTTTTCTCTGTGAGAAAGCTGCCTTCACAGTGATCGGCTGAGTCTAGTTGCTTTTGGAGAGAAATAATAAGGCTTCTTTTATAGAAGTGTTATCGGTCGACGTCACTTTCCACTCTACTGCGCATACTTCATGCAGAAAGAAATGCTGTTCATCAAGTTAGCTGGGGAAACTTCTTTGATTAAAACAGCAAAACGGGACGAGAGCAGCTGTTTGAATCAGGTATGTACCAGTCTGACCGACGTCTGGCTCCGAAATAGGGATGCACCGATCCAGCTTTTTCTGTTCGATATCGATTCCGATATTTGTCTTTAACTATCTGCCGATACTCGATATCAACCGATTGGGTGTTAATGAAATTAACTTAATCTGAATAAAATGCCGAATATTATGAAATGTTCTGGATCAACACCAGCCTGTAAAATAGTCTCATTATGTCCAATTAAAGACACAACTATGATATCGACAAAACAGATATCATGGGGTCGATATCCGATCCAGGTATCGGATCGGTGCATCCCTACTCCGAAAGTTTGAGACACTGTTTATCTCACAATTTTGTTTTCCTGAATGTAACATGTAAGGGTCATAGGATTGAATTAGCAGTAGGGCTGGGCCATTATTCAAAAAAGTGAGAGAGATTGAATCGAATCAAACCGAATTGTCATTTATTTGGTGGTAGGTTTCGAATCGAGGGATCAAAACCAATCTATTGTCAGTAAAAATGTGTAGTTTGGAGCAAAACCCAAACTTTGTGGCAGAATATTAAAATATTGTTTTGTTTATGTACAGTACACAAATGGCATTTTCCATTTGTTTTTAAAAAGGTTAAACTAAATCAAATCAAAAATAGAGATCAATCAATATGAGAAAAAAAAAAAAAAACTGTAAATTTTTTCCCAGATTGCCCAGCCCTATTTAACAGCAGAACTTTTATTTTCGCACAGTGATAAACTCTTGTAGTTGACCGACAATGGTGCTGGCTCCACTTGTTTCTCCTACTTGTGTCAGTAAGCCGCAGCTCTTTCTGCATACCAGGCTTGCGCGCATCGCCTGTGTTGATAAACAAATCATTTTTCTATACGTATATCTTTATATTTACGGTATGTCCAAATTTGTATCCTGACCAGAACAATTTCTCTATATACAATATATTATTACATAAATCATTACATAAATGTACTATTCTATATCACAAAAGGCCTGTTTCCTTAAGCTTGGATTGGGGCGGACTGGTCCAATGATGAGCAAAGCGACTTGTTCCTCTGGGTCAGTAGTGAGCCACTTTTGGCCCAGCTTTCACCCTGGTCCCTGGAGCAGACTTTACAGTAGTCTCCCCTTTAGACACGATGATTGGACAAGAAAACAAAAACATAGGCTCAGGCGAAAACCAGACAGAGGAGAGCAGAGAGATCCAACATAATCCAACCTCAATACATTTAATAAAACTGCTTTAAAAATGCAGCATAGTCGCACATCATTTCACAAACTCTGATCACTTGTGGAATAAGCACGGCACAGCTTTCAGAAGAATTGTAGCCTTTTCAATTCAGTCTGTGAAGCTGACTACACTGTAAAAATAACACTGCAATATCGATAAGAGTAGTAGTATCGATAAATCCTAATCATCCCTATACTTAAGTGCCATCATAACTCCCAATAACAGAACAAGTTATAAAGTGATGGCTCGTGTTTTTTCACATCACTTTTGAATAACACATGTCACAGTGAAGGACAAACACAGCGCTAAATAACTCGTTACAGCGCAAACATTTATTACCGTAATAATCCAATTAGAGATGATTTCGAGTGTTTCATATCCATAATGTTAGCTCCGTGTGCTTCTGTTTCCATTAGAGTGTCTGCGCTCGCTCACACTTAAGACCGTCTGTCAAAACGTCTTGTCGGCCCCGAGAAAACAAAGCAACAATTCATTTTGCCGGAGCCGCGGTGAATAGACTTTATTGGATGAAAAGGCCTGGTCTGATTCATCACTGTCAGGGAGCCTCTTAAAGGGAAGTGGGAAGGAACCGACCGACAGAGCAGGGCTTCACGGAACAAAAGCCGAGAGGAAGGGTCGATGAGGAGGAAACCATGATGGGTATGGATTTACTGGATGGGCAAAAAAGCTCAAGTGCAGACCACATTTACCAGCGCTGTCCGTGGTGCTGAAGTCCATTACCTGTTGCATTTTCAAACGCAGGTGCTTTTAAGGATTTTTATGTATTTTGTATTTATTTTATTGTTTGGTTAAAGAGGCTGTACTTGTTTTTACTGTCTTAAGCATAGAAAATATTGAGAAACTACAAAATTCTTGGTCGACAATAGACATGTCCATCATAACTAAAAGGAGCGTGGCAAAAGCTCTGAAACTAAAAGTATCATATTGAGCTGACTCTAACTGGCATTGAAAAGACTAGAAATGCAATGAGTTCATGCTAAAACAACAGTTTATGAAGAAATGCTTATACAGTGGACTTATTTCTTAAGATGCTAAACACACCGAACACTTTCAATGCTATGACTATGCAGAGGTGCAATGAAGTGTGACCCAAGAGTCGCAGCGCGAACATTTCTGCGAGAACGAGCGTCAATATGTGACCAACATGCTAAGAGCAGAGTGACAGTGGCTCAAAACGACCAGTACAACTTTCAACATGATCAGACTTCTGAGTTAATAACTTATTCTAATCAAAAACTGCAGAAACACAAAAACACAGAACAAGTGTGAACTTTATGTTCACAGTTGAACATGATTTCCGTTATTTCATATGGGCACAATGGTGTAACTTGTAGAACGATATTCTTTCATCCGGGAGACTCGGGTTCAAACTCCAGCTGGGGTTAAATCTTTTTTTTTTTTTTTTACACTACCGTAATTGCATGTAATTGCAGCCGCTGTCAACGCTTGAAAGCTGGAAGTTGGTCTCATTTCAGGACAAGCGACCAATTTTGAATGTTCATGCAACTAGTGCCGCACATTTGACACAAATCGATACCTCCAGTGTGTAAGCACCTTTAGAAGGCAGATTCAACCAAAGATTCGGCCCCAAATCTTCAGCTAGTTCATAATTTTTTTTTTGCTGTTCTCAAAAGACCTTTTTATATTTCAGATCGGTAACATCAGCAGCTTTTTACCATCTGAAAAACATTGCTAAAATTAAGAACAAAATGTCTAAACTGGACTTGGAAAGACTTATCCATGCATTTGTCTCAAGTAGATTGAACTATTGTAACAATCTGTTTACTGGTCTATCTAACAAGCTGTAAAACAGCTGCAGTATATACAGAACGCAGCTGCTCAAGTCCTGACTAGAACCAGAAAGTACAAGCGCACATACGTTTTGTGCTCAGGTCTTTGCACTGGCTTCCACCTTCCAGTGGCTCAAAGAATTGATTTCAAAGTAGTCGTTCTGGTGTTTATGGCCGACTAAAACACCATTGACCAATTCATTGTCTACAGCCCTTACTAATTCATTTGAAACTTTCTACCTCAGTCTACATCTTTTGCTCACTATTATATTTTGAGCCTCCAGATTATTCAATGAAATGAAAGAAAAAAAGCTTTTCATGACTTTCAGAGGCTCATCACGTAAAAGATAACAACAACATAAGATGGATTGAGTAGATGCATTCCCAATTTGTACAGAAACAGATTTCAATAGTTTACAAAAAATTGGACCACGTTTTTGTATTGAAGCGTCAGGTTCACATTTTTTCAAGGCGTAAGCTTCAAAAATATTTTGTGAGAGGCGAATTAATTATTTTCAAAAAGAGACGTTTTAAAACAGAAATAAAAGTTTTAAAGTTGTAACATTGAGCACATAAGGACGGTTTGTTTTGGTCCTGAGTATGAGATGCCTGCCACTCAGATACAGAGAGGATCAGCCTGCTGTTTATTTAGTGAGGAAGGCTCTTAAGCACTTTAAGTTCATTAAAGCACATTACCAGCCGCTGGGTCTGTGCCCGACATGCATTTTTACACAACTTTAGAAGTGCAGGGAACTCTAAATTTGGATATTAGATTTTGATTGACAGTTGACATGTTAATTGTGTTTAGGTGAATTGACAGAATGAAACTTGTTGACAAACTGATGCATTAAAAAAATAATCCCATGCAAGACATTTTAAAACAGATTTAACTGTTGTTTTTTTTTAATGCAGAAAGTCACATATTTTGTTGTTTGTGAAGAAAATTATGGTATTTCAGAAAGTGCAGCCTTTACAGTTTGATAATGGTATCCATAGAAAATCTGATTTCCATTTAGGGTTGTCAAAAAAATCGATTCCCAGATATTAATCGATACTAAAACTGGTATCGATACTCGCTACTCGTTTGAACAAGAATCGATGTTTTACTGAATTCTAGTTTTAACTAGACTATAAAATTACTTTTTGCAGTGTGGAATGACTTGCTACTTTGACGCTAAAAAGGGTTTATTAACATAATTATTTGATTACACAATTTTAGCAATTGATTACAGCAATAATCAAAAATAAGATTAAAATTTGATTAATACACTAGGTCCGATACCGATACTGGTATTGGCAAAACCTGTGATATAGTGCATTTTTCAGGTATCTGGTATCGACGAGTACTCGTACCAAATCTCTGATTCAATACCTGTATTGTCCTGAATGAGGAGCAGCTGTTCTCTGCTCATGGCTAATGCTACGGCTAACGCTTAGAGCAGCTGCAAAAGACTCTGTGAAGGCTTTTCAAAGCATTAAATACTCCATATATACAGACAAATATCTGTTTTACCTCTGTGATGTTTCAATTAGCCTTTATAGAAGAAGAACTGTGGTTAAACTATAACTTTAAATATGGTCCAACAGCAGCGCTCGCTAGCGGGGCTATCAAGCTAACACGCTATCTCAGACTTTTGTTTAGCTGACATTTATTTAGTCTAAGCGTCTTTTTACAGGCTTCACTGTTGACACACAGGTGAAAAGAGATGCATAAAGGTTACATTAAAGTTTAAACACGACTTTACTGAGGTAACTGTATTCTACGTATGTACCCAATTTATTTATTTTTTTTTGCTGCATGAGATTTATGAGTCTAGCTTACAAAAAACATTGTTAACTGATGATTGATTTTAATTTGAGTAAAAAAATAGTATTTTTGGTTTACTTCTTGAGGAAACTTTGCTTACTAATGCTGCATTCTAGGCAACTGGGATGTATTTCCCAATTGAAAAACACCAGTTCAGAGCGTTCCAACGTAATCTATGAAAACACCACTGCTAAACAAAAGTAACGCTAAATAACCTGTAATCAATGTTTACTTTGTTTTTATGGCAGTGATTCATTTATTGTGGTGACTGTTTATCTTGTACCATGTGAAGTGGGACTTCCTCGACCAGGTCCCAGTTTGAGTGGCATTCCAGCGTTTTTACAAGTGGGAAGTGGGAAATATACCAGTTCCCACTTGCCCGGAACACACCATTACTTACCTACTTTAGCCATTATAATGCAATATTTGGCATTGGGACTAGTATCAGTATCGGCACATTCCCTGAGACAAAGTATTGGTATCGGATTGGATCTAAAAAAAAAGGTATTGGAACAACACTAAATTACACACCTAATGTAACTATTTTCATTCAGAGCAAATTAATCCATAAATTCAAGTTCTCCAAACAAAGCTATGCCTATAAACAACTGAAACAAAGCTATGAATAGAAACATCTGTATACTATATTGTAAATAAATATGCATGTAAAAAAAAAAAATGCTAATACAGTATCCCCAGTTCACCCCACACTTTTCATCTCCCTCCCGTGACAAAAGGTAAACTCTGTAGTTCCGTTTGGATCGCTTTAGCTCGGACCCACCGCTGCGCTGACAAAACTTTTATCCCCCTGCTACACTTCAAACCCCTCGGTATTTTCACATCCACTGCACTTTGTTTGAGAAGCATTCCCATGACAGTCACAAAATATGCACATGAAAGCAGACGTCTCGCATTCTCACAGATATATACATATTTTTTTGTTTTTTTCAGAGCCGTGTCGGGAGTGTTTATGATCGACAGCATCTCTCAAACACGACAACCACAACAAGAGCTGGTGTGAAGATGAAATTATCACACAAACACAGAGTCGGAGGGGAAAAAAAAAAGAAAAAAGCTGATAATGAGATCACTGCCTCTGCAATGAATTATATATAAAGTGTGGTAAAAAAAATAAAAATCATTCTTTCTTCTAAGCTAATGCAAATATACAGTAGAAAGCATTGTTTACTCACTTAACTGGCGCAGTTCAATATTCGTTTAGCAGCTCGGCACAGGCGCATTTGCATTGTGTGTTATGATAAATGTAAACAGAAGAACATCTGATTTGTGTCCAGTCTACTCAAATACACTTTATTTATACACACTGGGAAAAATGACCAGCTTAAAAACAATCTAAAAGTATTTAACACAAGTCCAGATCTACAAAGAAATAAGTGAAAAATCTGCCAATGCAACACACACATTGTGTCTTATTTAAGATTCTTAAAACAAGACTTTTGACTTGTACTTGTTTGTACGACTCAAAACAACTATTTTTTTGTATAATCTCAGATCTAGTGTTTTTGTCTTTGCTTATATTAGTTTTAGTCCTGGTCTCGTCCTGGTCTAGTGCAGTTTTAATCCTGGTATAATCATTGTTTAGTCCAGTTTTTGTCCCAATCTAGTTCTGGTCTAGTCCTGATCTAGTTCTGTTTAATCCTGGTTTGATCCAGTTTTACTCCTGGTTTAGTCCTGTCTAGTCCAGGTGTAGTCCAGTTTTCGCCCAGGTTTAGTCCAGTTTTACTCCTGCTCTACTTCGGGTTTGTCCAGTTCTAGTCCTGGTCTAGTTCTGGTTAAGACCAGTTTTGCTCTTGTATAGTCCTGATTTATTCCATCTTTATTTCTTGTCTAGTACAGCTCTAGTCTGTTTTATGTCCTGGTCTAGTTCTGGTTTAGTCCAGTTTTACTCCTGGTCCTGTCTGTGTTTAATCCAGTTTTAGTCCTGGTCTAATCTTGGTTTAACTAGTTTTAGATCTTGTAAAGTCCTGATTTATTCCATATTTAGTCCTTGTCTAGTGCAATTTTAGTCTATTTTATACCCTTGTTTAGTCCTGGTTTAGTCCAGTTTTAGTCCTAGACTAGCCCGGGTTCAGTCCAATATTAGTCTTGATTTTGTTCAGTTTTACTCCTTGTCTAGCTCAGGTTTAGTCCTGGTCTAGTTCTGGTTTAGACCATCTTAGCCCTTGTATAGTCCTGATTTATTCCATCTTTTGTCCTTCTCTGGTACAGTTTTAGTCTGTTTTACATCCTCCTGGTTTAGTCCAGTTTTATTCCTGGTCTAGTTCTGGTTTAGACCATCTTAGCCCTTGTAAAGTCCTGATTTATTCCATCTTTTGTCCTTCTCTGGTACAGTTTTAGTCTGTTTTATATCCTCCTGGTTTAGTCCAGTTTTATTCCTGGTCTAGTTCTGGTTTACTCCAGTTTTTGTCCTGATCTAGTTCTGGTTTAGTGAATTAAACCAGTTTTAGACCTTGTACAGTTCTGATTTATCTTATCTTTAATCCTTGTCTAGTCAGGTTTAAGTCCTTGTCCAGTCCAGGTCTTGTCCTCCTGGTCTAGTCCTGGTTTAGTATTAAAATCCACCATATTGATCAAAGCAATAGTTTTAGTTTTCATCGCCCTGCCATAGTATGAAAACTGCAAAGCGTGTGGTACAGACTTAATATCAGCCACCAACAAGCTCAAAGCGACAAACAAACTCGCCAAAGTGTAAGAAACAGACTTACTTTGAGTATTGTAGATTATCGCGGTCACACCTTGCGTCCTTGTGTCTCTCCCAGTCCTTCCCGTGCTTACAGGTGGTCAGCAGGATAATATCGTCCCCGTTGTGGATGTGATAAAGAGCATTCCTTGTTTCCGATCCGATCCCGGTGAGGTAGCGCTTCCCTTTGAAAACCAGCAGATATTTCCTGGTCGGCGACACGTCACTCAGAGTCACGTAACCCACCGCTTCTCCCTTCAGCGGATGCTCTTTTGGAAATAAAGGGATGGAGATGTCAAAGTTTGGTCTGAAGTTAACCACGTCGGTGCTGGCTTTGGCTAGCATGGCCTGTCCCACCTCGAACCCCAGATCCTCAGTGTAATCCGGCCACGTTCCCGAATACAAATTGAAAATGAGGTGATTCTTCCCGTCGTTCCACATGGGCAAGCTCTGTATCCGAGTGCGAGCGTTTTGGACATACTGGGTGGAGAGCAGGTCCCGGTCCAGGGTGTCCACAGACGGGACGAATACGCAGGCTTTGGAAGGATCGGTGGTGTGGAAGCGGGACTCCTCGATGGCGGAGATGATTTTTTGATACGTTTCAGAGATTTCGTCGCCTCTCTGCGCGGGGTAAATGTAGACTTTGAATCCGGACTGGCAGCGGCTGAAGTCGAAGCAGGTCTCCATGCGACAGCGTTTGTTTCTGTAGATGTTGTCGCGGATGGCCCGGCGTTCGCGAGGAGAAGTGTGCTGGTGCTGGAGCTGCGGGCTGTCCTCCTGCAGAGACATGTTTGGAATTTTTACACTTTTACAGGTGTTTTTCATTTTCAGTTCAATTTTGCATAGCTTTTTTTAAAACTAAATATTAAACTGTTTTTCTAAGTTTTTAACCTGGTTATGACTGCCAACTGTCTTCTCTCATCATTACTTTGTTCAAAGTTGTATTAAGAATGATTCCTGCATGTTTAAGTAATCTTGTATTTCCCTACAGCTCATGACTGAATGCTCAGAAAAGTCCTGTCCTCACCTACCACCTATCCCCACCATCTTGTCTGTATTTAAAAAATTCAGTAAAGCATGTGTGGTTAAAAAAGTCACATAGTCACTTTACAAGAGTCAAAATTACAAATTAAAAATGTGCAGTATGTTACATTTAAATCTTACAATGAAGAGCGGGGCTTATCAGTTCTGCACAGGAACTAAATGGACCTCTTTGCATTTCTAAGCTGTTTTACATCTCTTTTTTTTTTCTACAAAAAATGTATGTAAATTACTGAAATTATAATGGTTTGAACTTAAGCGAGACAGACATTTTTTAAAAAAGTGAATCAAAATCACAATGTTAATGGATGAATAAGCAAATTGCAAAGGCTGCAGTTGCTGAAGTCCCATCATTTCCTTCACAAATACCAAAATCCAGTAGATTAAATCTAGTTTATTAGTTCATTCTCACATTTAATTTAGTTAATTTTGCCTAAACACAACTCAAATCCAAACTGTGAATTAAATTCAATTATTAAAAGATACATTGCAAATCAAATTGCAATACTGGTCAGAAAGATACCAATTTGATATTTTTACTAAATCTTGCAGCCCTAATACTGTTGATTTAACAGAAAAATAATATATAGTCTATGTTAAAATCCTCGACCAAAGAACTGACAGTTTGACACAAGTGAAACTCAATTTTTCAGTGAATTGCCAGTATCATAAAAAAAAAAACTATAAAGCGAGATAAAAGTGTTTTTTATGTTCTGTCAGAAATATGGTTTATCTTCAGATGAACCTGAACATTAAAGTTTAGTATAGTTTGAATAAACTGCTTACTACATGTATATTGTAGTGTTGTCATCATGGCAACATTTCTAATAATTATATTAGTTATAATAACGTTTAAGATGATTCAAAAGCTTTTCAGAAAAGCTGCAAAGCTGTATGTGTTTTGTAAACTATTTCTAAAAAGCGCAGAGTCTGAGTATCAGTTAGTGTTTCATCTGTGATACTTTAGTCTGACTAGTATTTTACAACATGGCTATACATTCACAAAAACATGACTGGTTAAGAATTTTTTTTTACATTTCAGAATGTTCGTAGCATAAAAATTAAGTTATAATTGGAAGAGAAGAAATAAATTGTAAAAACATATCTATATTTTGAAAAATTGCCCAGAAGAATCATCACTTTTGTTATTATCTTCAACCAGTATTAGCACTGGCATTGAATAGTTTAAATCACCAAGGGTAGAACTAATGTTTTAATTAAAATAAACTACATTTGGCATTTGAAAACACTGACTAAACTGCAAGCCTTTGATGACTTTCTAAAACTGTTTTTGCAAACTAACTCTCGTCGCCCAGATTACCTCCTGCTCTCCCCCTCCAGGTACGGCTCCAGAGGATCAGCGGAGCCGATCCAGTGTCGAGGCAGGCGAGACGGGCTTCTCTGGGGCAGAAACGCCTCCACGCTGTCCCTCCTCCTCGCTGATGGTACTCCTGGTGGTACTCCTGGTTCTGCTGCTGGTACTGATGTGGATACTGAGGAAACTGGGAGAAGTGTCGGTTGTAGTGGTACTGGATTGGCTGGTTCTGGTGGTGGTAATCCCCGACTTGCAGAGCCCAAAGGTAAAGGAGGAGAGAAGACCGGCCCCCACAGACACGAGCAGGTACCGCTTCTTGGCCTGCATGTGTGCTGCAGACCAGGGGGAGAGACCGGAGGAGGGACGCAGGGACAGAGGGGACCAGGACAGAGGAGACGAGGAAGAAGGACAGGAGGAGGAGAGGAGACAGGAGGCAGTCGAGAGGAAACGACGCTCTAGCCACAACTCTGCATCTTGAGATTTGAAGTCACTGAAAAAAACAAACAAAAAAACCAAGAAATTACAAACATCTTACAGGGTTTCCACTCATAATTCAAAAATATTTCCACAACATTCCCAAAAAGGATCTCTATTAGCATTTTTAGGTCATTTAAAAGTCTATGGCAGCTCAATGTATAACACACTCAGTAACATAGCCAGAAAGGCCTATAGCCATAAAGGGTAAACACCAAAAAGTGGGGGGTCTGGGGTCCTACCTCAGGAATATTTAACCCCAAATGATGATATTTCTTGCATTCTGATTAACTGTGGCAGTCTGACCTAGTGGACAACATACTGGTTGATTAAACAAAGAAAATATGCTTTAGTTGAGGTACTAATACAACATTTCTATGTTCCAGTGAAGAAAAGTAATCGTTATTATCGGCATATGTGCTACAACCAAACATTGTGTAGGACATCATCTATATTAGAAATGGTTGTAAAAATATAGTTTGTGCCTTATTTTATGATCATATTCCAGAACAACATGTTATTTTTCATGACATTTAGCTTTTTTTATCTTTCTCCACACGTTTTCTATGACTGGAAAATTGACTGTTTACTTTTCAGCTTGTCCGGGTTTTCCAGGATGCATGAGAACCCTGATTTTAGTGTAGCAATATATGTGACTATTGTTTAGGGATACTGCAAGTTAATTGATTAATCACAACTAACTGATAATTAAAAATAATTTTCTAATTGGTCTTTAAATAGATACCTAAACAAAATGAAAAAGATTAAAGCGTTAACATTTTAACACGTTAAAAACCGTTGGATTATCGTCTAAATATTATCGACAATATCAGAAAAAATAGTGGCGATAGGGCTCGGCCATTAATCGAAAAATCAAGAGATCAAGATTAAATCGAATCATCAATTATTTGGTTGTGGGCTTTGAATCGATAGATCGAAAGCTGTCTTACATCATTGTAAACCAACATAAATGTCATGTAACTAAAGAATCCACCTACAGCCTTGTATCTCATTCTTTTCAAAAGTTAATGATTTCTAGATGTTAGCGCTGGACAACATATTGAAATTTAGATAATATGATGAATGTTAGTTTCAAGACCTTAAAAAATCAGTCTTCAAAGAAAACGTAGACATACAAAGAAATTCTAAAATTATATGATGAGCACCATTTAAATGTATATTTTGATTGCCTAATTTTGATTGGCCTATTTTTTGCATGCCCTTATATTTGATTTTATATATATATATATTTTTATATATTTGATATTTTTACTCTTTAGATCTTTATTTGTGTTTTCTGTTGCACATTGGCACCGCAGCAAGTTCCTAGTCTGTGAATTCTGTTTGTTCACTGACAATGGCAATACAATTCTTTGATTCTGATTTCAAGTTGTTTTTACACAAATATGCGATGAAAAACCAAAACATAAAAAAATGACCACAAATTTTGGTTGAAGCCACGTGGCCACATTTTCTCTAGATTTAATGTGTAAAAAAGCCCCAGTCCTAAACATATCCTTTTAGCATTTTGGTTCATGACATGTTTGTAAAAAAAAGGCATGAAAACTTCGACTATAAATATAATATAATTGCATTAACAAATAACGTATGATGAGCAGCACATTTTTTGCGCACATATGTTACGCTGTCTAAATTGCACGATATATTAAAAAAAAAAACATTTTCGTTGAAGCCACATTGTCATTAGGTTTAACAGGTAAGTTTAGGCTTAAGTTTACTAACTACTGGGTACGTGTAGGGCTGGGGCTTGGGGTAGGTTAAGATTGGGAAAAGGATTTTGTTGCAGCGTGTGGCATATTTACGCAAAAAAGGTCGTAAATTGTGCTAATCATACGCTTTTGACATGTTATGTTGTGGTATTGAACAGGCTAAATGTTGAAAACACTTCATACATATTTTACTAATCACCATCTGGATTTATGACACATTTTACAACATAAACACAACTTATTAAATTTAAACAAAATAAAAAAAAAAGATTAAGACTATAACACATTTTTAACACGGTAAAAGCTGTTGGATTTGACATATTATCAATACACAGTATGAGAAAAAATATTCAAGCTAATAGTTTTTGTCAATATTGGCCAGCGCTACTAAATATAGGGGAGACCAGGGACAAATGTAACAGAAGCTCCCATTTGTAGCAGAAGCAGGTAGAAGCTTAAGCTCTGCACAGAACCTGCTCATGTCATCTGTTCACCTGCTGTTTGAGCGGACAGACATTTAACATTTCAGCAAACTTTTTACAGCAAAAAAAAAAGTTTTTTTGAGCAGTAAAGTTATAACTTAAGTTACATTACCTAATGTTTTTTGTTTTGGACAAAGATGTGATGGAGTTTTTGGTGAGTTTACCAGAACAAATACCAATGCTAACATGAAAAAATCCTCCAAAATTAGATTTTTTTTTCTATTTATGTTTTTTGTCCAAAGAAGGTTGGTGTATCTTTTGTTTGACTGATTCTAATCTGAGCTTTCTTTTTTCCCCACAATCATAATCACTTTATTTGCAAAAGTAAAGTAAAAGTAGATTGTAAAGTGTCTCACCACAGCATTGTTGTGTTTTATTATAAAGAGATTACGAAGACTGTCAAATGCATTACCTTTCATAAAGAAAAACATATATTTATATTAATTGCTATAAAAGCCTCTTTGGTGATGCACCTAAATGAAACAGACTAATGTGATCTAGAGCTGCACAATTTGTTGAAAATAAATCGAAGTCACAAATATCACTGGTTGCATTCAGCAAATTGCAAAGGCTGCAGTTGCTGAAGTCCCATCATTTCCTTCACAGACAAATTCCAGTAGATTAAATCTATTTTAAGTCAATTTTCCTTAAACACAATTAAAATATAAACTCTGAATGAAATTCTAGTATTGAAATAGAAATCTTATAATACTGGTCAGAAAATAATTTTACAAATTCAAATTCAACTGAAAAAATAATATAGTCTATATATTCGGCCTTAAAGACTGACTTCTATCAACCTTTCGATTCAAAATCCCCAAATCAAATAACTGCCAGTCATATAAATAAAACTATAAAGCCAGATCATTTGAAATATTGTTTGTTTTCAGATGAACCCGGTCACCAAAATGCAACATAAAAAACTGCTTCATTGTAGCAACATTCTGATTTCTTATATTAGTTATAATAAAGTTGCCCCTTTGGTGTGTTACAAATGCCTCATGTTGTGGGGCAAATGTAACACTTGACTTTCTTGTTCTAAAATGATGAAAGCTTTAAAATAAATATGTTCACTGAACCCAAACCTATTCATATGTCAAGCCAAGACCAGCACTTTTTATTTCATAAAGCGAGTCTTTAACTAGGATTAAGTTGATGTGTCAAATTGTTTTGATTGAGAGAATTTAAATAGCAAAAAAGCGACGTTAAAAGTCATTTTTTTAGGATTGTATTAATGTTAAAATAACCCTAATATCGTCTGAATATTGTAATCGAAACATGCCAAAAATCTCAATATCTTAACTCTAATGCCCGTGCTTACCGTCAGTGTTGGCATAAAACACCTGTGGTCCCGGGACACAGGCAGCAGTCCTTCCTCTGCTCTCCCGTCCCGCTGCAGGACTCCTCTATCCGGACGCACATCCTCCTCGCTTTTTCACCCCAAAAGTAATCTCCACTCGTCCCAAAACGCGCGCGAACTCTCCGTACTGGATTTTGGCAAGCTCTGCTCTGCCATTCTCCTCCGAGGCAAAAACTTTTTTCCCAAACACACACACGCGCAGAAAACGAGTGTGTGAAACTTAAATCTTTAAACCAAGACGAAACAGCGAGCGACGCGTAATGCTTCAAACTCGCACATATGCATTTTGGAGCGGCATTCTCAACCCTCAGCTGTCATCTCGTTTGCGAATCCGTAAAAAAACTACAATCCCACATGTTCACGAGCGACGCGAAATCCGTAGTTTGATCAGAATCGAGCAGGGAATTCCAAAGCACGCGTAAAAGAAAGCGGTTTTACGCGTTTACGATCCGAGGCTACGTTGTCCTGGACCGGCTGATGCTTCTCCGTGGTGACCCATACTCGTGGCAGTTGAGTCTCCGGGTGTGCGTACGGCGTTGGTCCGGGTTTGAGATGTGGCTGCTCTGGATCAGACTGAGGAAGGAAGGAGGCAGGCAGGCAGGAGGCAGAGCGCGCGTCAGATGGAGACGAGATCAGGCAGAGGTGGTGTGAGGAGCGGTGTCATGTTGAGAGAGGAGAATGTGAGGTAGGATCTGTGGAAAGAGACACGGGAGAAATCACAACGACAGGGAAGAGACGAGAGATGTTTTAAAAGAAGATAGCTACACATCATTACGTTGCATAAAGTTGTACTGGATTGATTAATGCGTGTTACTTACGGTATTGTTCTGCAACTTCTTGTTTTAGCTACCTCATCCAACGTCCCTGTACATAATGAAGACGTAAGTTTGTGAATATTTTACCATTTATTCAATCCAAACAGTGTTTGAAAAACTAAATGCCCAACAGAATCCATGCTAAACCAAGGATTTATACAGAATAAAATAGGAAACAGTGTATTTGTATCTAAAGAGACAGACTAGACTATGACCAAGTCCCAGACCTTCAGCCAACTCTCTCTTTTGATCAGAAAACATTGTTCTGAATGTCCCAGACTTGTGATCTCATAGGGAGATCTATTGCACTGTTTTAAGTCCATAAATCATCCAGATTCATTTGGAGCATTTCTGCAGCATTAGCATATCAGGTAAGATCAGTTTGATTATTTCCTCTGTGTTTTTTCTTTTGCAGTCAATAAATGGAGCTCTAACTCAGTTTGTTTGTTTGTCTGTTTGTTTTCTGATGCCATACCAACTAAAAACCAAAGCAAGTTTGAGTTAGAGTTAGGGTCATATGTGTCGTTAAAAGAGTTCACTAATCACTAACAGTTAAATTACTATATATATATATATATATATATATATATATATATATATATATATATATATATATATATATATATATATATATATATATATATATACATATATATATATATATATAATCTTGTTTGTATAAAGCAGTGGTCTCTCCAACCTTCTCAGGAGCGACAGTAGCTCTCCATCACCTGCCAAGTAGCTCACCAAAGGATCTGCATCATACACTTTATTACTCAAATTGTATTTATTATATGACTATTTCTACTGTAAATGCACCTTTAGGTGCCTAATTGTGTTCACTTCTAACTGGATAATGTTTGATGCTTCAAATAGGCATTTAAAGAGAAGCTCACCCCCTAAACTCCACCCACAAACACATTTCAAACACAGCAAACTCATTGAAAAGCTTTGGGAGAAGGGGAAAGGAGGGGCTCAGAGAGGAGAGCAGCAGTGTGATTGGATTGACAGCAGGTGTCTGCAATTAAAGCTCGATTTTGAATGGACAATACACGCTGAGGTCACTGAGTCCAGAGCTGACATGAGTCTGCAGTGAGCCAGTTTGTGACTATTTTGACCTGAAACCTGCTAATTTGCTCAATTTGCACTGAAAATGCCAAAAAAAATGACTCAGAACAGTAGACAATGCTATTTAAACACCATATACATACTTTAACAGCCAAAAAAACGTATTTTAGGGTTTAGCTTCTCTTTAACTTCAATGTTTTGTACTCGCTCAAAGTAGTGCAAACGAAGCTCTACTATGGCGAGAGAGGTCTGAGACTCGTAGTCTAGAGACTTGACACTCTGAGAATCCAAACTGGTACACTACTGTTCAAAAGTTTAGGATTACTGATTTTGAAAGAAAAGCACAGCTTTACTTAAATGAAGATAACTTTAAACTAACCATTGTTAACGTGGTAAATGACTATTCTAGCTGCAAATGTTTTTGGTTCAATATCTAAGGCTTATTTCCAGCAACTATCACTCCAGTGTTCCAAAGGTCCAGTGTGTTTGCTCATTGTGTCAGAAGACTAATGGATGATTAGAAACCCTTGTGCAATCATGTTAGCACAGCTCATAACAGGTTAGAGAAGCTCTAAAATGGTCTGTCCTTTGAGCAGGTTGAGAATCTGACCATTTATTCTTGTTCTTCGAAATGAAGGCTCTTCCATTTGTGAAAAACACAAAATTGCCTGAGGCTGAGTGACATCAAACTTGGTATAAATGCATCTTTTTACTTCTGTTGGACTAAAACAAGATAAAATGTACGCCTTCCATCTCCCTCGTGTGCTAAAGGAGCCTTGTCTTGCTTGTTTCTATTAAAATCTTGTTAATTTTGCTAAAATATTCCACAATACTTCATAAAAACTGATGTATATTGATGAAGAGTTAGGATTTTTTTTTTTTTTTTTTTCTAAGAAAGTTACACAGACTAACTTTAAGTATTGTTGAAGTAACTGAGCTCAGATTTAGATGATGAGACTTACCTTATGGCTAGTTGAATGCTAAGAAGAAAGTGCACTTGGAAAAAAGCATAAAATGTCTGCTTTAAGGGAATAAAACAGGACCAAAATTAAACAAATTATCACCAAGTTTATGATAAAACTGGTCTGAAACGAATGCCACATTTTTCTCTTGAATATTTTTGCTACAACAAAAGATAAAGCCTAAGTCAGCACTTTTAAAGGGGACCTATTATGTCTAACCTTTTTATGATGGCCTTCCT
Organism: Mugilogobius chulae; assembly: GCA_038363315.1. Classification (NCBI taxonomy): domain Eukaryota; kingdom Metazoa; phylum Chordata; class Actinopteri; order Gobiiformes; family Gobiidae; genus Mugilogobius; species Mugilogobius chulae. The sequence continues at coordinate 32,783,819 of CM076405.1, read as the reverse complement.
TCACCATTAGTTTATTCAAAGTTAGATTTGAATTGATTAATTCATGTTGGAGTAATCTTGTTTTGTTCTTCAGCTGCAGCTCAAGTGCTCAGAAATCCCTGTTCTCACCTACCACCTATCCCCTCCCACTTGTCTGTATTTCCTTGGTATATTTCTAAAGATTAATACTCAAAGTGAAGCTTATATGGTTCAATACTGTCCCATATTCACTTTCCAACAATATATATATATATATATATTTTTTTTAATCTGTTGCTTTTTACAGTTACAGTCGTGCATTTTTGAACAGGAATTCAGTAGAGCTGTTTCTATTTTTAAGTTGTTTTAGATCAACTTTGTGTTTTACAATGAACAAAAGGTAAATTACTGATCTGCATATGTTCTAGATTTTTACTAAATATTAAAAAAACACACACACAAAAGGACCCCTTTAATATAAAAATTGGGCTAATGGAAGTTTTAGCTAGGCTACATTTTAGCTCACGTGTTTACAAGTGCGTAGAATGCTAGCTACTATCTGCCTACAGCACCCCCGAAGTTAGCATTGCACAATTTCTTCTTTTTCTATTTCTTAAAAGAGTTTTTGTGATAAAGACTATTTTATTCTTCTCATAGGCTTTATGTAAAAAGAGTTAATGGAAAATTCTAAGCCTTCATTTATATCAATCCAAACAACACGTGACGTCTGCTCCTCTGTCAGCTGTATTTATTTATTTTCCGGACTTTTAATCATCATTAGAGCAGTTAATGAGTTGATATTTGATGTGCCGTGATGTTTGCCTTCTGTCCCGCACGTCCTCTTCTCTTCTCTTGTCCCAGCAGCGTTTTATATCAATGCCATCGACGGAATGAAATGAATCTGATCATGATTCAAATAGAAGTCATTATGGGAGAGAAATGAGAAACGCGCACAAAGAGAGAGATTCGCTTACACTGAGAGATCCAGCGGGAAACAGCGACACTCACTGGACAGGCTGGGGTACAATTTATCAGAGTGGGATTGAGAATGGAGTTTTAGGAGAATGAATAGGTCTGGAAATCAACATAATGGTACATTGTAATACTGCAGCAAGAAAACCATATGATCCAATAAAACAGGAATTTTAAGGTATTGTTTATTATTATTTTATATGTTTTTGTTTCATTGAATTTATTTGTTTGTTTATTTATTAATTTTATTTTATTTTATTTATCTATTCTTTTTTCTAACTTTTATTTAGTTTGGTGTTATAGTCCTTGTGATAAATGTTTAACAAATTACAGGTTGTAAATTATGAAGAAATTGACAATAACAGTTGAAAATTAACAATGTAATTTGAACAGAATCTCTTCACGTCAAAAAGCACCAAAATAGAAAAATTAGTTTCAGTTGTAAATGAGTAAACTTTGTGTTCTCCACTAAAAAGTCTATGTTAAAGGCAGCATTTAGTGAAAAAATGAGAAAAATTAGACCTCTGAGTACTAGTTCTAATCAGGAGCTGAATGCTGCTCTCTGATTGGCTGTGCTTGGGTGGTCCTCTCCAGTTTTACTTTGTTGTTTGTAAAAAGCGTTTGTTGCAACCAAACTGAATACATGTCGATATTAATCATGTGTCAAAGGATTTCTGAGAGAAAGTTGTCAGATTTAAACCCTAAATTGTGTTGCTTTTTATTGTTTTAAAATATTCCATTGGCCTCTTAACATGTAAAATGTGCCTCAAATATATACATTTTTTACATTATACAATAGGCCTACTTACCTTTCTTTAAAATTTGCAATCATCTTAAGTACACTCTGGCAAATAGTCACGTACCCCTGGTTGGGAAACACTGTCGTAGAGACATGCGTTTTGGTTCAAGACACAAGAGATTTTATTTGGGGTTAGCGGCTAAGTTTAGGTCTGAAGTTACAAAAATGAAAAAAATAATAACACGTCTTTAAATCCACCATAGAAATGAAATGTGTGTGAAATAGCCACGCAAATAATAGAAAGTGCGTTGATATGGCATATTGTTTCAAATAATGTAAACTAGACATATACAGTATATCTGTGAGAACAGGCTAATTTTGCCCCACATTTCATACATGGCTGCCATAGGTAACAGTTTTGGAATTACTTCTACATACAGTATGTCATCATGAATGAACAAAAGACAAATAATCCACTTCAAAACAGCAAAAACAAGCAAAATCTTTAGAGATATCTTAAACATAATCATCTTCTATCTAAAAGTACTGCATATCAGACACTTTTGTTGTTTCTACATGAAAGCCTGTACACTGAGAGAGTAAACTGACCTAAAAACAGAACATGGTAAAAAATAAAACTGGATACTCTTGCTGAACATGTGATCCTAAATTTGACAAGAACAAGTGGGACACTCCTCTTTTCACTACGCCCGGTGTGGACTCATCTAAATGCAAACAACACATTCAATTGGCATCATATGAAATCCTAACCACAGACACATGGAAAATCAATGGCTCTTATACTGGCTAGTGATTGTTTGTTTAATCAAATAACCCAGCCAGCCTCGCTCATAACACACACAAACCCATTATAGTCCACACGCTCCATATGCACTGGGTCTAAAGGCTGTCGTGTGCAATTTTCAAACTCGCCACATTTTGTACCATCTGGTGGCTCTGCAGATATCACAGCACTTATTATCCACGCGGGGACCAGAGCAGAGCAGCTAAAAGCACACTACACCACGCCGAACACTCACATGGATCAATGGGAGAAAGAGCTTTTCAAATTGGACCTGAGTCTGACGCTGAAAGTTTGTAAAATACAGCCCTTCCAATGTGTTCACAGTTAGCCAAAGAATCTAAGAGTTTTTAAAAAAAAGCACTGTGTAAGTTTGCTCCTTAGACTGAAGTGCTTGGCTTGGGATAATTCATAAACGTGCTAAGTACCAGTGTATTTGAATAAATGAAAACATGCATTAAAAAACTGGAGCTTTCTAGACAATAGTTTATGATTAGTGTGGTTCAGCTCTCAAACTTAAGCTAACAAACTTATCTTTCTTCTACCCAGGTTAACCTCCGCTCAAATCTGTTTCACTCCATGTGAGGTCTATGTGGAGTTTGTGTGTTCTCCTCTTGTCTGGGTAGGTTTCCCCTGGTGCTCCAGTGTCCCCTATCAGTAAAAACATGTCCAGTGGCTCCTCCCTCTGCAGGACTACAGATGGAAGTCACCTGTAAAGATAGAATCTGGTACGAGCATCTCTATCTTTGTGCGTAATGTAATTGTATGTTGTTCTAGTAAACTTAACCTTGTATCATATATGAACTCAAGACCGTTTTTATACAGGATCATAGAGTCCAAAGACAGAGACAAGACCAAGACCTCCGAGAGTCGAGACCGAGACAAGACCAAGACTTTTGTTGATAAAGACCGAGACAAGAAAAGATCGCCGACCAAAGACCAAATCAAGACCACCTTTGTGATTTCACACATTTGTCAGTGTCTACATAATCTTATTGTGCAGTTCTTATTGCAAACTGTGCCTGGGACATTTCACTGTGCTCCTGGTGCAAGTTTAACAGAGCGTGGTGGCAATGAAATGTGGTCTCAGTGTCCAAAGACCGAGTCCAAGACTGAATCCAAGACCAAATTCAAGGACCCTTGAGACCACGACACAAGTCCAAATGACCAAGAACTTTCGGTCTTACTACTACACCTCTGACACACATGCTTATGCTCCACTTCCTGGAACATAAACAACCAAAATACCATAATTGGTTTAACTAAAACAGTATCTGCCTAGCATGGAGCTAACATGTCAGTATATTTCTATGAAGAGGAATGATACCTCGGCAGACTGCATTTCGTCCATGGTTCAGCCAAATCTGACATATACGTAATTGGTCACACTCGATGCTGCAAAGGATATCAGTTTCTTTCTTTCTTTCTTTCTTTCTTTCTTTCTTTCTTTCTTTCTTTCTTTCTTTCTTTCTTTTCTTTTTAATGCATAGCTAGGCTTTATATTTTGTGTGATAGACTTTTCAGACCATCATCATAGCGTAGGGCAAGGGTCTCCAACCTGCTCGTTATAGTATATTTTAAACCAAAACAAGACAACTGCACTCAGCCAATTGAAAACAACGTAAAAACAAGTTCAGATAATTGGCTGAGTGCAGTTGTCTTGTTTTGATTTAAAATACTACATCCTGTACATACAACGACTTCCTGTTCAATACTCTTCAATGAGGTTTTCACTACATCAGTTTAAAACTAATAAATCCTCTTTAGATCAGACAGTTGTGGTGAATGTTACAGAAAACATGTTAAAGACTTTACATATTAGAGGAATATTTCATCAGAGAACACTTCTGTGTTTAAAAAGATACATAATTGTGTCTAAATGCTAACGCTAACAGGAAATGGTTGTATGTACAGAAGTTAGCATTTTTGAACAATCGCAAGCCAACTGAAATTCCGTGCATACAGCCCATTTCCTAGATGAAGGGTAATTGAACATATAAATATATATTTCTGGTTCAAATAATACAGAGGACTGCTTTCTGTCTGTGTCTGGTCATTTTTCCTCTCGTGAGGAATTGTGAATATAAATATTTAGCCTAAAAACACTGCACTGGTCTTGATTTGATGCAGAATTAAACTATATTTGTGTGTCATTACATTATATGAGCACAAACATTCATCATTATTGTGTTTACTTCACTGCTGTTACTATAAAAGATTTTTTTCTTAATTTTTTCACATTAGTTTGGTTGAGCAGAAGCATAAATAAATGTACAAATACGTGAAAGTTCAATTATCAAAGTATTTAAGTAGAAAAGTCACTTCAAAGTTCAGCTTACCATTAGTTTGTATGAGATCTTTAGTAAACTCTCCCCACACAACATGGCTGTTGGAACAGGACATTTGTTGCTATAGGTTACTATGAGTACGCTCTCTCTAGTCATTATTATAACTCATTGCATAAGACCATTTCCTGTTAGCATTAGCATTTAGACACAAAAATGTCTCTTTTTAAACACAAAAGTGTCCACTGGTGAATTATTCCTCTAATATGTAAAGTCTTTAACATGTTTTCTGTAACATTCACCACAACTGTCTGATCTAAAGAGGATTTATTAGTTTTAAACTAATGTAGTGAAAACCTCATTGAAAAGCATTGGACATGAAGTGGTTGTGTGTACAGGATGTACAGCGGCATGAAAAAGTATGTGAACCTTTTGAAATGTCTCACATTTCTGCTTAAAATCACCATCAAATGTGATCTGATCTTTGTCAAAATCACACCAATGAAAAAACAGTGTCTGCTTTAACTAAAACCACCCAAACATTTATAGGTTTTCATTTTTTAATGAGGATTACATGCAAATATTGACAAAAGGGGAAAGAAAAAGTATCTGAACCTTCTGCCTAAGGAGACTTTAAGAGCAATTATTTCCCAATTTTACCAAACAATTTAAGTCAGAGTGTGTCCAATCACTGAGGAATGGCTTAAAGCTGCCCTGCCCACTATACTCCACAGAGGAAGCCACTACTGTCTAAAAAACATTGCTGCACGTTTAATGTTCGCAAAAATCACCTAGACACTTCACAGAACTTCTGGCAAAATATTTTGTGGACTGATGAAACTAAAATTGAATTATTTGGGAGAAACACACAACGTCATGTTTAGAGGAAAAATTAAACAGCTCACCAACATCAACACCCCATCCCCACCATGAAGCCTGGTGGAAGGAAAATTATAGTTTGGGCCTGTTTTGCTGCCTTAGGGCCTGGACAACTTGAAATCATTAGTGGAAAAATGAATTCAAAAGTTTATCAGATGTTTTACAAGAAAAGTTGAGGCTGTCTGTCAGACAGTCGAAGCTTAAAAGAGGAAAGAAGCTGCAACAAGACAATGATCCAAAACACAATAGTAAATCAACTTTAGAATGGTTTCAGAAGAACAAAATACAAATTCTGGAGTGGCCAAGTCAAAGCCCTGACTTGAGATGCTGTGGCATGACCTCAAAACAACAATTCATGCCCGACATCCCAAGAATCTGACTGAACTGCAGCTATTTTGTTAAGAGGAATGGTCCAAGATTGATCAGATCAATGTGCCAGACTGATCTGCAACTACAGGAAGCGTCTGGTAGAAGTTATTGCGGCCAAAGGGGGTGTAACCAGATATTGAATGTAAGGGTTCACTTACTTATTTCTGGCACTTCTGTCATTGTTTGCATGTTATTCTAATTCAAAATATGAAAACCTATAAATGTTTGGGTGGTTTTCGTTAAAGCAGACACAAAGCAGTGTGATTTTGACAAATATCAGAATATATTTGATGGTGATTTTTTTGCAGAAATGTGAGAAATTTTGAGAGGTTTACATACTTTTTTATGCCGCTGTAGCTATTTTGAACATACGCAAGCCAACTGAAGTTCTGTGCACACAGCCAATTACACGCCCGTTTTTTCTGGCATGGTATGAACACAAGATGCGGTTGAGGACAAACGGGAGTTTTTTTGGGGGTTAATGGCTAAGTTTAGGTCTGAAGCTTGGCGTTTGTTAAGGTTATTATTTGGATTGTGTTAGTCTTCATGAATAATAACACGTCTTTACATTCACCATTGAAATGAACTGGGACAGAAACGTGTGAAATACACAAGCACAAAATAGAAATGACGTTCATATGACACGCTGTTTCAAGTTGCGTGGTATTGACACGCTTATCTGTGAGAACAGTTAAACACATACATTTTATGAAGCAGAGTGCAGTAACTGTGCTTAATAAAGTGTTTTCTTTAAAATGGTAACAAGCATAACATTTGTAATCTTTTCTTGGAGCCTAAATTACTATATGGACCATTTGACATAAGTGAATTAATCTTCTCAAAAATCTCTGGAAGCACTTTCCACCAAAAATATTCCCTTAAAATTCATCTAGCTACTATGTTCTTTTCAACATTTACAACAAATTTTATTTTGTGGCAGATCTAGTTTGTTTTATCTTACTTCTTAGTTGGACATGGACACAGATATATCCAAGATGCATAGTCTATCTGTGCCATTTGAATAAAATGTGATCTTTGAGGCTATAGAAAGTATAGACAAAACTTTATATTTTTTAACTCTTCTTATACAACTATAACAAATATTCACCCCCACCAAATGACTAATCGTTCCAAAAACACAAAAACCTGTGCATATACCAGCTGAGTCATGACATATGGCAGCAGTGAAAGGCTTGTCACTTGTCACTTTGCGTGCTCTATGTACGAGTGCCTAAAAGGGACATTTGACAGTAATGGTGCATATAGACCGTTAACACTGCTTTGACGACCATTACTCTTCCCAAACTGCAGAGACAGAGTAATCACACGCTGTCTCCTGCTGCAGCCATCAGCAGACAGGAGCTGGAGACAAGTGGGACAAAAGACGAGTCAACGGACAGTCACATCTGAGCGGAGAAAAGCCACCACCTTTTAGCTGTGCTTTTTGTGACCGACATGGATATAATTTTCTCTTTCAGACTGTTTTCATGCCAGGGCAAAGAGATAAAGTGCTATGACACAGAGTAAACAACTAAAATGTTCATTGGATTGTAGTTATGGCACATTTTGAGCGCAGTCTGCCTAAGAAAATCTTTAAAAAACTTTACTTTAAAATGGGACGTCAAGATTTCACTTTTTTTAAAAACCTGTGTAATTTCCGATTCAACCAGTCTAAACCCAAACAGAGCCAGTCCAAATACAGTCCTGACTGTTCTAAAACCATCAAAAGATAAGACACAGTCTAGGCCAATCCAAACCTGTTCAAAACGACTACAAAACTGAACTAGTTCATATCAAGTCCAAACAGCTCCAACTATGGACAATACTAGTCCTACTCATGGTGAGACCAGTCTGCAACAATGCAGACCCAATGTGAACCAGTCTAAATACAAACTGAACCAGTCTGAACTCAGTGTATATCGATTCAAAGCCAGTCTAGATCAGTGTAAACCAACATAGCACCAGCTCAAGCCCAGTCCTGGCCAGTCTGAACCTAGTCTGAAGCAGTTTTGACTGGTTTGAACCTGTCTATAACCAGTTTGGACTTGTTGACCAGTTCAAATCTTGTCAAAACTAGTCAGAACCCAGTCAAAACTTGTTCAAATTCATTCTGGACCACCAGTACACCAGCTCAAGCCCAGTCCTGATCTGTCTGATTCCAATATAGAGTAGTTTAAACTGGACTATACTGGACTGGTCTATGCGGTATTATAGTACCAATAACAGCAATGTGAAAATACAATTTCACATCGGCATTTTGTTAGTTTACATAATCAAAGTTACATTCTTAACATTGAGATTAAGGATGGTTGTAGGTTACTTAAAACATGTTGAAAACATTTTTTAACAGTAATATACAATATTTTTTTTTCGACATTTTAGAGAAATATATCAAAAATATATATTGATATGTATAGAGGGATTGTATTGGGATATACATGTATCTGGATGCGTATCATAGCATGAGCCTTGTACTGGGATACATAGGCTATCACATCGGAAGGCTCTTGGCAATATCCAGCCCTAGTCTGAATCTCTCTAGAACTGGTTTGGACCTGTTTGTAACTGTATTGATCAGTCTTATCAGTCAAAACCTGTTCAAGTCCAGTCAAGACCATTCCAAAACAATATAGCACCAGCTCAAGCCCAGTCCTGACATGTCTGAAGCAGTTTTGTAACCGATGTTGACCAGTCCAAAACTATATATAGTTTAGATCGAAACAAACATGGTCTGGACCAGTCCAAGCCTGAATCAGTTAGAATCAGTTGATAGCATCCAAATTCAGTCAGAACCAGACTAAACCAGTTCAAATTAAGTCAGGTCTAGACTTAATACAAAAAAAAGTTCAAACCCAATCAGAACCAGCCTAAACTTGCATGTCTTGGTTTACGAGCCAATTGAATAAAACCATTCTGAAAATTGCAGCTATTCCCAAGTTTAGTTTAACAGATTCCAAAAAGGCTTTTTATAAATAGATCGATAAAGACCGCAGATTCTAAAAAATTGAATTTTCTGACAAGTCTTTTTTGGGTAAAGCCTTGTACAATAAAATACAATTTTCACAACATGGCAGACTTATTTTACCATTCATTTTTGATTACTGTAAGAATGGGCTTCTGACAGTACTGACAGAAACTCTTTTTAGGGTATGAATGCACTGTACTGACTAAAATTGCCAACAAAAGTCAGTCAATTTTATATCAAAATGAATAAATTCTGACATTTAGACATCATAGACTTTGGATTATCTGTGTTACTTATGATAAACCCAGAAATACTGTATATGTTCATCATTATTAAAAGGAATAATACCATAATACACCGCCATAATGTGAAGCATTTCATTTTATCCTGTATTCTTTTTTCATGGCCATTGCCCTCTTGATTACAAAACAAATGAATAGAAATCTTGCATACATGAGCACCAAGACAAGTCTAAAAATCCACACACATTCTTGTTTATGCAATCTAATACCATTTTTGCTTTCATTTTGTTTTGAAGCGCGAATCCAATGCATTTCTCTTGTGCAGCCTGCCAATGTCTTTCCCACAAATGGATTTTTCATGTCACCGCTGCTGCCCGTCTGTGTGTGTGTGTCTCTGAATGTGTGCGTAGAAAAGCTAACAAACATATTAGCCAGTGGATCGATAGAAGTTTGACTGGCCCAGACCCTGCGTGACCTCTCTCCTCGCCGCTCCACGCCTCGGACCAGGACAGCGACCTTTAGGGAGAACTGCCAAATGCCACAGGACGCTTGTATAATGTCGGAAAGAGGAGGGGGTGTTGTCGTGGAAACAGTAGAAGCTTGGGGGGGGGATGATATTGCAGGGTTTCACATTCTAGAATTCTTGTCAGTTAAAAGCCAGGTTGGGGGCAAGAGGCAGATTTCCATTAAGTAACATTGGACTTTGTCATGAAATATTTCAAAAACTATTTTAAAAGTGGTGATTTCTGGGGTGACTGGACCCATTTAACTTTTGTATTACAAAAATAAACTTAATTTAAACAAACTTCATTTTAGCTGCCCCCAGTCTCATTAAAATAACATTGGCCTGTAGAATGTTGTGATGTCATCTGAAACCCAGCAATAAGAGTGTAGCTGTTAGCATTTAAACCTTTGTGAGAAATGCGATGGCAAACAGAAGCTCACCTATCACTACAAAATACTGGTGATGTGTTCATGGTCCAAATGTGGTTTGTGAAATTTAAGAAACAGAAAAATGTATATTTTCTAATAACCATATGGACAATTTCAGTCTACGATTTTCAAGGATTCATCTAGGATGGAAAAGAGTTTGAAAACTTATGTTCCATTAACAACTGATGGTGGATCTTTAAATATGAACGCTAAATGTTACAGTTTATTGTTCAAATGTTAATTAAAAAATACAAGTTCTGAGAACTAACAACAGCGGCTTTGTTTTAATTGTCATTTACTATGGTTTATTTTTTGTTTTAAGGTAAAAAAAAAAAAAGTGTTATACCTAACAAAATCAAAGAGGCTGCAAAATCCAAACCTGAATCAAATTGTGACTTAAGTCAATTGTTACATCTCAAATCTAGATGTAAAACACTCAGCACTAAAACAGAACAGAAAAATGTATTGTCATTGTTCGGAGTATCACAAAATTACATTTGGAGTGAGCCTCCAGGCCGCTGAGCTTCTATGTGCGCCGCCACTTGCTCTTCCAAACATAAGTGGACTGTAAACAGTCTGCAAACTGCAGTGCTACTCATGTCAAATATAGACTGGATCAGGCATGTCCAAACTGCAGCCCAGGGTCCAAATGCGGTCCTCAGATCAATATTTATTGGGCCTCAGACCTCTTTTCAAGAATGTCCCCACACAGCAATAAGTAGCGCATTTTACTTTTTAGTTTTAAAAATTTACTTTTTTAAATTTTATATTAAGAAATTTGTGTACTATGATGGTTTTAAGTATAGATATGTCTTGAAGATCCTTTTACCTTGAGTTTTTTTCTTGCATGTCCACTTTTCACAGATTGGCCCTCCATGTATTCTGGTTTTCAACATGCAGCCCTTAATGAGAGAAGTTTGGACATCCTTGGACTAGATTGTAGGCAAGGCAAGGCAAGGCAAATTTATTTGTATAGCACAATTCATACACAAAGCAATTCACAGTGCTTTACAAGGCAGGATCAAAATTACAATAATTAAATAATCAGCATAAAATGTACTTTAAAAAGAAGTAAAGAAATAAAGAGTGCAGACAAAGTATTTCAGTCATATGCACGGATAAAAAGACATGTTTTCAGCCTAGATTTAAACATTGTCACAGTGGAGGCCTGTCTTACATCATCTGGAAGACTGTTCCAGATCTTAGCTGCATAGAACTGAAACGCTGATTCTCCATGTTTAGTCCTGACTCTGGGCACCAGCAGGAGGCCGGTCCCTGAGGTCCTAGTCCATGGAGAGACTTAAACACAAGCAGAGCTGTTTTAAAGTCTATTCTCTGAGCCACTGGAAGCCAGTGCAAGGACCTAAGCACAGGGCTAATATGATTGTACTTCCTGGTTCTGGTCAGGACTCGAGCAGCAGCGTTCTGGATGATTGTAGTTGCGGATGTTTTTATGTTGGATTAACTAACCCAACCCTAACCCACTAAAAGAAGTCTACAAGCACAAATATGCCATTCGATTGCAAAATCTTAACCCTAACCCCAATTTTAACCCTACTTAAAAGTAAACGCCATAGAGGGGATCCCTAAAATGATCTGAGGACGGAGTCGTAGCAGGACTCTTACACAAAGAGAAACTTACTGAATAGTCTTAATGAGGGTGTTCTTTTCTATATGTTTGTCATTGTCGGTGGCTTTCTAGTGTAGCATCTTTTTTTTTTTCGAGGTTCCAAAGCTCCAGAAGGACCGTACTCAGTGTATGGTCTATGTGTATGGTAATTCTTTTATCAAGCACTTGCCTATTGATGTGATATTTGGATGTTGTAGACTTATTTATGTGGAGTAGATTGTCGTTTTGCTCTGATTGTCCCTATAAATATTCTCTGTATCATGCCATACTGTCATTGTTTATTTTCATGTAAATATTGCGATAGTTTTTTTTATGTTTACCTATTTTACTGTATGTGATCACTTTTCTGCCAAACAGTATCTTACAAAATTGGCTCTTTGTGACAAAATCAGACTGCTGTGTATTTTGTTGAAGCTAATATAAACATTTATAGTTTTATCAAGGGTCGACAGCAGCGTTCTGATTGGCTGGGCTTGGAGTGTTCCGCCTCAGTTTCACTTTGATCTTTGAAAAGCTAGGTTTTAGCTGCCAAAATTGCAGGTATGTGGATATTTTGTGGATGTTTTGAATGGTTTGTGAAAGCAGGGAAGAAGTTGGACCCATTTTAATTCCGATTTTGTGTTGTGAAAATCAGGTCCTCCAGCTTTAAGTCAAGAAGCATCAGGGAGTTTTTCAATGTTATCCTAACTGAGATTAATTGAGGAAGACTCGATCTCTGAATAATTGATCGATTACCAATGTAAAAGTTAATATGATCCTGATTCTGAGTATTTACTTGTATGTTTTTAGTTACTTTCCAACACTGACTATGAATATAACACTGTCTTTTCTACTTGAAGTAAATAAAAACCCCTTGTATAAAGTGGACAGTGTGCCGCGTGTCTCCCGCCGTGCACCTGTCTCACATGAAAGACGCACAATTTTAATCCCGTTGTGAGAGAAAATGGCCGACTCCTCTTCACCCCGACTTCTTCTTCCGTCTGTTTATCCGCACGGACCGACAAAGAAATCATCAAACAAACAATAATATCCTCCGCAATAACAACCGGCGCGGCAGAAGCACATAAAAGCAAAGTTATGTTAGCGACAGGAACCACGCGGCTGCACCAAGCACTTCGGAATTCTTTTTATTTTTTTTACTCGAACACAACACATTGTTATCACTCCTGAGTTATATCTCCTCACTGCGCGCTGTAAAAAAAAATGTCATTGTGCTGAAATGAATCTTTACACAGAAGTCATATGTTTGGTTGGACTGGTCAAATAGGATTCCCTTCTATTTGTCACAACATAATAAGTTTCATTTGGAGATAAGCGTAGAGCTGAGAGGGGAGCAGAGACGTAAGGATAAGCTGGATGAACAAAGTGTGAGTTTTTATTGTGTCGAGAGAGGATTTGTTTTGGATAAACTTAAAATATTGAGAGACTTGCTTACAGCTGGGTCAGTGTTGTTTTGGTATTCTTAACTTTATTTGTGTGTTTCATCTTTTCCACAAAAACGTATAATGTTGATACTGCACTTGGAGACAATCCACTGTGTACTGTCAAATTTGAATAATAAGTTTTTTGTTTCTGATGGAAACTTGAAAACAGTGCTCTGCTTGGCTGTACTTATGCATATGCACTTATCCAGTTTCACTTTGCTGTCTGTAAACTAGGGGTGTGCATTGCCTTTAATCTGGCGACACGATACGTATCACGATACACAGGTCACAATACGATATATCACAATATATCCCGATACAGAGGGCCACAACAATATATTGCGATTTTTCTTTAATTTTGGTCTTTTACAAAGACTAAAATTATCATTGTTTGTTTTGATGAGTCGAAAAAGAAAATAAGACCCATAAATTACAATGTATATTTTCTGCAAATTATGAATAACAGTATTGATAATGATTTATTCTCACAGTCTCAATACTCAGTGATCCTCTCTGACAGTATGCGTAATGGTAACACAAAGCTAATCAACTTTCTAAAATAAATAAACCACTTGTCTTTTTTTTATAATATATATAGTAATCATTTGTGTGCCAAGAGTTAACATTAGATTGTCTTCTTAAAGATAAAGTGCTGTCCTCTACTGTCCTGGCTGAATAATTACATTTTGGACCACTATTGACCTTGAATTCAGTTGAAATCAAGGATACAAAGCATTCTTATTAATATGCATAACGTCATCAAAATATCGATATTGGAATTTTAGTATCGATACGAGTATCGCAGGATCGGGCATTGCGATATATTGCAAATCGATATTTTGGGACACCCCTACTGTAAACAGGTCTTTTGCCTCCTATACACTGACTGTGAGGCTAGTAGTGTCTTGTACACAAGCACCAGTCCACTGTGGTCTGTATATGCCCAAAGCCACGAGGATTCCGAGAAGAATGCTTGTATTATGACTTGAAAGTCGCATCAGACCTGCGCTGCAATCTCTACCAATTCATTCCGTACACTTACGCAACTCTCAGACATGCGCTTGCACTGCTCTGAGGTCTGTGTACAAGGGCTCATTGGTTTTAAACACTTTCTAAGTCTAAGCCTTTTTTGCGTGAAATGACCCGTCCGTTTTTTCTGGAGCGTTATGGTTAAGAACAAACAGGAGGTTTTTTGGGGTTATTGGCCAAGTTTAGGTCTGAAGTTACAAAAATGGGTAAGTTTAGGTCTGAGATTTGGAGTTGGTTTACGGTTAGGATTCATGAATACTAACATGTCTTTACATTCACGTTTTGATATTGTGTTGAAGGATTTGTGAGAGTGAGAAAGTATTTGAACAGGTTATAGTACCTTCAATCTCAGATCTGTGCTTACTAACTCAGGTTTGGCCCTGTTGTTCTACGTCAGCCCAACCTTAAAACAGCTGCAAGGGCCCCAGTAAAGGTCCAGTTTTAAACTTGTGAACTAAAGTTTAAATGTAACGAAGTTGCATCGAAATCATTATGCTTCCGAACAGTGGTTTTACATCAAAATTTTGTATTTGCGATAATTATGGCACTCCATATTTGTTAAACTGACGCGCCTCTTTGCTGCAAGAACGAATGTCTGAGGTCTTTGTGAGGGGCTTTGTTTTGGCACGCTGGCAGACCAGAGTGAAAGTGACTTTGGTGTATTTAGGAAAGGTTGATTTACAACGCAACGCCAAAAACGTACCACATATTTTGGTTGAAATCACATGGCAACATTTTCTTTGGGTTTAGCAGCTACGTTTAGGCTTCAAGTTACTAAAATGGGTAAGTTTAGGACTGAGGCTTGGGGTAGGTTCAGGTTTACCCAAAGAAAATATCGCCATGCGGCTTCAACCAAAATTCATATTTATTTATAATTTGTCCTGGAAACAGCCACGATCACTAACGTCCATGTGTTCGCTTTACTTCTTGAACTGCAACTGAGAGTATATGTTATGTCTGGTAACGAACAAATGACTGTGATTGGCTAATGCGAATAAGGACACGCCCAGAACAAACAAGCTCCAATGCTGAGACGTCAATCACACTCACTGAAACTTGGAGAGAAGGTGGCCAGACAATAAATATTTCTATGAAAAAGTTTGGATTTTCTAGGCCATCGTTGTGATTTAGGTCTTCATCTAGTGACAGTGCTGATTTAACTTAGAATATAAATTACAAATCTATCTCTGTATTTCTGTTCATTTCTGTTTAAAGACCCTGAATGCGCTCTACTGCCTGTTCAACTCATTTTTCAGCTGAAGAATCCTCACTAAGTCCTCCGCACTCACACAAATGATGGAGATGTCATTCTTTGCGCAGCACATAAATATTTGACACTCTGGTTAGGCACTGAAGCATTCCTCGCAGCACAATAAATCAAAGGTATATTAGCATTTCATAAAAACGGAAACAGGACTTTCTTCATGGAGCTTTTAACAGAATATTAAAACATTAGTAATCCAGATGACAGAAGGCAGAGTGTGAGGAGCAGTAGGTAATTGAAAGTGCCAAAACTCAAGACGGTGGCTTCGTATTAACAAGGATTTACAGTCTGCATCAGGAGTTATTAATGCCGAAAGGACTTTATGAGAAAGCTGTGAGATGGAACAGTTAGGAGGAGGTATTTTTCATCGGATTTTTGGAAATAAATAGTATAACACAATGAATTAACATAAGTTTACGTGAGATGGTAAGCAAAGAGGTACAGTTTTGTGTTTTTGTGAGTCTGCAGTTTCAGTAAGTTTTTCCAAAAGGTATTATTTTTTTAAGACTGTCCATCTTTTCTTGTTTGAGATTATACCACAATTCATTTCTAAGGTGGATGTAAAAATGTGACATTATTTCGGAAAATTAATACAATCCTAATTCACCAACTTCAAGACCTAAACTTACCATTTTTGTAACTTCAGGGCAGGCCGTGCCTATATGGCTTCAACCAAGACACCTGTCTATGTAATGCTTTTCACAGACGTCGTATAATAGGCACACAAAAAAGAGCTAGAAACGTGTTCAAGATACGCCAATAACATGTAGATAAACATTTCTCTGTCATGTTGCACAAAAGAACAACACTGTATGTTTAGCCTACTTGTTGCAAATAAAGGCATTGAAAAAGTATTTTTTGAAAACTTTAAGTATAAATAAAAAGTTACACACTTTATTTTTATACTCAAATAAAATGCAGAAACATAACTTAACTCTTTCCCTTCTAGTGACAAAAAAATCTGTCTTTCCACGGCAACTGCAGCCTGCCAACATACAGTAGATCCTTTATAATAGGCCTATCTGGATGCAGTATTGCTAACTGCTGATTTTTTTTTTCTCTAGAGCACAATGCAAACACAAACTGTTTGTGTTCAGTAGAAACAGCATACAGCTTTAAAAACTGTTGGATCTTGCAGCAATTTCTGTGTTTTATGATAAACTTTTTTTTCCAGTTCAGAAGGTTTTAGTTTTGTATAAAACAGCTTTAAGCTTTAGCTTTGGCTACCACTGCTCGCTCTGTAACTCTCGCTCTGATTGGTCAGAAAAGTCCTGAACTTTCAGCTTCGTTCAGCTCAACACGGCTCGAGCTCGTACCGCTTGTCGTGTAAAGACTCATGGGGGAAAACACAACTGCACATGTTCAACAGATAATATGACTGTCATTGCCCACTTTGTACCTTTTAGCACAACTACATATGTGCATGAATGTATGAATGTATCTTGCAAAATGTATCTTGCAAAAGTTTGCCAATAGAAAGCCCAAAACCGCACATTTATTTATCGCCATTTTAAGGTAGCAGATAGCAGTCGGAACTAGCTTAATCAGGCTTTAAATAGAAATAATCTCATTTTACAATAATTTGCTTTGTTGGAATATGTAAGGGAATTTTGTGTTTAACAGTTTAGTTTCGTCTGTGTTTGATTAAAATTTGATTACAAATAAAACAATGTAAAAGAAGTAAAGCTAAAGGTACGAAGTGTGCTTCCGGTATGAAGTGGGCAATGACAATGACAACGAACACCAATGAGCAAAAGCCATTGACACACAACGTCCGCCATCTTTGATCACTGGGGCCTGCCAAGGACAGATACAGTATTTCTGCCTTTTATTCTATGAGGAGCTCTGATGCATGTGCTCACTTTGTCTACAGTCATATACATTGTGCAGTTCCACAGCAGAACAAGCAGAAGACAAAAGTGGGTAAGCACTAAAATCCAAAGGAGTTCACATAATATGCATACTTCTTGTTGTGAAAACACACCTGACTTCTGCTTTGATTCAAACGGATGACAAGCAAAATATCTTGGACTAAAGATATTTTTGAGATGTCATCTAAACATCAAACTCTATAGAAACCAAGCCATAAAGTGGGATATTCAATGCAAGTACATCTCTCCCAAGTTCCTCACTACAGCTTTAATCTTTAGCAACACTTTTTCTCTTTCTTTTCCCCCCCAGAGAACAAAGATATGTTTTCATAAGTGTGTAAGAATATTGTTTTGCAGCACCACGGCGACTCCTCCTGCAGAGCTGCTGTAAATGAGTTTGTTATGGAATAATAAACTGGGCCGTGACTTGATAGCCTCAGCGTGCCATTAATGACACGAATCACATTTTTACACAAGGATCTTCAGACCTACAACCAAACAAGATAACATAATATCAGAAACACAGCGTGCACTTTCTGATGAAGGTGAATTAATAAAGAAGACGACTTGGGAAGAAGCGACGGAAAATGTCACTTGGGTTTTTAAGAGAGTTGAAGTTGAGTTTGAAGATTTTGACCTGAGGATGATCCCTTTTAAATGTCCTCAGATGGTTGGGCCAAAGTCTCACCAGAGCAGTGTGAATGGAGGTTAACGGTTCACTTAGCATGACTGTGAAACGCACTATCTACGGTGGTCCTGAAGGACAAAACACAAGCAGAAATATGGAAGGACAAGTGCAAACTGAAAAAACACTAACACGAAATTCAAAAACACAAAAGCTATTTCAAAAACACGCTCACAAAAAACACAGACGCAGATTCAAAAGCTTGCGTCCACTTTCAAATACACAAATTCGTGCATGTAATTCAAAAACTCGCAAACAAATTTTAAAAACACAAATTAAAATTGAAAACCACGGAGGCAAATTCAAAAACACAAACAATCGCATGCATTCACTTTAAAATAAACAAATGTAAATTCAAAAATACACACAGTCACACATTCAAAAACACAAATTCAAAAATGCCAATGCAAAAACATAGATACAAAATCACAAACAAGAATGCAGATTCAAAAACACGAACACAAATGCAAATTAAAAAAAAGCATGCACCAAAAATTTTAAAACTAATTTTAAAACCGCACGTAAATCTACAGTATATATACACACACACAAACTTAAAAATACACCCTAAAATTTCAAAATACGCGTTTGAATTCCAAAACATAAATTTACAAACATGCACACTGTTCACTGTCCAGTATAAAGTTTGCTAACCTTTTACTGGTCTACCTACTCAAACATTACTAAATCACAAATTGAAATACAGAAAAAAATATTCCATTCCAGTGAAATGATGACTGCTGCTGCTTTTTGAAATCAGGTTTGCTCTGTTCCCTTGAGCTGGCTTTATTTGTAACCGTAGATAGATTTGTTTTCAGGTTTGACATCAGTTCATTACTGACAATAACAATTGGCCCACAAATGGGTTGGTATTGTTCATTTTAAACACAATCCAGTAAATATGTCAACTTTTGCCGGGAGAACAAAACTGGTCTCTCTTTGAATGCAGAATTGGTGATTGAATGATCAATACATGAATATATAACTCCAAAAAAGTCTACAAAAACAAAGATTTTAAATGATTTTAGACTAAATTATGATTCTAAACAGGTGACAGTGTTGGTTCTACTGGATCTAAGCGCTGCCTTTGATACAGTAGACCACACTATTCTTTTACACAGACTCAAACACCTGGTCGGCCTCTCTGGTACTGTGCACAAATGGTTTACGTCCTACCTCACAGACAGATCTTTTATGGTAAGTTTAAATACCTGCTCCTCTCAGGTTCATGAAATCACATGTGGTGTGCCTCAAGGTTCAATTTTAGGTCCTGTGCTTTTTAACCTGTACATGCTCCCTCTTGGCGGTGTCATCAGGAGACATGGAATCAACTTCCACAGTTATGCAGACGATACACAGCTTTATATCTCCATGTCTCCTGATGACACCAGGCCAATGGATGCTCTTTTTAACTGCATTTTAGACATCAAATCCTGGATGGCAGAAAACTTTCTCCAGCTTAACCAGGACAAAACCGAGGTTTTAGTCATCGGTCCTGAGGCTCAGAGAGAGAAACTTTTATCCAAATTACAAACACAATCTTTTAATCCATCCTCACAAGTAAGAAATCTGGGCGTTATTTTTGATTCTGAGCTTACTTTTATTCCTCACATTAGAAACATTACAAAAAAAGGGTTTTTATCATCTCAAAAACATCGCCAGAGTCCGTCCCATTCTCTCTCGGGCCAACACGGAGACGCTGATGCATGCTTTTATCACCAGTCGTATAGACTACTGTAATGCCCTGCTCTCTGGTCTTCCCAAAAAGTCTATTTCAGGTTTACAATTATTACAAAATTCAGCTGCACGTGTCCTGACTAAGACCAGGGGCGGGACCACATTACACCGGTTTTAAAATCGCTGCATTGGCTCCCTGTGTGTTTTAGGATCGATTTTAAAGTTCTTTTACTGGTTTTTAAGTGTCTTAATGGTCTTGGGCCTTCTTATCTTTCAGAACTGCTTTTACCTTATGAACCCTCGCAGACCCTGCGCTCCTCTGGCAGCAGGCTCCTAGTCATTCCCAAAGTCAGGACACACACTCACGGCGAGGCGTCTTTTCAGTTTTACGGCCCCCGTCTATGGAACAGTCTGCCGGAGGACCTCAGGGCCGCAGAGAACATTCAGGTTTTTAAGAGCAGGCTCAAGACCCATCTTTTTAGCTTAGCTTTTAATTAGTTTTATTGTTTTACATGTATTTATTTAGTTATTTATTAATTTTTATTGATTTATTTATTACTAGTGTTAGATTTTAGTATTTTTAAGATTATTTTAAGTATATTTAGTTCTTAGTTTGCTTGTATTTACCTTTTTATTGATTCAAATGCCTTTATCACTTTTAGGTTCTCCAGTGTTTCCTCTGAGGAGCCTCTGCACCAGGAGCTGTGGTCGGCTGTGGCTGCTGGGCTCTGGCTCATGGGCCCTGGAGGTTTGGTCTTGACCTCATCTCTTCTTTGGGCCCTGGGCTGGTGCCCTGTGGCTGCAGACGACTCTGCTCCTGGTGCAGACAGCTCCTCTGATGATGCTTTCTTTGGTCCATCTGTACCCGGCCTAATACGTATATGTGAATGTATTTTAGTGTTTGGGAGTGTGTCTGTGTGTGTGTGTGTGTGTGTGTAGGAGGGGGGGTGGGGGTATGGTGGGGAGGAGGGTGGAGAGTATGTACACGTATGTGGGTTTTCTCGGGGGGTGGGGCATGCGGGATTGTTTTTAATGCACTGTAAAGCACTTTGTGTTGCATTTCATGTATGAAAGCGCTTTATAAATAAAGTTTGATTGATTGATTGATTGAAATCAAATATAAATGACAATACAGAGGACCATATTTGAGCGTTCAGTTCAAACCCATAATAGTCGTGTGTAGACCAGCAGCAGGAGGGGCTCTGTTTTCACTCCACTGGGCCGGGCCACCGCAGACAAATCTAGTGTCTGAGCCCACTGATGTGAGCGGAAATAGATGGGCCGTTTGTTGACAAAATCCATTTCCGCACCTCCAGGTAATAAAATCCAGAGCAGTGTTGTGCTGGCAGAAGCAGGTCCTCCTCCTCCTGCTGGGGCTGCTCGTGTCACTCGTTTGTCTTGACAAATCGGTGAGTTCAGGAGCAGACGGTAATGGTGATCGGCCCACTGCACATGCACTAATGCACTATGCGGCTCTGTAGACAAGGGGCAGCAGCTGGAGCTATAGGAAGCAGAAAGGGGCTCGTGCTAAAGCTAGGATGCTTGTAATAGAGACGATAATAACTACATGTAGACAATATCTTACTCTCTTTACTGTTGGAGAGTATCAAAAGTCCTGAGACTTGGGACATGTCCATCCATCAATTTTCTTCTGATTTATCTGTAGTTGGGTCACTGAGGCATCAGTGTGAGGTGAGCACAGAATCCCAGACCTCCCCTGTCCACACACTTCCTCCAGCTCCTCTGGGACCAGTTGAGAGACATAATCCTTCCATCGTGTTCTTGAAACGCATTTAGTCAGACTGGCTTTTAACACTGTAAAGTTGTGACATAAATTTCTTGTTTTATTTTATATTGAAAAGCACTTTGGTCACTTGAGCATTGTAAAGGGCTTCATAATTGTTTCTTTGGAGTGTTGTCCCGGTGGGACATGCCTGGAACATCTCATCCAGAAGGCATCCGGAACCTCAGCTTCGACGTGGAGAAGCAGCAGAAGAGTTCCTCCAGTGTGAATGAGCACCTACACTATTTTTAAGGAAGTGCCTGGTCACCCTGCCAGTGAAACTCATTTCCAATGCTTCTATCTGTGATCTTGTCCTTTCGGTCATTACCCAAAGCTCATGACAAGAGGTAAGGGTTGGAACACAGAGAGGCCCATTTCACACTGCGACTTGGCTAGTTCCGGTTTGCAAATACCTGTAGTTCCACTTCATTCATTCCTTATGGGGAATTTGCCGAGTTGCCTTAAAATGAATTAATATTTTAAAAACTCAAAGCCAAGAGTGGATTTCAACTAAAATACCACTGGCAGCGAGTCACATATGAGGGAAATACTTCACCAGGGAAGGAATATGTGTTTATAAATATGCTAAATGCTAATAAATTAACTTAAATACATTTTCCATGGTGAAATATTTACCGTGTATGTGAAGGTCTTAACATGCTGCAAACGGTTATCTGACTGTAACTTGTGTCTGCTTTGTGTCAATGAAAAATGCAATTATTCTAGAGCGTTTCTGCTAATTATCCAGAGCGAATAAACAGGATGAGAACGAACTATCCAACGGTATTTTCAAACCGGAACTAGCCAAGTCGCCTATTTTTTTTTTTCTTCAACCCAGTTATGCCATACACCATCACTTTGCATTGGAGGCTATGCTAGCAAAAGTTTATATTTCAAATTTTTACTTCAAGGATTTGGGTAAGGTTAGGATTAGGGATAAGCATAGGTTAAATTAATTTGGTTAAGTTTAAGGATTTGGGAAAGGTATGCTAACCAAGTAGCGGCATAACTGCGTTGGGGAATATAAAGACGCAATCGAGGCCTTTTGACTCAGCTCAACAAGACCCTGAGATGCCTGAAGTCCTCCATTTGGGGCAAAAACTGGGACATGTCTTCCTTCAAAATCAAAAGTAGACACAATGTTGTAATATTGTCCCATCTCTTGCTGTAGGAGTACCAGTGCTTTCTCTCCTCTTTGTCATCTTGCAGTATTTTCCAGATTAACTTAGTAAAACCATGAAGTTGGTACTTATAAAAACACACACTTGTAAATCAAGCGACTTGTGGCGGAGCAGAAATTTAGTCACGGACCCTGGATCGACAAGAGCAAATAAATATTTCAATAAAAACTTGAAATTGCCTCATATTTGCGGCGGCTGTACAGTTGGTTACCCAGACAGCGTGCCATAGAGTCGGTTTATAAGCCAGCATAGCCTCCGCAAATATAACAAATGTGATGTTATGTTTGGATGCACAGATGATGAGATGTTATAAAATGCGTGCAGGTCGTGGGGAGAGGTGAGGCAGACTGTGAGGCAGGAGTAAACATAGATACACGGTTGGAGACGCCTGGAGAACAGCAGGGAGTGTGTCTGATAAGTTATTAACTCGGTTCATGTTGAAAACCTACTGTCTCCAGTGAATACAGAAAAGTTTGAGATGCAAAATAAAAGGATGAAAAGCAGGCTAGCATATTGTTAATGACATTAACGTTTCAACATACTATCGCTTGGCTTGTTTTTAGACTTTTTTCATGTATTTAGAAAGAATCTATGACATATACATCAGCAATTCACATTTTGTTCATTGTAAAACACAACATTTATCTAAAACGGTTTAGAAATAGAAACAAATCTTTTGACTTTGTGCTCAAAACTGCTGAACTGATAAGCCCAGAATCTTCACTGTTAAATTTTACTTTAACAAGCAGCAAAATACAACTGAATTTTTGTCGTATTTGAAATGTGGTTACATTAATTTAAGACCCTTAACTTTGAGTAACCACAAGTGCTTACAGGTGGGTGGGGAAAGTTGATAGGTGAAAGCAGGAGCAGCGGCTTCAGGACAAATCATAATTAAACAGGCGCTATGCCTGTTTTATTGTTTACACAATGAAGTAACTTAAAATCAATTCCCCCCAGAGATATCTTGTTAATGTATCTATTCAGGTGAAAATTAGTTCGCACTGTCCTAACTACTTCAAATAATTTCCCTTTTGTTCACCAAATTCCACTATGTTGTCATTGTTAGCTTTGTAGTTAACTGCTGTTTGCACCAGCACGTCCCTCTAACAGCTGTGAAAAAGCTTAAAACACATTTTTTGGGGGTGGCCAATTATCAAAGCCCATGCTCACAAATATGTTAGATTTTTCTAATCAATCTAATATAATTTTACATCCACAGGTAACATTAACATGCCATCAAATGACCTGTGGCCAATAAAATTATAAAATCATGTTACAGTAATATGCATAAATCACATTTATAATAATCAATGTATTCAATTTTAAGTAATTTAACCTCATTAGTTGGCATTGTAGAGCTGAAACTTAAAAAACAAAACGCTCTTACATTAGATATAATGGAAGCAGAGGCTGCAATTTTAATTGCTGCATTCATGTGGTCTTCGGGTGCTTGTGTTTCCGAGGTTCCGACCTTGTTTGCATTCATGTGCTTTTTACTTCAGAAAGTAAGGATTTTGCTGCTAACCATAATAAATAATTGACACAGCACGTTTAACAGAGGTTAATAGGCGTTACAGTGAGATCTAATGCTAGCCTGTCCAAAAACTAACGTTAAAGTAGTATTTATTTTCTAGCTGATTTTCTGAATGTCTCGGTGATGTAAATTTGTCCCAAGTTTCTGAGCAGTTTTTTCGAGCAGTTCAAGCGTTCATGTGCATTTTTTAATTCCGAACAACATTTTTCCGAGTTCCCGAGGACCACATGAGTGCGGCATAAGTACCAGCAGCCGAAAAAAAGCTCTTCTGATTGAGCAAGGATGTTTTATAGCATTTTAATCAAGTTTTGATCAACTTTAACCATACATCTCGATCATTTTATTTCTCTTTCTGGGGTGATGCGTCGCACCTATCACCTTAGTGGTCAGGCGCCCTGAAACACAAGTTGGTGAACAACTTAGAGGCTTAGAATGCTGTAGGTAGGGAACACAACAACTACACTGATGTAGAAATCTTAACATTTTTAATGAAGCAGAAATTGGGTATAGTACTTTAAACATGCATGAATCAATCCAAATACTACTGTGAGTAAACATACGAGAAAACACGTGAAAAATGGTTTTAACTCAGAAAACTGGATTTCACATACAATGTTTTAGAAAGATCTATCTACAGTCCATTGAAAGCCCACGTTACATTAGGTATTCCCTCATCCGGATTAGCTGGAAGCATAAGATGTAGCTACTATTATAATCAAAATAAAGAATTCTTCTTTAATAAAAGTAGTTTTTTTCTTCTGTTTTAGCCACAAAAACTGCAGTTAAAACCCACACTGTTACGTCACATGTATTGTTTAGTCCATCTTCTTTGCTGTATCTAACATAGCTGCTCTCATTAGGATTTCCTTGGGCATCTTTCATCCGCTCCTTCACTTCATCAGTAAAGGTGGATTTATGTGTGTGCTGAGTCAGCCCCTCCTCTCAAATCAAATGTCACCCCATCTGTGTGAACATTAATCACACACACACACAGCCGCGCACACGGAAACGCAAAGAGTCAAAGGTCACGCGGCACTACGCTGCTTTAAAACTACTGTCAAGTCATTTTTCGTACCGGAAGACCCGATTGGTACCGTTAGCCTTACTACTTTTACATTGTTTTATTTGTATTGAAATTTTAATTAAACACAGACGAAACTAATGTATTAAACACAAAATTCCCTTACAGAGTTCAACAAAGCAAATGATTGTAAAATGAGATTTTTACCGTTTAAAGCCGTAAATGCCTGATTAAGCTAGTTCCGGCTGCTATCTGTTAGCTTAAAATGGCGATAAATAAATGTGCCGTTTCGGGCTTTCTATTGGCAAACTTTTGCAAGATACATTCATAAATATCAATATAAAGAAATAATATTAACTGTACACTTACAAATAATGTGTTTAAAAGACGTAATTTCGGTCTGCGCATGCGTCATTGACCTAAAAAGGAACTTCCGGACGAATCGGGTTACCGGTACGAAAAATGACTTGACAACTACTGTAAACAAGCCTCACGGATAGCTTTAGCGCCGTTAGCATGAGCAGATTAGCATGCAGACGGTGTCCTCGCTACAAGTTGCTGCTTTTTAATCACAAACTTACATCGAAACTCAAAAATGGAGAGGTTTTAGTGTTTATTATGCATGAGGAGAAGGCAAAAGGGGATTGCAAGAAAGTGAGCAGGAGAAAGAGAGAGAAATGGTTCAAAAATGTCTATTAGCATAAAATCTCAAGGCAAGTAAGTGACATTGTTTTAATAGAAGCTTGCTGGAATGTCAGGACTACTGTCTTCAATCTGTGAAACAACCATATACACACAAAGAAAGGAAATATTGGACTTTCATAGATGTTGATAATGAAATGGCAATGGATATAGAATAATACTGAGGTTGGTCTTCTACAAATTAAATTAAATCATTTAACCAATATCTGCATGCAGTTGTTATTACACAATAAAACAGGTCATGTCAAACATTGAAATGAGGGTAATGCATTAAAATAAGAATCCTTAAGTCTTTATAATATTAATAATATACTGCTTTTAGACTCTTTTCATGTTAGTAACCATTACGTCGAATTCAGGTAGCAGAGCTTGGCAGGAGGCAGAATGTGTGTTCATTTATACCCATGTAGAATAGCATGATTAAGAGGGATTTCTTTTAACACAAAAACAGAATAATATGACAGGTTCTGTTCAGACTTGTCAGAATATATATCAGAACTTACTCTGTGAGACCTGACACAGGTTTTGATACTTTCATGTGGCTGAAGAGGTGATTTTTACATTTGTTTCAGGCAGGGGTGTAACACCAAATTTTGGGCCCCAAATACAAGCTTTGTTGATGGGCCCCTAATAATTTGATTATTTAGTCCGCGCTCAAAATTTTCGATACATTTAGGTTTCTTTCCTTTAGAATATGTTTATATATATATATATATATTTTTTTTTTTTTTCGTTTTTTACTGTACATTCAGCACATAATGTCGATATTAGGGTTTATGCCAGTTTCACCAGTTCAAACTGAATGCTTTATATTGCAAATTTTTAAGATTTGTATTGCCATACGCGACGTATACTTGTTTGTGTTAAAACTGTTGGGTTGAAACCATTTAACTCCAAGCCCCGGTGATGAAAGATGGCCGCCGCTTTGCGTGCATGGCTGCGCTCAGTGGCGCATTAATGTGAGTTAGCTAGCTCGATTTCAGCTTACCTCTGTCCACCAAACATGCGGAGTTAGTCGTTCTCTTATGGGCTCGCGTAACACATGACCCACGCTGACCAATCAGAGCAGGTTTCCTAGAGCAAGCAGAGCTAGAGCCGAAGCTAATTATTATAATGTTATACTGTTGTATTGGTTAACAAGATGGCCAATACATTTTCCTCTTTATTCAGAGATTTTCTTTGGCCAAAAGTTTGTAATGGAGTAATAACATCACCAATAACTGCATTTAGAGGAACAATAATTATCTCACAAACATGCTTTTTCCTATTTCACATCTTTTAATAGTTCATTCATGTCCTAAAGCTGTTATTAATGCTAAATATGCTCTCAAATGTCTGCCCTACTTGTTAGTGCTACAAAGGCGACACAACATTTATATTATTGATTGTTTTATTATTAACTTGTTGAATAGGAGTCGCTATTTCAGGCTTTTTCCTCTGTTAGCTCGGTTTTAAGAATTTGCTAAATGCAGGAAATAAGGGTTTTGTGTACAGAAATTGCATTTCCAGCTGAAATGCTACCCACAGAGCAAACTTAACACTACTTTCTTATTTTTTTGGGATTGACCTTATAAGAAAAGTGAGAAAAATAGAAAGTCCCTCATGGAAGACAGAGCTCATAAAGTGAACTAATGCCATCAATCACCAGAGAGAGAATCTAGCACACCATTGGATTCTTTTTCTTCTTAAATGTCAGTCGGCCATTTTTCAGCCTCTTCATCATCCGCGGCGTCTCATCACCTGGCATGGTTCAAATCGTCTCTGTAGTTTTACTCAGCCGGAGAAGAGTTCTGGAGAAAAAATACTGTGTGAGTAGCAAGGCTGAAATGTCCAGAAAACATGTGCAGGTTTGACAAAATGATCCAAAATCCCACACTAATCAAGACTACATTTTTTAAGTTTTAAGCTTATCTTGATCACAATGTTTAATATGAAAAGTGCAGTTAATTTGTGAAAAGACACATAATCAGACACACAAACTAACTGATATATGTCAGACAATCAAATTGTCCTAAAAATTTAAAATTTCTTAAAAACGTTTTGTAATATACTTGTAACATCAAAGTATTGAATATTGAGTTCATTTGCAAAAAACAACTGCTTAGTTTTTGTATTGACCCTTTGCATGTATGGCCACACTCTTCGAGGGAACGCCCAAAAGCTCTGTCTGTGTGCATTACAACTATGGAAACTTTGCCGAAAACCTGCTTGTTTTTTTTTTATTGATTTCAATTATAAAATGGTTGTATCTTGTTTAACACGCTGCACTAACAGACAGGAGGTTTGTAAGCCTAAGCCTGGAGCTTTTTCGTTTACATTTTGATGAAGATAGAAGACGGCTGTGGGTGGCAGCAATAAATCAAAGGAACTGGAATCTCTCCAAGTTGCTACAGATTTGCTTTAAACAAGGTAAGTCAATGCTACTGAGAAAAAAAAATTATGACGTTTGAAAAAAATAAAAAAAGATACAGTACGATATCTGAAACAACCTGCATCATGTGTGGCAACACCAGCCTCACATGATCTACAGCCAAGTTACTAAAAACCTTTTAAATCTGCTCCAGCGTGAGACAAAACCCTGTTTATCACAGAATGGTACAAATTATGAAAGTAAAGTCAGGCAAACTTGTACAATTTATTAAATCAGCAAACATAGCAGGAGGTAGAGCTACCGCAGCTTTAATATAACACATACAATATGTCCACATTTTGAATGTATTACATTACATTATTTTGTATTGTAAAGTATTGTATTGACTGTCATTACAAGAAATTTGAAAATCATCCTTGGACAATTGCTGCATTAAAGTACCTATTTCCATGGTCTTATTTTCCATTGTGGCCTATGTGCTCTTCTCGCTGTAGTGCATTCTGGGACCTGAAGTTCAAATTGTTACGAGCTTTACTCAACGAGCCACTATCAATAATAATCAGAAATCATCTTGGGGCCACATAAAATCACCCCAAAGGCCACATTTGGCCCCCGGGCTGCCAGTTTGACATCCCTGATAGACAGTCTGCTATCTCAACTTGGAACTTCGATTCATCTCTTCGCTGATTGGCTGATTATACAGCTACTTTTGGGGACTTCTGTGATACCTGACTTATTAGCTAAAGTGCAATGAGCTTGGCTAGTTTTTATCGACTTGAAAAGCATTTACTCTGACAAAACTCACCTCTTCTTTACCTTATGGCTCGACTTCACTGTAAAATGCTCAAATCCAACACTTGCCCCTTGTGCGACCTTAATTCAGGAAACATACCCACTTGCTGCCTAAACCCACATAAAAAGCCCTGGTGTTCCTGCTCAGCGCCCGCCCACCATGTTTCTCTCTCATCTGACTCAGACGCTGTAGTAGTGCTGTTTTTCTTCTCACCAGAGCAGATTTGGCTGAGCTCATTGATTTCTTCGTGGACTCTGAGGAGGAGGAGGTCCTGCAGAATGGCCTGTTGTTGTTCCTCTTCCTCCACACCCAGCTGCTCCAAGTGATGCTCCTTCAGTCTGAGGAGAGCGCGGCCTGCAGCCAGTGACCCGCAACAGCACAGTGTCAGTACTTAGCAAAAGATCAGCTTTTTTGGGTTACTTTTTCAGTCTTGTGTAGTGCATAAAGTTTGCTCCGTGTTATACTTCTTTTTAAAAAGTGTGAAGCTAGAAGAAGTTTTATAAGATATGCATATTTGATATTTCAGTGGTCATGGTTAGCCACTCAACTTCTGGTAAAACTTAACATTATACGTACATCTTAACTTAACTTTATACCTACAGTTCTGCTTGTATGAATAAACATAATGGTTAGACTTAATGGTTAGAAAGAACGTGATCAAACAGTAGCTAATTAACAAATTATCCCTGCCAATAACAAAAATATCTGTCATTGCGCGGCCAACGGTAGCCTGTCAATGACCTGTGAATATAGTTTAAAATGAGCAAAAAAGCCTGACAGGGAACAGGACTGGCGGTGAAAGAGTTAAATGGAAAAATGCTAATGTATGTCAATATTCTGGCTTAAAGTTTAATTTCTGCTCCAAATCACATGTTTTTACTGACAAAGATTGTCAATCTTTCAATTCAAAATATACAATTTGACATGAGTGATTCGCCATGAAGTTTGTTCATGCAAATGAGTCTTAAACTTAATCTAAAAAGTAACTACAATAGACAAAGTCTTGACATACAAATCCACATCTCTGTATTAATACATGCTTTGTCACCTCATGTTTAAAAAAACTTACGACATGTGAAAGCACACATTACTTTATATCTGTGAGGTGTTTCCTCATCTGGATAAGTAGCACACCATCTACTGGCAATAAGAAAACTACGAAGGCTATAGCTTTCCCTAATGCACGGTAATGTACATCTTTTGCAATGTGTGATAATGATTTATAGACTTTAAAAAATTACAAGGGATCACCTAAGACAGTGGTTCCCCTCAGGGGGTCGCAAAGCAAAATCTGGGGGTTGCGAGAAGATTTCAACTTGTCATTTTACAATTATGACTTGGTATTTAATTTTAATATTTAATTTTTTTAACACTGTATGATGATTTTTGATTGAATGTTGGTCACATAAAAGAAAAACCAAAAACCAAAAATAAATGCATTTCAACCTATACATGTTATTGCAGCGAGAAATTGCTAGAGACATTTATTTTGCTATGTTTTCATTACATGTTTTTTTGGAGGGTCCCGATCTGAAAAGTTTGGGAACCCCAGACCTAAGATGTCACAAAAAAATGCAGGTCTTTTCAAAGAAGCTGGAATGGCGACATTCAAAAGCAATGTAGAGAAAGTTGCCAGATGAATAACATTGTCTCACCTGATATGGAGTGCTTGATTATGGCCTTGTGCAGCGTGACCAATAGAGTCGGATGCTGCTCTTGAACCCATTCTAACACCTCCTCCACGGACCAGGACGACACCAGCTCAGGCAGAACCATGTCTCCAAACCCTGGAAAATATGGCACCCAGCTTCAAAATCAACCTTTCAAAGTTTATCATTAATACCAATATTGTATTAAAAGAAATAGTGGCTCTGACTGCAGATTCCAATCTCTTTATCACAAAAAACTGAGAAAAAGTTCTGCTCAAACTTTTCAAATGTTCTTTCTCCGGGCTACAACCTACGTTTTCTAACCTCGCAGACAGTTTTACAATCATTACTTTAACAAACTCCCAGAATAATCCCTCTGAGAAACAACTCTAAGGTGAAAAACTTAAAGACACAATTGGACAGAAACAGTAGATTTGGTCAGTCCATCCTCCAGGGCGGCGCTTGCTATAGGACCGAACTGTTGATGTTGACCTTTTCAGCGGGCCGGTCCTGTTATTGGGTTATAAATATAGGAGTGTAATTTCCTGTGTTAATTAAGGCGGGGCTGCTGATTGGCTGGAGCGGTAACAAGGTCCCAGTAGAGTAATTGGCATACACCGGCAGAGACCTTTCTGTCGGGAGAGGAGACGGGGAAAGTTAGAGGCAGATACACAAAGAAAATCCCAGTGCTGTCTGCGGGGCTTATTGCTGACCTACGCCTCACTTCATTTAATAAACTCGATGGGTAATAGGAGCTTTGTTTGTCGTAAATTGTTAAATACAAGTTAGTAAGTGTAAATAGTCTCTGAATAGTCTTGTCTTGATTTTTGAACAATTTGTGTCGACTAGTGTTGTCACAATACTAACATTTCAAACTTGATTTTGATACCAAAGAATTTTAATCTGAAACAAATCAAACGGTTTATCGCAACTGATCAATTATTGAAATACGTGTCAGTAAATACTCATGAACTGGTCTTTAGGTTTCAAAATATGTCATGAGCTGAGAAAAAACTCTGAGCAGAAATTATGATGATTAAAAAAAAGGTGTTTGTGGTTTTGGCGTAAAAATAGTTTGCCTAAACCTACTCTTCCAAAATGTTCTCAAAAATTGCTACACTGAAAAAAGTACATAATAAATCTAAGTCCAATTCATCTAGTTTTAAAGATGCACTGTGCAGCTTTTGGCCAAAAATAAACTTGAATAAAAAGTATGTTTTTTGTAACATTTTTTGTTGCACTAAATAAATAATACAAATCTGCATTTTTACTATTAACAGGCTTGCATGGCTCCTTCGGGGAAGGAGCCCGAGCTTGTGCAGGAGGTTGAGCGCTATTGACCCTATTTTGTCCCGCCCATTTGGCTTGGAAGTGCACTTCCTGTTTAGCTCTGTTAAGGTAGCTAACGTGTTTGTTTGTCTGTCTTCTGGGGCAATTTTAATTAAATATAATGACAGTTAAATTAAACCCATTGACTGAAATCTGCAGGCTAAATGCAGCTAAACAGGAAGTGCACGTCCTAGAAAAGTAGGCGGGACAAAATAGGGTCAATAGGCTAGATATAGTCGGCCTCACCTCCACACACAGCTTGGGCTCTGAAACCATTACCCTCGAGAGGGGCTGGACGCTCCATTTCTCTGGGGTTGCCCATGGTGTGAGGCGGCGAGCTGGCGTGGGTTTGCTCATAGCCCCACAGCTCAGCCGTGTGTTGGAGTTCACCCCGGTAGACGAGAGGGTCGTGTCCCTGCGCCTTCGGGTCGGGGACAGGTCTCTCACTGTTGTGGCAGCCTACGGGCCAAACAACAGTCCACAGTTCCCGGCCTTCTTGGGAGGGGTACTGGACAGTGCACCCACCGGGGACTCCATTGTTCTGCTGGGGGACTTCAACACCCACGTGGGCATTGCCAGTGACACTTGGAGAGGGGTGATCGGGAGGAATGGCCCCCCGATCTTAATCCGAGCGGTGTTCTGTTATTGGACTTCTGTGCTAGCTGCAGTTTGTCCATAACGAACACCATGTTCCAGCACAGGGGTGTCCATCAGTGCACGTGGCACCAGTACACCCTAGGCCGGAGGACGATGATCGACTTTGTTGTTGTGTCATTCGACCTTTGGCTGCGTGTTTTGGACACTCAGGTTAAGAGAGGGGCGAGCTGTCAACCAATCATCACCTGGAGGTGAGTTGGATCCGCTGGCAGAGGAGGAAGCCAGACAGACTCTTAAAACATGTTAATAAAAGACAATTGAAACTTCATCTTCTCCAAAAACTTTTAAATGCAAAACAAAATTATGTTTGGCCCTCAGCAGGCTTCAATGCAACACATTTTGGTCCGCCACAGAAAAAAGTTTGGGCATTCTTGTGCTAGAGATGGTAAATTTTTTTCAGTGTACCTCAACTCATATTTTACAAAAACTTTTTATTCAAATGACTCTGACATTATAAACAACTAATTGATTAATCGAAGAAATAATCGAATTCTCTCGATGATACCACAAGAACAAAATTTGCGCATTCATTCAAGAATAATTTTCAACACGAAACTCTTTTCTTTTAGGGTTGAATGATTAAAAAATATGCAGATACTTTACTGTACTGTAATAATGACTACATATGTGATACAAAGCAAATCAAGGCTAAACTAAAATTCATTTGATGTGTATTTATTTTTTTTTACACCAAATGAAATGGCTTTTGGTATTGATTTCATAAACGTGAACTATACAAGTGTCTACCACAGAAAAAGTGCTTGTTCCCCAGTCTGATTTCTGCTCCAAACCGCATGTTATACTGACACGGGATTGTCTATGAAGCTCTCGACAAAATCTAACCAAATAACTGACAGTTTGACATTACTTGATTTCAAACTCCCGATCTTTAGATAAACAAGGTCCTCTGAAAGTCACCTGTCCCATAAAAAAGCTCATATG
The DNA here is from genome assembly GCA_038363315.1 of Mugilogobius chulae. Taxonomy (NCBI): domain Eukaryota; kingdom Metazoa; phylum Chordata; class Actinopteri; order Gobiiformes; family Gobiidae; genus Mugilogobius; species Mugilogobius chulae. The sequence continues at coordinate 32,750,130 of CM076405.1, read as the reverse complement.
CAGTAAGACGTGTAATAGAATGGATTTGAGAGTGTCTGTCAGTGAGAGCAGTGAAACGCCTGTAAACCTTGGCCCAGTGTCTCGCAGCAGAGTAAATGTAAGACAAACTAGACCTTATGGTGTGAGCAGCAGTCTACGGTTAGCTTCACAACTTCATTCTCACACTGTGGAAATAGAAATGTGGAATGCGTTGTGTCCAGTTTAAGGTTGTGCAATGCAATATTGATTTAAATCGACATTCAGTCATTTCTGATCATCAGTTTTGTGCTTGAGTCTTATTAGAAGAAATGTTTTCAGGCAATCTTCCATCTGCAAAAACATCGACAGAAACTTTGACAGAACACATTTCATCAGACTGTATAATATATGGAGAAACACAACTGAAAATAGTTTGTGTTAAGTGAAATGTGTGTATGTTGTTCTGGAAAGAAAGACTGATAATGCACGTTACTTTACTTCACTGTATATTTTAAGGGAAAACTACACAGCCCCAGTCCAGTTAAATTCAGTCACATAATTCTGAAAATTATGGTAGATGGATTTAAGATTTCATATAAACCTTTGGTAGTGCAATACACCATTGTATGTTTTGAACTGATTCTCTGTAGTATCTTTAGTAGCGCATATTTTATTGTATTTTGATTGTTTTTATGTAAAGCCCAACATACATTGAGAATTAGCCCCAGCTAAAACATTGTATGTGACATGAGCTCATACTTGTCCCTATCACATAAACCTAAAAAGGTTTTGGAAAACATGTCACCAAAAACATAAATAAACTTTGCTAAAATCATAATATGATGTTTTGTATGTTTCAAATGTCTTCTGAAAAGATTAGTTAGAGAGTAGCATTACCAGAACCATAATATAATAGATCCATGACCAGAACTGATAAAAAGTGTAGCAAAGCTCACGATATTCATGTGTTTCCCACATCAGGAATTAGAGATAAACTGATATGAGTAATTCTTTGGCCGATGCCAATATTAATATTTTAACATTTTGTCAGCCGGTGCCGATATCAAGGGCCGATTTTCAAGGCCAAGTTTAGTTTTAAAAGTATAGCTGGGATGAGAGAGTATAACTAAAAACCTAAACATTATTCACCACAGTACATGTGTTTCTTTCACGCAGTGTTATGACGCTCGATTTTTTTGCCCAAGAAACAATCACTTCATAGCCTAATGAAAGACATTAATATTGTTCATTTTGACAAACAAGCACTTAGTAAAGCTTGTGCTGCAGCTAAAGTCCTAGAACAAGAATAAAACTTAAAGTCATGTTAATGATAAAGTCAAAAGTGCAGACTTAGAAATGAAGGAAGATAAAATAAGTCTTATTGTTTCTTTCCAAACCAACTCAGACTCAGCTGATCACTGTGAGTGCAGCTGCACCACAGAGAAAAAGTCTAAACAACTGTCTGATCAGATATCGGCCAAAACTGAGGCCGATAGCCGACATGGCCGATATATTAAAAAAATCTAAATATCAGCTCCAAAGTTTTGGCCGGCCAATCCGTCTATATCCATCTATTTGCTACTGCTGCAGAACTGCTCAAACATGATTGGTTGATTGATTAACTTAAAAACAGCAAAATATATATATAATACAGATGACATCAGAGATCTGGGGCATTTAAAACAGTGTTTTCAGAGGCTCAGAGAGAAACAAGAAATATCTCACAGACAAAAGTTCTGTGTTGATGAGAAAACAATTAGAGCAGGATTAAAAGTAAAAAAAATAAAAATGTCGACTTTTGCTTTAATGTGCATTTTAAATAAAATATTTACACTCTCCATTAGTTCTCTAATTAAGTAACATTATAATGAAAGTTTGATTGAAATATTTGAACGTCACAAAGGAAAAATATGAAAATGTAGCAGGAACGTAGCACCATCTTGTGGAATGGTTCATAACTGCAGTAAAACTTAGCTTGGAAGTTTGGCCCAGTGCACTGCGCTTTTAGCTGGGCTAACCTCATGATCGGGAAAATAGTTTACAATGAAGACTTGTACAACTTTAAGACAGATGTAAGTGCAGAAGGTGCGAAAGTAACGGTATGGTTGCGTTGGGTGAACGCCCTTCTGATCCCAGCCTAAAACCAGAAGGACCAGGTACAATCTAACAAAACCAGAACCCATGGATAATCTCGCTGTTTCAACGGGCATATAAACTTCACTAAATTATCTAAAGTGGCAACAGTTACATTACTGTCCAAACGTAATAAAAACAGAAGTATTTTACCTGAGAAGCGGAGTTAAACGGTGCACATTCCTGACGCAAGCCCCGCCCACAAACAAGCGCTACTTCCTTATTGTGAGCTTTGGTGCCTTCAGGTGCTGTGAGAAATCCAAGGCAGAACACAAAGGATTCATTTAAAACTCATATAAATCATAACATTAAATACCAACAATCAATTTCAATAACTGCCTTTAAAAGTAAGGAGCGTATGTAAAACTTCTAAACTTCATTTATACAAAACATAAAAGCCTTCACGAATATCACGTTTTTTCGTTAATTTCGTGAACTGCACATACTTCTGTAGGCCTTTCCTGAAGATGACCACTAGGCCGCGCGAGTGAGCAGCTTTAGAGCACAATAAGAAGCACAGGACCCACGGAGCTCTCCACGTGGGGCTTCACTGCACCGGGACAGGGCTCTGAGGCTCAGGGGCAGGGCGAGCCTCAGCTGGAGCTACACACACCGTCACGTGACCCTGGTGTTGTGCGTATAAAAGGCCCAGATGAGCGCGTGTTGTGCAGTCAGAGCAGAAAACACAGGCGTGGTGAGCAGTGTATGGTGCAGCTGTGAGTGTAAACTTTGTGAACAGGACTGGAGCTGCATGCACGGTGACAGGAGAAACATGAGCAACGTGGAGCTGTGATTGTGATTGGACTCTCCAGACTACAGCTGACACGGTGAGGACGAGTTTACAACCTAGAAGCTTCACAATGCATGTTCTAATATAAAGCCCGTGTAACAAATTTTTTGGTGTGATAGTCTTTGTGGTAAATATTTGTCACAGTTTTACAGTTGTTAAGCGGCAAATTATGAAGAAATGAACATCTAAAAGTGGAAAATTACAGAATCCCTCCACATGTGTCATCAAAAAGCACCAGACAATTTAATCATTTAACACAATTTAAGTGTTACAAAATATTATCTATTGTCAATTTATAACATATGTGTCATGTATGTAGGTTTTTTTTCCCCATGGACATTAAATTAGTTATTCATGTGTCTATGGTTTGGCCCACATTTACAGTGTGGTTGCTAGGTAACAGTTGTGGGTTCCCCTCTACATACAGTATGTCATATTTAGTGGACAAAATGCTGCAACAATTCTCATAAAAATAGCCAGTCTAGGTGAAAACGAGCAAATTGTTTGGTGAAATCTTAAATATAATCATGTTTACCGTGTGTTACTAAAAATATGTTTTAATCTGCTATATGCACACTGACACTTGAAAATGGGGACATATATTATGTTTGAGTTACCAAGGAATAAATCATGGTTCATAAATGAATTGTGCAGTAATCAGAGCAATCTGCAGACATTTTTTCATCATGGTAGAGACTATTTATGGCACTACTGACTAGAGCTGTGCAACTAATTGCATTTTAGTTTCAATTACGATTATTGCTGTAAGCGTTTACAAAAACAGAGTAATCGAGTAATCGTAACTTACATGTCCGTTCATAAGTGCTCTTTATTTCCTACATTTATGTTTATTTAAGGGGCACTAACGCTCTACATTCTCTCTAAACAAATAATCGTTTGGATAACTGTGATTTCAATTATGTTTTAATTAAGCGTGATTATTATTTTCGTCATAATTGAGCATGTCTACTACTGAGGATGAGAGGATTTTAATAATGACACTGCTATATCTCTTTTATTAACATAGGACAAACATACTTGTGAGACACTGTGGAACAAAGGCAACCAGAAAGATGTATAGCAAACAAACAATAAGCACCAGAAGCTATAACCTAGTGTAGAACCAAGTAGCATGCAAGAAATGAGCAGAATCTGCTTTGAAACAATAGGCATAAACAACCCCAAAATCAATACATTGGATGAACACATCAATCTACATTTTCCACATTCTCACTTCTTCTTGTCTGGTAGAAATGGCTTCTTTGCCCTGTCTGACCTCAGACCTGGAGACCTTTGTGACCCCGACCCGAGCACATGAGGCTGTCTCGTCTCTAAAGATGCTCTGTGAACATCATTTACCGCTGAACTCAACCATATATCTTTGTTCTGTCATGTTTGGTCCCGGTTAATCTAAAAAAAAAAAACATGATCCTAGATGTGAATGAGGCAGATCTGTGTGCGATGTGTGACTTTGTTTTTGTGCGCTCATGTGTGAAGTTGCCTTGCCTTTGATTGTGCAGAGAAATGGGTTAATGTGGCTCATGGATGAATGGAGACTGAGCGAGCAAAAGCATGTATGGAATCAGATGCTTTGTCGTTCATCTGCAAGCGATGAATTCAAACATCTGGATTATTCTTTTATGTGTTTCAGTGATACAATTCGAGGTTTTATTCAGGTAACCATAGCATTCTGTTGTAGTGCTTTACAATCCATCCAATTCAAATAGAGATGTTTGATTATGTTCCTGTTTGATTACTTAAATAATTAGGAAAATATTTCGATTACAGTATTCAGACAAAATTATTTCAGTTCAACTTAAAAATGTTCAAACATGTCTTTAAACATATTAGATGAAGTTTAATGACCAAATATGTCTGTATTAAACCCAAGTAGAGGTGTGCAATATATCGAATTGTAGACAATATCGTCAATGTCGCTTTGAAGATATGCAAAAATAAAATATCGAGTACTGTATATTGTTTAGTTGGGAACAAAACATTTATTAAAAACAAAACTAAAAACTTTCTGGTAAGGTTACAAAAGTCATCTTTTGAGATTAGTTCACTGACAGTTCAACAATCAAACATTTACCAATAATCTTAAATGAGCTAATGCACTAAAAAGGCCTTGAAATAAGTCGTCAATATCATTTTTATTTCTGACTGTGGAGTAAAATTACTGCTGCAGTAAAAACAATATTGAATCAGTCCAACAAAAGTGTCTTATTTAGTTAATTATTAGTAACTAATGGGGAATCCAGATTAAATTACTGCAAATGATTTTCTGACTGTATGTTTTTTCCGTATTTCAAGTTAGAAAATGCTTCATTGGTAAATCATATTTTAATACGGTCAAAATAAAGAACAAAATCACTGATTGCAGGCATTGATGAACATGTTTTATTAAGATGGTTATATTTTGGAGACATGTTTGAACACATTTCTTTTTGGACTGACTTAATATGGTTTGAATATCGTTATCGAGACACATTAAAAAAATATCGAGATAATTGTTTTTGTCAATATCGCACAGCCCTAAACCCAAGACACTGATCGATTAGTCGACGCAAAGGACATGCCCTTGTTTCAAAACTTAAGTGACGCAAATCTACATCTTTCTTCGAGTCCAAAAATTGCTTAACCACTTTTTGCTTTGTTAAAAATGTAAACAAACAGAAATAAATAACTTTAAACTCCCTACATCAGTAAGATGTTTTGCTGACTTACCTAATGCGTGCTTTAGCTTTTTAGACAGCCGTTAGAAACAAGGTGTGTCGGTATGCTAATGAAGTTGTAATTGCATACTTTATAATGGAAGCACACTTTGTATCTTTAGCTTTACTTCTCTTAAATTGATTGTTTTATTTGTTTTGAATTTTTAATTAAACACATGTGAAACTATGCTGTTAAACTAAACACAAAGCCTGATATTAAAATTAGACTATTTCAAAGCCGTTAATGTCAGATTAAGCTAGTTCCGGCGGCTGCTAACTGTTAGCTTATAGCGATAAATAAGTGTATTGTTTTAGGCTTTCTATTGGCAAACTTTTGTGAGATAAATTCATACATAAAAATATGAACTGTGCACTTACAAATAAGGTAAGATGTAATGTTGGCCTGTGCATGCAAAGTTGTGCTAAAAGGTATAGAGTGTGCAGAAGTACAAAGAAAGTGGGCAATGACAGAGGGTTAGCCACAATGCTAACAACAGACAAACTTGGCGGACATTGGTGAACAAACGGGACATTGTTAGTGTAGTCAAGACATTGTGGAGTAATTTCCACTTGAATGGAATATCTGTGCTTGGGACATTTAGATTTTAGGTTATTTTATTGTAAAAAAAAAAAAAAAAGTCTGGTATAGCCTTTTTAAAAATTGTACCATGTTACATAGTAGAATATATATTTTTAGCAGACTATTTCTATAACATATGTCACTAATACTTTCATTTTAACTTCATTCTCTTTTATTTAAGCTGTGTTAATACTAAATAGTCATCTGAATAATTGTGCAATGTGGCAATATATACATATATATATATATGTATATATATACATCACAATATTTTGGAACAGATCAGTTTTTATTTTGTCACGTTAATGTAGATTTTCTGTATTCTAAAGCATAAATAATGTGATTCGCTTCTTCAGAACTTCATACTTTAGTTAAAGTCAGCTCAAAAACAATGCAAAGGCTGAATCGGAGTTATAGGTGAGAAAAATTAGTCTGGATTTGAACAAACAACTGATTTGTTTTGTAGTATGCTTCTTCTTCCTTGTTATTATTTGCAACACTCCATTGTATAACATATTAATCTTATCTTATTAAAACACAGAAATTAAGATTATTGGCCAATACAACGGCAAATCGTCCCATTCTTGCATGTCTAAAAAACTTGAATTATGAGTTTACCCGGTTGTATTGACCCTATTTTGTCCCGCCTACTTTTCTAGGACATGCACTTCCTGTTTAGCTGCATTCAGCCTGTAGATTTCAGTTGATGGGTTTATTTTAACTGTCATTATAAATAATTAAAATTGCCCCACAAGACAGACAAACAAACACGTTAGCTACCTTAACAGAGCTAAACAGGAAGTGCATTTCCAAGCCAAGTGGGCGGGACAAAATAGGGTCAATAGGAAGCTGGTTAAACTGTGTCAAAACCCTGACGACTTGTCCCTGAATTACTCGGACCAAGTTGCATTGGGACTATCTGGTTAACACAGCCTTGTGCAGGGGCAGCAGACAGACCACCCGCACTGCCTCTGTGACCTGCAGACAATCGCCTGGTGGAGTGAGAGGGCCCAATCTGGCAACGCGACAAACCATGACAAGATAATTACTTCCTCTCTCTCTCTCAGGGAAGCTCCTCTGTCTGTCTGTGTCTGTGTCTGTGTCGTTCTCTGCATGGGAAATCCACCTGGAACGCTCTGTAATAACAGCTCGTATCAGATAACTCTCCAGAGAAACAATACAAATGAGATGAGTTATTGTGTTACAAAACCAGTATGACTAAATTACAACCCTAATTTGATGCTACACTCCATATTCTGATACGCTGCAGCTGGTGTCTTTTTGAATCATCCAAACATCTACTCTAGAGCTGAGTGATCTGTGGAAAAAAAATCATCGTTTTTAGTGTACTTTTTTTAGCATACCGTTTTATTGTACTTTTTTAGCATATCGTTTTTAGCATACATTTTTTTAGCATATCGTTTTATTGTACTGTTTTGAGTGTATCGTTTTTGGCGTACTTTTCAGCATATAATTTTTAGTATGCTTATTTTTTAGCGTATTATTTTTAGTGTACTTTTTAGTGAACCGTTTCATCGTTCTGTATTTAGTGTACCATTTTTGACTTTTTTTAGCGTACTGTTTTTAGTATGCTTTTTTTAGCTTAACGTTTTTAGTGTAATTTTTAGCTGCCCTTTAGCTTAGCGTACTGTTTCTTGCATACATTTTTTAGCATTCTGTTTTTAGTGTACTTTTTTTAGTGTACCGTTTTTAGTGTACTTTTTAGCTGACCTTTTTCTTAGCGTACTGTTTCTAGCATACCCTTTTTAGCATACTGTTTTTAGTGTTTTTTTTTTTTTATAGCTTACCGTTTTTAGTGTACCTTTTTTCAGCGAACCTCTTTTAGAAAATCTTTTTAGCATTCTGTTTAATTGTACAGGTTTTATACTGTGTACCCTTGTTAGTGTAATGTTTTATTGTACTGTTTTTAGCATACCGTTTTTAGCATACCTCTTTTAGTGTACTTTTTCAGCATATATTTTTTTAGTGTAGGCCTACTTCTTTTTAGCATTCTGTTTTTAGCAGACTTTTTTATCGTACCATTTTCAGTGTACCTCTTTTAGCGTACCTTTTTTTTAGCATACTGTTTTTAGCGTACCTTTTTTATTGTACCGTTTTTAGTGTGCTTTTTTTAGCGTACCTTTTTAGCGTACCTTTATAGCATACTGTTTTAGCGTACTTTTTTTAAGCATACAGTTTTAGCGTACCTTTTTTATCGTACCGTTGTTAGCGTACCCTTTTTAGTGTTCCTTTTTAGTGTACCTTTTTAGCATACTGTTTTTAGTGTACTTTTTTTAGCTTACCGTCTTTAGCATGCCTCTTTTACCGTACCTTTTGTAGCGTACTGCTTTTAGCATGCTATTTTTATTGTACTGTTGAATACCTACTGGGTTTAACACCCCAGAATACGTCAATTTAATAACTTTTTTTGTTAATTATATGGACCATGGAATGCGAGTTGTGCTGATTTTGGGCTCTAAACTGTAGAATGTAAATAAACTGAGAAAATTATGTCATGAAATAGCTATACAAAATTAAAGTATATCCCAAATTAGTACTAAAATCAACTGTACAAAGAGGATTCAAAATTTGTCTTTTGAGTTATTTAAAGAAATGACCATGCCAGATAGGGTTCTGTACTTGAATGGTTGGGATAAAGCTGTAAAGTAGAAAATCCTGTAGCTATAAATGTGTGAAAATCTCCGTCTCATGAGGCTCAGAACAGCGGATAACCAGCTGAAAGTCTAAAGGAAATCTTCTGCTTTGATACACAGCTGATAAGGGCTTTTGTAACTGAACACTCTGACTTTGAGAGAAAAGAGCTGTGCACACGGTGTTGACCATTGCAGGAATTATAATGGAACAGGCTGCCACAGAAAAGCTGCCACAGAATCCCTCCACATGTTGTCAAAAAGCACCAAAATGCAAAGACAATTTACACCCAAAACACTTATTTAACAAAAATAAAGGATTACAAGGACCCACCTAAGTCAGAAAGATTCGCAACAGACTGTTTTTACTTGAATAAGGACACGTTGTTTCTTAATTTCTTTTGTTAAAGAAGGTAAGTCGACACATGGACGCATATAAGCTCATGCTTATATGCTTTGTTTTGGAGAAGTAAGAAGTAAATTGCCGTGACATTAGGAGTGTGCAAATAGCACTTCATGGTGTTTTTGCTGTTTGTGGAGCAAAATTTGTGTCATTATAGAGAGCGCCCATGTGCCATGTGTGGTGTTTCTGTTGTTTTCTTATTGAATATGCAGAGATTTAAAGCCAAGGAACCGTAAATGGCACAGAAAGTGTGTCATGTTTTCGGTTCTAGTATTTCCCAAACATTTTTGTTTGGTTTCAAATAGGAAGCGTTTTTCAGTGCCCAGCACCATAGACATATAATTAATAGACAGTTAGACTCTGATGCTATTGAACACTGAGCATCTGAGCTTGTCCTGTTAGCATTAGCCAGCAAAATACGCAAGTTATGAAAGATGCAGAAAGTGTCAGCTGGTACAAACCAACCGACCACATTTAGCAAGAGTCAGAACTTCGATACAATTTAGTGATTTAACAAACTTCTTAGTGTTTTTTGTAGGTAAAGTTTGAGCATAAAATTGCTTACGGCTAACCTGGCTCACGCCAGGTGGATCTGTGTTGAACTCCTATCTGAGTTCTCATTATATCCATCTGGGACTTTACTCGCTGAAAGCGTTCGAGAAAAGGCGGGGCGTTTAGTGAAATACTTCGAGCTGATAGGGTGTGGGGCCTACCTTACAAGTACGCGTCACACATACGGCTCTTCTTTCAAAAAGAAATTACTCCGTATTTCTGCTAAAACCGCATCAAAAGCAGAAGAAACACGTACATCCACGAGAGTCGCCATCTTTGTTTAGCTTTAATGTAGGGTAGGGTTAGCACCGAGGCGCTAACAGCCGTCTTAACACCTCCAAAACACCGCTGGTTCAGACTCCCAAACCAATCGGGCGGTAGGAAGGCCAGATGGTTTATCTTGGGTTTGTGAATTCACTAATATCGCAAGATAAACCATCTGACTGGCCAGGTTAGCTTACGGCTAGTTTTATCCATAAAAGTACAACTTCTGCCATTGTGTTCAATTGATTTGCATCATCACCTCTACCGGAGGAATAAGGCGTCACTGTTCGTGTTGTAGCAACTGAACAGAGCTGCTGATTGCGCGTCTACTAATTTAATGCCTATGCCCAGCACTATTTATAACCACGACCTATGCCGAACTGGAGAGCATTTTAGCAAAAAATTTAATTATAATCATCTTAGTAATCCAACATATCAGACACTTTCAGAGCGTTCGGAGAAAGTACAAAGGTATAGGTTGGTTCTGTTGGTTCTGATTTAACCCTGCGCTTTGATGCTTTTAAGTAATGTTGGGAAGAAAGCATTCCCACACTTGACATCATTCCGAAACCATGTGTGTGAATGTAGCACAAGTTTTACGTCAAAATAAAACTAAGAAGACATCTGAACCATGCTTTTTCCATCACACGGACGGTTCAAAATCACTGCACAGACAAAAATTCAAACTCAGACTCACTCTTCTTCTGACATTTCCTGGGAATTGGCAAAAATCCATAATCCCAGTTTCAGGTGCAGCTTTGAGAAATGTGAAATCTCCCAGGGATTAATTTGTAAAAGTGCAACCATGTGATGTATAGTCCACCGGGCGGATTTATGTGGAAGCTTTTCATCAGTTTAGACAAGTAAAGTGTTGAAAATTTCGACTTAAATAAATGGTTTAACGTGGGGAGGGAGATTGTAATGGCAGATGTAGTTTTGGTACTCTTCCAAATTCTCCAAAGTCAAACCTCGGCCTTATAAATTGGATCTCTCAGGAGGGAGCAGGTGCAGACTATACCAAATTATCTTTAGCTATGCAGAATGATTGTTAATAGCTTGCTGACAACCTTTAGTGCTGTTATAGTACTGTTTGGACACATAGGGAAAATGTCTTGTCATGAAAGTTCTCTCTGGAATTTCCCCATTGTGGGACAAATAAAGGATATCTTATCTTAATATTCATAATGTGGAGTTGTATTTTTGTATAACAATATGAAAGAGAATATTTGCTATAAAATACATTTGACGATAAAGCTAAGACGCCTCGTATATATAGTTTGTAGGCTACCTACTAAGCTTGTTTTAAGTTATAGTTTCTTCTCCTGTGTCTTACTTGTGTTATTATTAGTTTGTTCTTCTCCAAGGTTTTCAAACGATCAGGCGAAAATTGTAGGAATTAGCCACAATCTTTTCCTGTCTTTGTCACGAGACTATTGCCTGGGATCCAGAACCCACACTTCAGCATACTGCGAAGAGTGGGTCTGGTCGCCATGCCCTCTGCCTGCGTTTCAGATCAAATCCACATCGTACCGGGCAATCAGATTAGTTTATTAGCGTGACGCAGATGAAACAAAGAAGCTGATTGGTCGTCTGTCATTTAGACCAAAATCTAACTTCACTCACCTCACATTAAAATCGTTTTTTGCTTCGCTCATTGATTCAGCAGAAATCTGCAATGTTTTTCAGCTCCATGTGATATTTTTTCATGTATTTTTTTTGTCGGAGCAGCCATGTTGGTTTTTACACGGCGGAAGATGCGTGTCTCTGATTGGCTAAATAATCTGTCAATTACGGTTACAGAAATACGAAAGAGGGACAAGGTGGCCAGACGATATATATTTTTGATTTATCATCTGGATTTTCCAGGCAAACGAGACTATTCCAACTACAATGTGTGCAATTGTTTGTCTGGATAATCCAGAAGATATATAAAACATATACGACAACAGTACTGGGCGATTCACTTTTCCTGAGGGCCATATTCGAATTCATTAAAAGTGGCATACGGCAGTGCCAGACTGCCATCATTGGTGTAGCAAATTCTCATTATTGCAAGCACATTTCTGTGAAATGTAAGTAATTTAATGTACTGTTTTGATCATTTAGTGTGATTCTTATTAGAAACACAAGTGCAGACACATATTCCAGAGCTAAGTCAATCAAATACAAGAAATATAAAGTAATATATTTATTCTTATGTACTGGGGGCATGATTAAAACAGCCGCATTTTGAACCCGGTCTGCTATACGATATGAGATTGCCAGGGCTAAAGCTCATTTATGTGACAAATAGATCATTTGTTTGTGCCTTAATTTCAGTAATAGAGTAAAGACGGTTAAATTTATAGAAAATAGCTTATAATTATTATGACACCAATGATCATGGTCTGGCCCTCTGCCACTGCCAAAAACAATTGTCCATCTTTGAGTCAAATGAATGAATGAGGGAGTGATCAGTCAGTGTCAAAAATGTAGCATCCTCTTAAAACTTAAAGTTGCGAGCTAACATCTAGGACATCTAACGCCTCTGTCCCTCCAGTGTCTATCCACAGAACTATTAGCTCACTCATAGCATTTACTCAAGAAACCTTACATTTGCTCTTCAGATTTTAGCACAGTTTCCCACGCCTCAGTAAATATGGCTGCCGTTTGACTGGAACTCAAACAAGCAGAGAATAAAATCTCCCAGAATTCACAGCTGCAGACCTGGGAGTGTTTGACTGTGTGGTTAAATAGTGCTTTATCTGGACTTTCTCATTACAGAGAGGACAGAGAGGTCAGCTGACATTTCGGATAGTGCCAGAGAGAGAAGTATTACGGCTGCTAGGAGACCTGAGCAAAAACTCCACTGTGCTCCTGGAGAGTGGGAACTGTCTGCAGGGACTTATTTTACTGGAGGATGGAGCCTGTGGCTGATATAAGAGTCATTTATCACGAGCACAGTGATCCAGGCTCACTGATAGAGTCTACAGGAGATCATTTATGAGGCTGTTCTTTAAATGACTAAAACGATCTGTTCCATATTGGGTTTTGGAAGTGTACTTAGGTCAGTATTCATTGATCAACATGTGTTAGACAAATTTAAATGTGTAACCTCATGGGCAAATATTTTCATTAAGATGCTCCTGGCTTTATTGATGAAATGAATTGAGGTGGGACATGCTAAAGTGTTTATTCTCACTTCCAGTTTGTAAATGATGCCGTGTTTTATCTGGCTTTAATCAGTTATAAAATTATTAGTGATCATTATTCTAAACGGGGGAAAAGATGCACAAAGAAGCTAAAAGTGCTTAGATGAACTATTTTGTTATTTTAATCAATTATTAAAATGACAAGTTTGATCCTTATTTCAAGAAAAGTGGCCTTTTTTTTTAAGTTAGAAGTCTTTTTTCTTAAAGTTGCACTGTGTAACTTTCTCTAAGTGAAAAGTCAGCTTCACAATTCAATAAAATCATTCTTTAATACATTCTTATTGGGGATAAATAAGTTTTGTGCCATAATGTGAAGAAAACACAGCTAAAGGAGGAACAGGAGGAGGTCCTCTTCTTAGCCAAATAATAGTTCATTTTGTGGCCATGCAAGCACGCTCAGGGTAAAGTGACATATTTTAATATTTCAGTGTTACTAAGACATCAAAACTAGAAAAACTTGGTTTTATTTAGGCTTATTTTTTTTTTTGCCAAAAAGTTTTCTCAAATGTAATTGAATTAGAAACTAGACATTTAAAATACACAAAGAACAAAACAAATACCACTTATTACAAGTTTTATGAATGTACTATTTCTTAAGATGATTATTTTTTCCTGTGCAAGTGTACACACATGTATGTTCATCAAAATGTTTTCACTTGAGTCCAATTGTACTGGGCCATTGAATAAATGCCCTATACAGTATAAATGTGCTTGTGATAATAACTGTAGACACGAACGGTCACAGTCTGGGCCTCTGCCACTTGTCTGAGTCAAATATGACTCTTGAGGAAAAATAATTGCTGACCTCTGCTGAAGAGCATTTCCTGGACATTTATTTATTATGACATTATCATGAGCTTCACCTGTTTTCTGTTTTCCTTTAAAACTCTTCCTCTTCTTTATGCTGTCTTAGTGGAACAGCCTGGGCTCTTTGCCAACAAGTACTTCACATGTCACTTTCTGTGTCTGTCAAATTAAACTTTCATGTATAAGATATAGAGGTCGACCGATACAAGTTTTTCTTTGGTCTTGACCTGTACCATTCGATATATTGATCCATCTCTAATAAGAAGCTTGTGGTTTTCAGTATTCTTTAATACAGCTACCAGGAATTCATGAGAACAGTAAACAAGTTAGGCCCTAAGTTCAATACCTGAGGGACATGAGCCAACGGTAATGTAAGTTCTACAACTGAATGCATTTCCCACTTTACATCTGTATAATAGTCCATGTTAATTATTTAAGTATTTGAAGATAGTTGATAATATGGTTTAGTTTGTTATATAGTTTGGACCAACCTATATTTGGTGATTTTAATGTGTATTTCTAGATATTTAGTTTAGTTTTTAACTCTAATGATGAGCAAATCACAGCGGTAAAGTTACCAGAAAGCTTGCTCTTTAATGTCCAAAACTGTTCGTGTAATTGAGATCTCAGCTCTTCTGTCTCCAAACTGCTGCATACTTGAGTGTCATTTTTTCTCACGTCTAAACCTAAAGCTGTCTGCGGTGCCGGCTTATACCCAGAGGATTGTCCTTGGCCTCACTTCACTGCTCACTCTGTATATTTATGACTGTGAGCGCCGGGGCCGGTCATGACAGGAGACACGACTCTAGACCTGCTAAAAGCTGTTTGAAGCTCACAGTGTAGATTACGTCCTCGTCGGCGGAGGATTAGGGAGGTCTGTGTGGTCCCTCTCGCTGCTCCGTGGAGTGAAGTGATATACATGATACACATTCTCTGCATACTCACATCTGTGTTGATCTAACGTGACTGTGTTTTGTGATTAAACAGGAGGAGATGGAGAACAAGGCCATGTATCTGAGCACGTATGAAGAGAGAGAGAACGGCTCCATGTATGAAGAGGCCTACGAGGGACACAACCTGTCCAAGCTCAACCTGTGTGACGAAGGTAAGCACAGTGTCACTAACCCATTTAGCTTGTGTCAGGTTTTTGCTCCCCTAGCAAATACTTGAAGCTCTTTGTAACTTTTGCTTCAATTGTTCTACTGCATGGCATTAAACTTATGCATGTGACACCAGTGTCTGTGGTGAAGTGTTATTTAAAGAGCAGAGCTATAGCTATTCAAAGCTTTTTACAAAAATGACAATGATAATATCAGGAAATACCACACTTTTAGGATTGAAAGCCAAAAATGTAATTACACCTAAATTCAATAGGGCTTGGATGAGGCTTAGGCTCCTCGGCCTCTTATCAGACCTGAAAGATAAAGGAATTGAGAATACATAAGGAGAGACGGACTAACAGGGAGGGAGGTAAAGTCTGGAAGAGTGGTCCTGCTGCTAAACTTAAGATGACAAATCTATCAGTAATTTATTTCTTTTTTATAGAAGATTTCAAGGCAAGGCAAACGTATTTGTATTGCACAATTCATACACAAAGCAGGGAAAGATGCATCAGGCAAAGCCATAGGTTTTTTATGTTCTCCTTGCAGACTAGTTTAGATTTGACAGTGTGCAGTAACAGCTTGTAGACAGGTCTTCACAAGTGAAACTATCATGTACCTGTAAAGATCATTTTTTACATAACCTGTTAGAACAGGCGTTACTTTCTCACTCCAAGACTAAGCTAACTTTTCTCCAAGACAACTTAAACCAAATAACTTGTCTAGTCAGCCAGAAGTGTAGACTTTCTCTTTATGGAATACATAAACAAAATACTGTATGACATTTATCCAACCACTGTTTCAGTGAATTGGGGGTGAAAAGTCAAACACTCAATTCAGTACAGTTAGAAAGTTAAAACCATACTTTGGGATGAATTCCATAATGTGAAAAAATATACAAGAGGAGGTCATCCTCTCAGAGCAGGCTTGCATGATAATGAGCTGTTATTTGGCTAAGTAAAAAAACTTAGTGCAACAAAAAAAATCTAAATGACAAAAACATGCTTTTATTCAAGGTCAAAACGTTACAGAGTGCACCTTTAGTGCTTGAAAATGAGGTCATTCAGCTGTAGGTGAAATTGTCACAAGGCCTCATGACTGCTCCAGGGTGCCTCACGATCGTTGCCCAGTGAAAACATTTAGATGAGTAATTAAGCTCAATAAGCTCATTGAAACTTTTCATTTCCAGTCCCATTCATTTACAGTACAAATGTGTAGTTTATGAAAAAAATGTTTTTTTTTTCTGTGGTCCATAGGTCACACAGAACAAAAACAGAAAAAGCACATTTTAAACACATTGATGGGCATTCTCCAATTGTCAGACATTCTGTAACTGGGTTTTCCTGTTTTCCTTCACCCGAGGTAATTCTTATAATTGATCCTCCACAAACACTTACAGTAAAAATCATAAATGCAGCGTCACGTGTCAGTCCCTGCTGGGCCCCTGATGTCAGTGTTTGGCCCCTGATGTCAGTGTTTGTGCAGGTCAGGTATGTGTGTGTGTGTGTGTGTGTGTGTGCAGGTGCTGCTAATGCCAAACCACAGCTGACGCTCAGGAGGTGTCCACTTACAACACTGGGAAACAGCGCTTTGTTGAGGGATGTGGGAAGAAATGATACAAACCTGACTCTAACATTTACAAATATTCATTTATGCTCCTACAAAAAATGTTTACATTATATTCTCATAGATTGGCCACCATTGCTACAGTTTTAGAGATATTTCAATTTGGGCAACATGCCTCCATATTTTCAAAAAGTCAACTTCTAATTTTTAGGCCAGTTTTTTGGGCAAAAAAAGTACATTTTTCATATAAAATGTAAATATAAATTGAATTACTTTTGACTGTTTAATATGCTGCGTTCAGGCCGGACAGTGTTGAAGCGCCCCTATTTTGCACACTGAAGTGAATTTTGAAGCAGAATATTATTGAAGCTGACTCCTCAATAGGCGCCTTACGGAGGGCAAGGACATTTTATGATACGCTTCTCTGCGTTCTCGTATTTTGAAAAGACTGTTTTGCACATAGATCACTTTGATAGAGAGAGAGAGAGAGGCTTGCTGCATTTATAACCTAAATGGTAAATTAAGTTGATACAATGTAGCTATCTTACCCAACAGCACAACTTTCTCTGGCAATGTCCTTGTAAGGCTGGAATTATACTTCTCCTTCATTGCTACTTGATGGTTTAAACACTGCAATAAGCATTTTAATTGATCAGTATGAGCTAATTGCGAATCCATATCATGTCCCGTACTGTTTGTTTTGTCGTGTCAGGGTTGCCAGATTTTAAGCAACCAAGCTTTTGATAAAAACCTCAAAAACAAGCGTTCAGGCGATGAAAGTTCGAGACCTCTTACATCCTGCCCACCTGGAAAAAGCTCTCCGTATAAATCAATATCTGGCAACTCTCGACTTTTCACAAAGCCCTAAACTTGGCCAAGTTATCTATTCTAACTCCAGCTCTGATCTAAACCTTAAAGGACACATATTATGCAAAATCAACTTTATTGAGTTTTTAATCCTGTTGTAAAGTTGCTTCCTCACCAAAAATGCTGCAGAAGTTTTGTTTGTGAGATATCTTTTGTTCTCCCAAAAACACCGTTATGAATGTCCCCGATCTGTGATGTCATAGATAGATCTGTGATGTCATAGATAGCTCTCTGAAATATTCTGCACTGTTTTTAAGTCTGTAAATCATCCAGACTTGTTTTGAGCATTTCTGCAGGATTAGCATATCAGGAAAGATTGGTTTGATTGCATAACTGTAATTTTCTTTGGAGTGAGTAAATAAAGCTCTAACTCAATTTTTGATGTAGAAAACACACACAACCCTTGTGTGACTTTACTAGACTTTTTATTAGTTCTGGCGCATGAGATTCCAAAGTGGAGGTGCTTCGGAGCAAGTTTGAAAGTAAAAAACAACACAAAAAATGCATAATATGTGTCCTTTAAGTTCTTTGAGGTATAAATGTTGAAAATGATGTAGATTTACTAGCATAGCCACATGCGAGAGGTGGTTTCAGTTTGTATGAAGAGGTCTGTGGAGGGAGGTGGGCGGTACGTGTTTGCAGTTCAGCAGTACCCAACTCGGGCGTTGATACCTGATGACGCGGCTAAAGTGTCCAACGCAGATTGGAGCGTCTACTTTGCAAGACGTGATGTCAGAAGCCTGAACCAGAGCCGGATCTAACCTTTTGGGGGCCCGAAGCAAAACTCAGCTTCGGGGGCCCTTTAGTCTTTTTTACGAATCTTAATCAGTCGAGCCAAGCCAGCGTTTAAATTGACTTTTTTTTCATTAAAGTTTATAGCTATACACAAAACAACAGACAAATATAAGTGTAAGCTAAATAATATTTCTCACAATAAAGAGATAATGTAAGATCTTGCCCCAAAAACTTTTGAAAAAAAAAAAAAAAAAAAAAAGATGCATTTTCCCTAAATTTGGAGTGGGCTATTTTAGACCAACAAATTCATTTTAATTATGCATAATTTTATCACTGCACCTTTCCTCAAGTTTTATTTGGTGTCAGTGTTTCCAAATGGGGCCCTAGCCCTGTCCCTCTCCCTGTGAGCTCCGCCTCTGTTCCCTCTTCACACTGACGCTTTAACATCTGATAAGCTGCATCATCGCGCTGGAC
Source organism: Mugilogobius chulae (assembly GCA_038363315.1). Lineage (NCBI taxonomy): Eukaryota > Metazoa > Chordata > Actinopteri > Gobiiformes > Gobiidae > Mugilogobius > Mugilogobius chulae. The sequence continues at coordinate 32,731,345 of CM076405.1, read as the reverse complement.
TTTTTGGACAGAAATACTGAAATCTGAAACTTTTTGGGGATAAACAGCCTAGTGTTTTATATGGCTTTTGAAATAATTCAACAAAAATGTGCAGAAACTCGCCGTATTTCGCCGCGGTCATTTTCGTCCCGGCCGTTTTCGCGATCCGCAGACGTTTAAGTTCATCAGCTATTTGTGTTCAAAGTTCAGCCAATACTTGTCCTATTAGCGCAAAATAAAAATTGGCTAAGAGCTTATGGGATACAGAACATGTATTTGTGGCCCAACTTGTTCCCTGAGTCTTTGATTTTACGCTCTGTGCTGAGAATGATCAGACACCCGTTTCTGCTTCTGTCTGTCTTGAGCGCAGCATGGGGGAAGTGGCTGTGATCCTGCCCAATACTGCCGTGTCTCAAGAACAGAAGAGGGGAGGAGGGTCTATCACGTTTAAGCTTGTAAGATTGGTCAAACAGGGTTTATGTACAGCGCAAAGGAGGCGGGGCCCTCCACAGATGCGGGGCCCTACACAACTTGCGTAGCCTGCGTATAGGAAGGTCCGGCTCTGGCCTGAACAATCGAGTTTCGACAGGCTGCATGCAAATTCACTGGACGCCTCAAGACATGGACATGACGTTGTTGGTTATGTAGTTTTTCTGCAGAAGTCTTTCATTTAGTTTTTTTTCTCACTTGGACTGTTGGTGTCATGTTCTCCCCATTGGTTTCCTTTCTAATGACATTTTGTTATTGTTCTGAAAATGTTCACTGCCTAAAACGTATATTTTAGAAACAATCCAGCTAGCTACATTATGGAACTGTATACCAAATAGAAGAAAAAAAACTTCTCCTTTTTGAACAGTTGTTTCCAAATACATCACTTGTGCCAACTACACAACTGCATTAGTGAGTCGAGCCCTTTCGTAGTTCAAAGATTAAATTTGACAAACAATTCTCTGTCCATGTATATTCCCATAAATGACCCATAAACACTTGCGCTGCCAGTCCATTACTCAGCCTGCACTTCTGAAGGAAACATGATTTACGCGATTTAAATGTGAATTCTGATGTTGACAATAGCAGGCTTGTGGAGTGTGTCTCTGCTGACAGAACTTTATAATGTGATTGTGTGTGTTTACAATGGCAGATGGATGAAAGTGTGGAATATTTGGGATGAAAATGTCCATTACAGTTTACATCTAATCAGAATATGCTTACATTTAGCTCACTTTCTCTGTTTGTTCAAATAAAGCTGACGTAGGTATAGGGACGTACTCGTGTTTTACTTCTACTACAGCAAGGTTAAAACAGTAATGTAGTCTCAAAGTTTGGCAAACACAAGGACAAAAGTATTCAGGTGACATTGGTGAAGGTGTGTGGAAAGTTAAAGTGGAGCTAACCCCCTCTAAACTCCACCCACAAACACAGTTCATTTTAAACTTTCTTCTAAAAAAAAAACATTAGAAGAAGGTGAAAGGACAGGTTGAGGCGTAAGAGCAGCACTGTGATTGGGTGTTTGCAGAAATGTGGAGTTGACTTGAGACTTGACTTGGACTTGTCTCTCTTTGACTTGGGACTTGACTTGGACTTGTCTCTCTTTGACTTGGGACTAGACTTGGACTTGTCTCTCTTTGACTTGGGACTTGACTTGGACTTGTCTCTCTTTGACTTGGGACTTGACTTGGAACTCATCTCTCTTTGACTTGGGACTTGACTTGGAACTCATCTCTCTTTGACTTGGGACTTGACTTGGACTTGTCTCTCTTTGACTTGGGACTAGACTTGGACTTGTCTCTCTTTGACTTGGGACTTGACTTGGACTTGTCTCTCTTTGACTTGGGACTTGACTTGGAACTCATCTCTCTTTGACTTGGGACTTGACTTGGAACTCATCTCTCTTTGACTTGGGACTTGACTTGGACTTGTCCCTCTTCAACTTGGGACTTGACTTGGAACTCATCTCTCTTTGACTTGGGACTTGACTTGGACTTGTCTCTCTTTGACTTGGGACTTGACTTGGATTTGTCTCTCTTTGACGTGGGACTTGACTTGGACTTGTCTCTCTCCGACTTGGAACTTGACTTGGACTTGTCTCTCTTTGACTTGGGACTTGACTTGGACTTTTCTCTCTTTGACTTTGGACTTGACTTGAACTTGTCTGTCTTTGACTTGTGTCTTAACTTGGACTTGTCTCTTTCCAAAATATTGTTTTTGTCTTTAGCTTCACATTAAAACACAATAGAGCACTTTCTGTATTTTCACTTAATGACATCACTTGGAGAAACTGAGCATTTTTAGTCTCTGCAAAAATACAGCCTTAACATGCTGGATTAGTGCATTAACTTTGATTCAGATGCCACTTTACACAACTTAGGTACATATTTGAAGATATAAAACGACATTAGAAAAGTTGAAAAGTTAGCTTACTATGGTACCTTTAAGCTAGCTAACACCTGTACATTTCAGTGCAATGTGTTAACAGAAAAAACACAGAAGCAGGCCACTTGAGAACTATGAATGTTACAGTGCAGAAAATGAGCTATTTCCTTTTCCATTACATCCATACAGTACTTTATATAGTGTGGACAACATTTGAATAACTGCAATGCTAGAATAAGTGTTCAGGTTGGCTTATGTACAGTGTGGAAACAGAAAGAGGACCAGTTTTTTGACTTGCTGTACATTCCTACCATGTGACACATACTTGAGTGCATAGGAGCCAGCTGTGTTTGTGTTCAGCGTGCACATGACTGAGCGGACTTCATCATACAGAGAGAGATATACTGGAGAAATCTGACGGTCATGCTCCAAGTGAAAGCATGTGGTCTGGAACTGAGCAACAAAAAAGATCATTAGAACTGTAGGTGCATTTTAGGAATGGTCGTGTCTATGAAAAGTCTTGTAATTTCATTTCTCGCCTAAAGCCTGAATATAAAGTTCTATTGCTGCGTGTTAAATGAAAATGACAAAATCCAGCTTCATTCTAACCTGGCTTATGTTAGGTTGGTATGTGTTTTGAGTTCTTGACATTACCAATCTGGGCAGACTACTGTTGAAAGCCAGTATCATGACAGTATTTGAGTCTTTTGGTTGAAGCATCTCTATGAAGAAGTAGCTGAGAAATTGGGTTTTTTGTTTCTAGTCCACAAATGCACAAACCACATCTCTGAGCAGGTTTTAAAAGAGTTTGGAATTCTGTTACAATAGATCGAAGTACGTCCGATGGTGCGTCCGTTTTGGTTAAAGGAAAACTAGTGTAAAATGTAGTTTTTTTGTTTTTACCTTGTTCTAACTGCCTTCTCTCATCATTAGTTCTCTCAAAGTTTAATTAAGTACTGCATGTTTGAGTATTCTTGTATTGTCCTGTAGCTGATGATTGAGTGCTCAGAAAAGCCCTGTCTTCACTTATCACCTATGACCGCCCACTTGTCTGTATTTAATTGTGATTATTCAAAAATATTCAGATTCATAGTAAAGCATGTTCTATCCCATGTGGTCATTGGATGCACTGTTACGATTCGTTGCTTTGATTGGTTAAGCACAAATAAAGTAGGCCACACACCCAATCAGCTTTCCACGAGTAAAGTTCCAGATGGATTCTGTGGAAGAACTCAAATCAGATTTCAAAACCAGCCTCATCTGCCATGAGCCATGTTAAGTAAAGCATGCATGGCTCAAAATAGTCACAAAACCACTTTACCACAATAAAAATGACAAATTAAAATTTGCTGCTTACATTCAAATCTTACACTGAAGAGTCAGGGCTTATCAGTTCTGCAGTTTTGCACTAGCAGAAAATGGACCATTTTCTATTTCGCAGTCGTTTTACATCAATTTTGTGTTTTACAAAAAACAAAACAAAACAAAATGTAAATTACTGATTTAAATACAATAGGTCCCAAAAGCTCACGGTGGCCATCTTTAACCATAGACCGAAGGTCTGGCAAATGGATTCTCTAGATTTTGTGAAACATCAAGTTGTTACAAGCTTTTGTCAGTGTGCCACTATCAATAATAATCAGAAATCATGCTCGGGCGGCATGACATCATGTCAGGAACTACATTTGGCCCCCAGGCCGCATGTTTGACACCCCTGGACTAAAGAATTACAGCAATATTTCAAAGGAAAACATATAAATGTGATAAATGGGGCAGAGGCTGGCTAAATTCTTGATAAAGATAAGCCCTGCTGATTGATGATCAACATAGTCAACCAAAAGATAACTGTGGTACTGAATTGTACAATATACAATACAATGACATGTGCTAAATGACATTTGTTGTGTTGTTCAGGTGCCGGTTCACGTCGCAGGAAACAGGACCAGTGCTGCGGACACCCAAACTCTCTGGCAGCCATTAAATACGCCATCGTCTCTCTTTACATCCTGGTCCTCCTCACCATCCTGGGCCTCTGTCTGGCAGGTACGGAGCAGCACTTCCTCAGCTTTCATTTACAGTTTGAAATCTCTAAAATACGATCACATGTTTTCCATTTGCAGACATAGGCACAGTAACTGGATATTGTAAGCAAACTAATATCTTCATGGAGTTTTTCATGGAGCATTGACAAGTTCCTAATGAGGTCCTCGAGCCTTACAATAACTATGACATAAATATTCGGCACGGTTCAGTTGTACGAAATGCGCTCTCCATTGTCTGTGATCCATTGTGTAATCTGGATTAGCCGTGCGTTTTCAAATCCTGTATGATTGGACTGTGGCGCAGACTGAATATAATGACTACCTGATGTGGACTGGTAAAGTTTTGATATGTTATGTAACGTGAGGCTGTATTTGAAATCACTGTGAGTTCATAGTTTCCGCTAATTCTGATCTCTGGACAGTTGACCTGCTTCTAGACTTTGAGTTTAGGATCTGCAGCTAGTCTCCAAAGAGTTATTAATGGTTTGTCTGGCCCATTGTTGGATATCACACTTATCCATCAACATGAGGACAATAACAAGCATGTTAGATCAGTGGTTCGCAACTTCTTTTACCTTGAGTATTCCATTTTTTTTTCTCAGGATGCCCTTATTCAGATAAAAATATATTATGGCAATTACAATGTGATTTTGTGATGTCCAAAATACTCAAATATGCTCAAACCTATTTCAAAAACCATTCAGTTTGATCTTTTTTAAACCAGAAATCATTCCAAGTAGAAGACTCTAGTATTTGTTGATATTTATTCAAAGAATAAATGCCGTACAATGTCCTTAATGTTAATGACAGTTCTATCCAAACCACACATGGCTTTTCTGCTTGTGAACTGTGCCAGCACTTGTATTTCCTGGTGGAGTACCTATCTGTCCCTGGATCAGTGTATTGCAGGCTTAAACTTCAGAGAAGACAGTTGATGGACAGACAATGGAAGCTCCTCCTCATTCAATCCAAAAAAAGAAAACATCACTTCTCATCAGGCTACCACTCACTGCTCCTGTAGAGAATATACCTTAAAGGAATCAGCTGTATTTGGTTGCAGCACCCAACTGTCGTCAATTGCCCAGTCCCACATTGGGCAAGTAAATGCTAATGCTAAGCTAAGCGTTTGGCTAGCAGCATAACTTGGCACCAGCCATTAGCGCAACTTTTAAAGTAAGATCATGGGTTAAACTTTAGCTGAGTTTGATAAAATACAAAGGCAAGGTGAGAAGATTGGTGGTATCTATCTATAGGATAGACTTGCCACAATACTCAACACTCTGGAGATAATGGCACCCCCTCAAACAAGCCTGGTTAAAACATCAACCTCTTCAGCATTAAGTGTGTTTACTTTGTGTTTGAGGCCATAGTCCACAGTTGAAATGTCCAACTTCCTTGGTCAGCCTCTAGTGGTCAACAGCCAGATAGCATAGATAGCTGCCGCTGACTTGTAGGACTCAAATCGGCAAAGATTGGTGACTCACCGGGTTGATGCACTGGATTGATGCACTGAGTACTATAAGGAGCAAACACTTAAGACACTGGAAGCTATTGACACATAAAAGGGTTGAATAAGAGCCAGATGTGGCATCATACTGGGCATTTCTTCAAAGAACACTGATCTTTCATTATAATGTATAAAGGTGCACCAAAATATGCCCTTTGATGTTCAAATGAAACGTTTTAGCGATATATATATTTGATTTTGGGTGTGGAGGTTTTGGTGTTGCTGAATTAAACCAAAATATTTTTATTTTCAGTATAAGGTGCTTTACTCGATTTTTGCTTTCTTAAAATGTAGGCAAACACAAATAATTAATTTCAATCTTCCTACATCTGGCCACTAGTTCTGCTCAATTACGTAATGCACATGCACACTAGGCCGGGGGTCAGATACGGCCATCCATATCATTTTATGTGGCCCTCAAGGTCTCAAAAGGTTTGATTTTATATTAGTACCAAGAGTAATCTGGGTCTCTTAAAATGATTTGTCTGAAACTTAAAGATTTATCAGACTAATGTGAATGTATATTCAGTACTTGTGACTTCAGTAAACATAAAAAAATAAAAACAGAAACTTTTATTTGTACTATGTCAAAGCTTGTTAAGATTCATTTTAGTTAGAACCAGCCCTTCGAGGACAACCATGGTGCTATTGTGGCTCTTTGTCTAAATGAGTTTGACATCCCTGACCTAAAGCAAAGAGACGTGCCAGGATGCTAACAGCAATCCTAACAACAACGACATTATTAGACATACACAGGACATTGCATACATTAACAAGATATGTGCAAGGGGGAATAGATTTAAAGTTATTTTTTTGTTTAAAAAAAATAATAAACAAATCTGGTATAGCACCTTTAATGATTGTAGCTGCAAGTTCCCAGAGCTATTTTAACGTTTATTGGTAAAACTGACCATCCTTCCTAGTGGAAATTTTGAGACTTGGAAATCGTGAAAATCATCTTGGTCTTGTTTTGTCATATTGCTTGATGTTGTCAGAAATTCCAGTCTTGGGACTCTCTCTCTCTCTCTCTCTCTCTCTCTCTCTCTCTCTCTCTCTCTCTCTCTCTCTCTCTCTCTCTCTCTCTCTCTCTCTTTCTCTCTCTAACTTATCCAGATCCGTGCTGCGTGTGTTCTTCTGAGACAAAAACATCCAAAGTTTGTTGGACATTATGGATCGCGCCTTTACCAACCCTGCTGTGACCTCCTTGTAAACGTCAACTTGTTATTCGTTAGAAAAATGTACTTTAGAAACATGGAGGAAATGAATGAGAGAAAGTGTAATGACATGACTTTTTCTGTCCAAACCACCCACACGAGTGAGTGACATAATCCCACAGAGAGAGACGCGCAGCTAAAAGTTTGGCCACTGCAGCGGTTCGGAGTTCAAGAATATGAGGTTACTTAAGAAAAGCAATCAAAGTAGGATTTTCACTGGCCCTAAACAAATGCTGGCCAAATCCGCTGCCAGATTTCCAACATGGCTTCTTGGGCTTGTTTTATGTGAATACTCTCCGTGGGGTTTTCGAAGATTTCATATTTAATACTGACGAGAAGGAAACTAAATCTCTCTGTACCTTGGAGACAGATGTTGTGCTTGGCTTGGTCAGGACCTTAGTCGGAAGATGTGTGGATGTTGGAAACTGGAGTTAGATGAACGTCAGGTGCAGGTGACAGTTTTTACGGATGCTTCTCGTCAGCTGCTCACTGTTCTGTTCCACTCCTGCTTTGGCTTCGGCACACATTCTCAGGTCTTGTTGGTTTATTTGCGAGAGCCGCTGCAGTAGAATATTCCACTCCTGTTACCAAAAAGAACGATCCTTTTTTGTTGTAAGTGGCCTGCTCCTCTGCACTGTTGCAGAATTCATACTAATACAATATCCTTTTTCTTTCAATATCTTCCTGACAGAGTTGTAGAGTTAAAGGGTAGTCATCGTCAAAGAACACTCCTTTTGCCTCAATGTCTTTTTAGCCAATGCAATGCTTATCTTTTACCTTTACAAATGGTAGAAAGAGTCTGGACTAAACATGGACCGGCCTCAGAGTCAAACTCAGGACTAAACATGNTGTAGTATGGCGGAAGTAGCTCTCACTGCAAAAAAGGAAATCTTACTTAGATAAAATCACTTGAATTAAGCATATTAATCATAATGTTTTAAGATATTCTCTCCTGATTTACCTTGTTCTAGATATAAAAACTTATTTTAAGCAAGTTTGTGTCTGTTTTAAGCCATAATAACTTGAATCAAGAATACATTTGCTTAAAAATATAACTTGAAACGGTAGCACTTTAAAAGACCTCCACGGTACCTACCAGTTAAGTACCATGTCAGTTACTAGTAACTAACAGTGACACTTTACTAGTACTTACTCTGGTACTTACTGTGGTACTTACACTGGTACCTAGAGTGGTACTTTGAGTGTACTTGTACCAGCAGTTACTGGTACATACCACTGGTACTTACTGTGGTATTTACACTGGTACTTACACTGGTACCTACAGTGGTACTTTGAGTGGTACTTGCAACAGCAGTTACTGGTACATACCACTGGTAGTTACTGGGTACTTACTGTGGTACTCACTGGTACCTACGTGGTACTTTGAGTTGGTTGTACCAGCAGTTACTGGTACATACCACTGGTAGTTACTGTGGTACTTACTGCGGTACTTACACTGGTACCTATAGTGGTACTTGTACCAGCAGTTACTGGTACATAACACTGATAGTTACTGGTACTTTACTGTGGTACTTACTGTAGTACTTACACTGGTACTTAAGGTGGTACTTGTGTCAGCAGTGACTGGTACTTACAGTGGTAACTATTAGTACACTTACCACTTTTAATAATTTGTGGCACACACATATGTTTCAGTGGTGGTATTATTGGTACTAAATTAAAAAAGTAGAGCTTATAAATTATGAATAACAATAAAATGCAAGTGTTAAAAAAACATCAATGTCTTTATTTATGTCACAACAATATTGGGTATTGACAAATACCAAAGTAATTATTTGTTTCAGTAAACAAAACAACAGAAAACAATTTACAACAATCTTAGCTTAATTCCAACATTTATTGATAAATACCATGATACATAATGGTAAATAGTGGTACTACAATGGTACTTATTACAGTAGTTCACAGTCAACTACTAGTAACAACGGGACCTGTTCTAAAGTGACACATACTGGTACTTGAGTGGTACTTACTACAGTAGTTGACCGTCAACTACTAGTAACAATGGGACCTGTTCTAAAGTGACACATACTGGTACTTCAGTGGTACTTACTACAGTAGTTGACAGTTAAGTACTAGTAACAACGGGACCTGTTCTAAAGTGACACATACTGGTACTTCAGTGGTACTTACTACAGTAGTTGACAGTTAAGTACTAGTAACAACGGGACCTGTTCTAAAGTGACACATACTGGTACTTCAGTGGTACTTACTACAGTAGTTGACAGTTAAGTACTAGTAACAACGGGACCTGTTCTAAAGTGACACATGCTGGTACTTCAGTGGTACTTACTACAGTAGTTGACTGTCAACTACTGTAGTAAGTACCACTGAAGTTGCCCCACTGTGGCACCTGAGGTTCTTCTGTGGTCTCCCATCCGAGTACTGCCGAGGCCCAACCCTGCTTAGATTCTGAGATCTGACTGGATCAGGCTTTGGCATGCTGGTATGGCTACGACCATACCAGCATGCCAATACTGGTGGTAAAAGTACCACTGTAGGTACCAGTGTAAGTACCACAGTAAGTACCAGTTACTACCAGTGGTATGTACCAGTAACTGCTGGTACAAGTACCACTCAAAGTACCACTGTAGGTACCAGTGTAAGTACCACAGTAAGTACCAGAATCTACCAGTGGTATGTACTAGTAACTGCTGGTACAAGTACCACTCAAAGTACCACAGTAGGTACCAGTGTAAGTACCACAGTAAGTACCAGTAACTACCAGTGGTATGTACTAGTAACTGCTGGTACAAGTACCACTCAAAGTACCACTGTAGGTACCAGTGTAAGTACCACAGTAACTACCACTGGTATGTACCAGTAACTGCTGGGTAACAAAGTACCACTCTAGGTACCAGTGTAAGTACCACAGTAAGTACCAGAGTAAGTACTAGTAAGTGTCACTGTTAGTTACTAGTAACTGACACGGTACTTAACTGGTAGGTACCGTGGAGGTCTTTTAAAGTGCTACCCTTGAAACAAGCAGCTCAAAACAACTGTTAGTCAAATTTTCTCACTTCACTGGCAGATTATTTCACTTGAAATAAAACATTTTTACTTCAAGATGAGCAAAATGTCCTTATTTTTTTGAAAGGCCTTTTTTGCAGTGTAGCAAAATCTCTTACAAAATCTTGCATGTGGGTTTCTAGGTGTGATTTTTGTGCTTTGCTTGGAGCTTCAGTTGTAACTTGTTTCATGTTCGCTGTAATACCATACATAGGTGTTCCTATTTCCTCGCTCTAACCACTTCAGTCTTTTAGATGGTCATCTTGTGTTAAAGTCCTTTTAGGTCATTTTGAACTTACAGCTTTACTATAATGTTAGCTACATTAGCTTCCATAGCCATGTTGCTATGGAACTCCCCTCAGTTGTATGAATGTTCATCTCTATCTTTTGACTTTGCTCAGAGAGTCAGTGGACCATCAGGCAGCTAAAAACTATACTGACTGTCCTCGCCATACTGGAAGTCCACAATTTATGCAATTAAAAATTTACTTTATGTTTCACTTCACATTTGCTCAGTTTGCTTAGTTTAAGACCCTTAGAGGTGACTGTTGTTGAAGTTCTGGAACTTTTACAAAATGATATGAAATGTTCATAGGCTGCTTACTGAAATGCCGAAACAATGGAAAAGGCAAAAAAAAACTCCAAGACTTTCTTTTAGTCATTGAACACCACATTTTACTAATCAGCTTTTATGAATGTGTAAGTGCTGTGTTCGAGGTACAGCCCACCAACCTATCACAGTTGGTCTAACTTAGGTTAATGCCTTCCAAAGCTCTAGCACAAGTGAGTTTATCCAGAACAAGCTTTTCCCCAGCAGCGAACAAGTGAAAGAATTCCTATAACATTAACCTTTGCTATCTGTAGATTTATTGTAGTGCTATCTAGGGCTTGGACACTTGGACACTTAAGTACTACCAGAGGTTCCTGGATTATCTGGATGAGAGAATCAGAGCGTGACCATGTGGTTAAAATCGACCTGATCCTCATTGAAAGGCTTTTTAAATGTAGATACGAGAGGCCTAAAGGCAGCAGTTCTTGTAATTGAACAGTTGCTTGTTTACCTCCCATGATTCCTGCGTCTCTGGAAGATGTTATCGTAGATGTGCCTGCATGTTGGTGGTTTAAAGCTGGCACACAGGTCTTTCTGCCCTCAGAGGACTGGAATCAAACTAAGGGTGATGATCGTTTAGTCTGGATTCTTTAGGAGCAGATGGGTTGATTCTGTCTGTGTTCAGTTGAAATGGAAAGATCTTGTTGTGTAAGGCTGTTATCTGCTTGTGTTTCTGCATGTAGGTTGATGATTTAACCTTTGCATGTCGTTTTTTGTCATACTTAGCAAAACTTTCATCAGTAAGGGCCAGGATGACCACCTCAAAAAGCCCAAAAAGTGGAACAGGTTTTGGGATATGACAAATTATATAATTTATATAATAAACCTGTTTTGAACTGAATGTACTGTTTTAAACTGAAATACAACATTTTTGTTAGATCATATACAGATGCATTTAGGATATTTTGGGGGGAAAAAAAGTTTAGTCAGATAAATAAATAAATAAATAAATAAATAAATAAATAAATAAATAAATAAATAAATAAATAAATAAATAAATAAATAAATAAATAAATAAATAAATAAATAAATAATAAATAAATAAATAAATAAATAAATAAATAAATAAGACCTAAAATGCCCAAATTCATGTTTTAACATCGTGCTATAAGTGTCGTAATTGTTGCGTTCAATCACCAATGAAAAAGCAAGACAAGGTTGTGACAAGGTCGTTCTCATTTCTTGTGTGTAAATACCACACCATGACAGATTGCATGTCATGACGATGTTTCTACCTTTCTTTGCGTCTGGCGTGGCATGGACACGCGATGTGGTTGAGGACAAACAGGAGGTTTGGGGGTTAACTTAAGTTAAGTTTAGGTCTGAGGGTTGGAGTTGGTTAGAATTAGGTACGTGTTAGTATTCATAAATAACAACCTGCAAAATAAGCTGCGACTCATTGACCAAGCTGGAGAAATAACTCGAGCTAAAGCTGTTGTCAGCTAACTACAAGAGTTTATTACTGTGGGAAAACAAAATTTATGTTGCAGCATAAATTTGTGAATGAAATTCGATCCTACGAACCCTTAAAAGTTACATTCAGGTGAGTGAGTAAACTGCGAGAAAAACGCTTCAGGAGACAGACGTCTGTCAGACCAGTTCAGACCTGATTGAAACAGCTGCTCTCGTCCCATTTTGTTGTTTTAGTCATAAAAGTTTCCCCAGCAAACCAGATGGAGAGCGGCTCTTTCCGCATGGAGCATGCGCTGTAGGGCGGAAAGTGACGTTGAAAAAAATGGGGTTGCTATCTCTTCATAATCTCATTATGTTTTTCATTGAAAGTAAGATATTAAACAATATCTAGTATAGACTTCTAGCCTGCCTTATATCCACAGAGAAAAAGTCCAAAATATAGAATGAAAATGTGAAAATGACAGGACCAGGCTAAAGCTTGAAGTCTCTACTCTTACTATAATTCAAAAGAAACCCCCTGGTGCTTAAAGGCCTATTATCTTTGACATCAGTAATTTATGGTATGTGCTTCTTTATGGTGCCACATTAAAAGAACCGACAACAAAAGACACTTTTATCTAACTTTGATCATTGCATTGTTCCTCATCATCCTAAATAACTTCAATCCCTTTTTATCCAAAACAAACAATCAAACTCTTATATTCTAGCTCATTGTGATTGGGTTTAGCAGATGAGAGTAATAAATGAGTGGAAGGTGAGACACTGTGGAGTCTGTGTAACTGCCCACTGCCCAGACAGCCATAAAGCACTGGCCTGTGTCCGTCTAAAGAGTAACTTTGGTTTTTGGATGCTTCCCAGGACAGCTGTGAATACCTTCTTCTTCCACATCTGCAACTGTTTCCCACAATAACAGGTTTGGGCACAACAGCCAGATACATGTAGTGGAATCAGATCGGCCCCAAACAAAACAATGTACTGCACTTTAGACTGGACTTGTGTGATTAGCTCAAACGGTTTATTTGTGTTTAGGAGCAGTGGTGTTTTGGGTAGAAATTAACGAACTGCATGTAAACTTTTCTTGAGTTTGTATATTTGGACCTAAATGATGTTTTCTGTGCTAAATGGTACACCTTGGGAATGCTTGTTTTTGTTTAGAAGCTAGTTAGCGAACGGTTTATTTTTGTCTGCAAAAATAAGTATCATTGGGCAACATCTCATCATAACAGACTTTCAAATTAAGGCATTCTCAATCGACGTAAGAATAGTGTCGTAATTGTGAAGACATAGTGTACCAGATGATGGCTCTGGAAGAATTAGGAACTATGGACTTCTGCTATGACCCCATGACAAGTCAAACGTGCCTAAGGAGGATACAAGAGACATTATACTATTTAAAAAAAGATAATAGTATAATGCGCAAAATGGGTGAAGCTTTGGCTTGTGTACCTTGGATTCTTTCCAGGTACTCTTCAAAAACATGCATGGAGAGATTGGCAACACAGGGTGCTCAAAGTCACCAGGGTAGGCTCCAGTCACCCACCGCCCCAAACATGAACAAGCAATAGAAAATGAATGGATAATTGTAAATCTTGGTGTAAGGAAACTGGCCAACGTGTTCAAAGTAGGAAAACTTTAAACCATCACAAAAAGTGACGGTTTAAAGTCCAATTTAATAAAAAGAAACCCCAGTAGAATGTGTTCAAAATGATGACAAAATTTACAAAAATAAATGTGCAAAGATATGTTTACTGATCTTTCACAAGAAATGCTAACTACTTTACATGTAAAGGAACAAAAATCCAAAAACTACAATCATTTCTGATGAGTTTTACCTGTGTGATATTGGCGCTGGTATCTGATTTTGATATCAGAGCAGTGCATCCCTAATTTTGTGTTGTGTTGGTATGACTTTAATTGCTTGACTGTTTTTAATACAAATGTGGTTTAGTCAGTAAGCCTTTAAACCTGCAGGGCAAAGAACCACACACATTTATCAGTGATTCACACTCACCTGTCATTTATAGTCTATAAAAGCACACCTGCTGTAAGGACGTGTTTGAGCATATATCCACTGTCCCGGGACCTCCACATGCTTCATACATATAGTTATATATCCACTGTCCCAGGACCTCCTCATGCTTCATACATATAGTTATATATCCACTGTCCCAGGACCTCCTCATGCTTCATACATATACCGCGCGATTTTGCCCCTTTAAGACTTCCCGTTAAGACCGGTTAAGACAGTTATTCCTCTGTTGGCCTCTAGTGCGCTCTCTCCAAGAAGTACGCCGTGAGTGCAGCAGGTGTGGTGCCCGCCAGATGTGTGGGGTACAATTTCATTCAGTGAACGGCCTAGACGTGTCATGTCTGTGACACGTAAGCAGTGCATTAATATCACAGCAAAAGTTACTACAAGAGCTTCAGTTTGGGAAAAAGTGTAATAATAGAAATGTATTTGGTAAAGTCTATTCAAAGGACAAACTTTAACAACTTTGTCTAAAAAAATGTATTTTCTTTTACATAAAGCCTGTTGACTTAATATAAAAAAGAATTAGATAGAGTGAACATGAGACAGTGTTAAGTGTGAATGCAGCTCTGCCCACGACAGAGCAGAGAGATAAAGCAGGAGAGCACGGTGCTGCATGAGGTCCCGGCCCCTTCAGCGCTTTTTGGGTCAGCGCGGGTCGCGGCCACGCGCACCAGGCCGCTGGACGTTTCTGACCAGAGGCTGTCAATTTTACGGCGGTGACCACTGTGAGTGAGCACGAGGAAGAGCGCGGAACCGTTTGGCACAGTCTGGACCAGAGCCCCGCGCTGTGCTTTACCTGGACCACGGCGCGCATCCAGAGAACCGACCCGAGGTGGACACAACCCTGCGCTCGTCTGTACAGGGGCTGCAGACGCGGTCACACACGAAAGACCCTCCGCTCGCATCACACCGGGACCGGGAGCCTGCTTACCGGCAGTTGTCTCATTCAAAAGGATTATAACGAGGACACGCCGCTGCTTTTTCATAAACTTTTCACGCACGGATCAAGATTCTCAGGTAAGTCTTACCACGAGCATCGGATCATTTTTATTATAAGTTTAGGTCGACACAACATTGTATTGTTAAGGGAAAAACATATAGAACAAACTTATTGAAGCCAAGTCTGACTAAAGAGTGAATCCATTTTATTTTACAAATATATTGCCTAATTCAATAACTGCATTTAACGTGGCTTTTTCTAACTACATAACTGACAAAATTAGAATTGATGGCAAAATATGATTATTATTATTATTTCTTATTTCCAGTGAACTTCTTGCACTGCTCCACGGTTATGTTGTGCAGGTTCACTGATTGAACTGGCATCAGACTAGGCAGAGCAGCCGTGCCACGAGCTGGAGCTGCTCTCTGGAGCTCATAGCGGCCAACACAGAGAACTCTTTGCGCTTTGCGCTTAAGTATTAGACCGGCAGGGGCAAAATCGCGCGGATAGTTATATATCCACTGTCCCGGGACCTCCACATGCTTCATACATATAGTTATATATCCACTGTCCCAGGACCTCCTCATGCTTCATACATATAGTTGTATATCCACTGTCCCGGGACCTCCTCATGCTTCATACATATAGTTATACATCCACTGTCCCGGGACCTCCACATGCTTCATACATATAGTTATACATCCACTGTCCCAGGACCTCCACATGCTTCATACATATAGTTATACATCCACTGTCCCGGGACCTCCACATGCTTCATACATATAGTTATACATCCACTGTCCCGGGACCTCCACATGCTTCATACATATAGTTATACATCCACTGTCCCGGGACCTCCACATGCTTCATACATATAGTTATACATCCACTGTCCCGGGACCTCCACATGCTTCATACATATAGTTATATATCCACTGTCCCGGGACCTCCACATGCTTCATACATATAGTTATATATCCACTGTCCCGGGACCTCCTCATGCTTCATACATATAGTTATATATCCACTGTCCCGGGACCTCCTCATGCTTCATACATATAGTTATATATCCACTGTCCCGGGACCTCCTCATGCTTCATACATATAGTTATATATCCACTGTCCCGGGACCTCCTCATGCTTCATACATATAGTTATACATCCACTGTCCCGGGACCTCCACATGCTTCATACATATAGTTATATATCCACTGTCCGGGACCTCCTCATGCTTCATACATATAGTTATATATGTATATAACTATATGTTATATACATATATAACATATATATATATAATATATATATATTATATATATATATATATATATATATATATATAATATATATATATATATATATATATATATATATTATATATATATATATATAACATATATATATATATATAACATATATATATATATAACATATATATATATATATATAACATATATATATGTTATATATGCTTCATACATATAGTTGTATATCCACTGTCCCGGGACCTCCACATGCTTCGTACCTGCTCTTCTGGAGGTACATCTGACTCATGTTTTCCACCCCGCTCAGGCCTGGCTGCTGGGACCCTTTTTCCTCGTCCAGATAGTAAATGACTGGAAAACATAATGGTCGAATGTTAGTCTTGTTTAAACCATTAAATCCTGCAGAATAAGTTTATGTTTTTAACTGTGGGCTCACAAATGAAGTGTAAACACAGGTTTCATTAGAGTGACGTAGACAGTCTGAGTTTTGTTTAAACATTTACTCTGATATTATATCTTTGGTCTTCAATTGAAACAATTATCTCAGTTGAGTCTTTCGGTTTTGTAGATTCACTGTTTGTTGCTTTATATAATTCACTGTAATTAACACAGCAAAGACTTGAAGTACTTACAGTTGGACTTCCCAATTTTCAACCATTAAAGAAGGAAATAATTAAAAGTAAATGTGTAGATAATTAGTTGATATTCACATAAGTATTTTCAGGCGACTTTCAAAGAACTTTTGTCAGTTGTTAAAGTGAAAAAAAAATGAGATGAGAATGAATTTGAAGACAAGTTAAAATTGCTTGATTATAAGATTTAAACCTAATTTCAATCGTTTTGACTAATGTATGAATGGATTAGTAAAACTTCTTACCCCATTAGCTTTTTTTTAAGCCAAATTCTCTCATAACCATTTAAAAATGTCACCTTAGCAGGTTCCTCTCGGTGCAGAGGAGCAGCGGCTCTACTGTGAGTTCCTCTTGTGTGACTGAGGTCCTCACTCTATCTCTACATTGTGGTAGAACTCATTTGGACAACTTGTATCTGTAATCTAATCTCGTCCTTTTGGTCATTACACAAACCTCACAGGTGAGGGTTGGAACATAAAAGAACATTGATCTAAAAAATGCTTGGAAGAACAAAGAACTTCCTGTTGACGTTTCCAAAGAAGTAAGCTTAGCACTTTCTGATGATGTTCATTACATTTCAGAGACTTTGAATGACTTCCAAGACATGCGTATGTATTTATGGTATGCATGGGGAAAGGCAAGGCTGCTGACAAAAGAAGTTTTCTGACCAAAACCATTAACATTGACCTTTATAGAGCACATAGTAAAAAAAATGTCACAGACCAACCCGATTGCACAGAAAGTGTATGTACAGTATACCACAACATAACAGGACTTTTCAATAGTGTATGGTTCGCATGATTTCATTTTTTTGTGTGTAAATATGACACGTGTTGCAGCCCCAGTTCATTTCTATGGTGTTTGTAAATATGTGTTATTATTTATGAATATTTTTACAAACTCATAATCTTAAACTGCCCCAAACCCCGCCCTTGTAACTTGAAGCCTAAAGTTACCCATTCAACCCAAAGAAAATGTCCCCACGTGGCTTCAACCAAAACTCGTGTCTATTTTACGCCATGAAATATATAAACATAAATACGCAAAAAAGGCACAGACTGATTTCTGAGATGTTCTGCATTGTGTATCCAGTCTCGCTTTGTGCCTTTGCTTATCAGAGAAGACTGTTTGTCCAGTGTAATTCCTTTTGCAGCCTTAAGTGCAACATCTCAGTGTGTCTGTGCGGCGGGACGGGGTCTGGGTGGAGGACATGGACATACCTCACCTTTAGAGAAATAACACAAGCTCATTTAGCCTCACCACAGAATCCGAGGTTGACTTTAGCCTTTCTGTGGTCATCTTTCACACTCATTCCAGAGCTCAAACCTGCTCCTCAATGTGGACCAGATGTGGAGATGGGCCCAGTCTGGCCTCCGCAAACATGAAAAAGGATAAAGACGCACCACGCCCTGTCAAAATATTCATTCTTTTGATTCCATGTGTTGAGATGTTTCAGATCTCTGTTAAACTGTGTGCTTGGTTCCAGGTTCAGGTCTGAGTGAAGTGAGGTTGTGTATCAGACTGAAGCTCTTTAGAATGAGTTTGTGTGGTGAGAGAGTCTGGAGGAGGACCAGCGTTCACAGCAGGAGGTCACACACACACAGAGCAGCAGTATACATATGAGCAGTTTGTGGCAGACGGGACGTTCACGTGTCATGTTTAATGTTCAAAAGGAGGTGGAGGGTCGGACGCCATCTTGGGGCTGGGCTGTGTTGACAGAAATGAATATATCAATATGTTTTGCCTGATCTCGATTACGATATGTAGAGGATTTTAAGTCAGAATTATGCAAAAAACATCTCTCCCTTTTTCTCTCCTTCTCTCTCCTCTCTCTCTCTCTCTCTCCTCTCTCTCTCTCTTTCACTCTTTCTCTCTCTGTTTCTATTTCTCTCTTTTTTGCTCTTTCTTCCTCTCTTTCTCTTTTTCTTTCTTTTCTCTCTCTCTTGCTCTCTCTCTCCATTTCTCTCTTTCTTTCTCTCGTTCTCTCTCCATTTCTCTCTCACTGTCTTTCTCTTTCTCTCTTTTCTCTCTCTCTTCCTCTCTCTTTCTCTTTTTCTTTCTTTTTCTCTCTTCCTTTTACTCTTTCTCTCTTTTTCTTTCTCTTTCTCTCTATCTTTCCGCTTCTTCCCCTCTTCTCTCTTCTTCTCTCTTGCTTTCTTTCTCTCTCTTTTCTCTCTCTCTCTCCATTTCCCTCTTTTTCTCTCTTTTCATTTCTATTTCTTTCTCTCCATCTCTTTCTCTCTCTCCATTTATCTCTCTTTCTCTCCATTTCTCTTTTCTTTCTTTCTCTCTTCATTTCTCTCCTCTCTCTCCTCTCTTTTTGCTCTTCTCTTCTGTGTCTCTTTCTCTCTTTTTTGCTCTCTCTTCCTCTCTCTTTTTCTTTCTTTTTCTCTCTCTTTCTCTCTATCTTTCTCACTTCCTCCCCTCTTCTCTCTTCCTCTCTCTCTCCCTTCGTCTCTTTCTCTCTGTCTTTCTCCCTCTCTTTTCTCTCACTCCCTCTTCCTCTCTTTCTCTCCATTTCTCTCTTTCTCTCTCGTTCTCTCTCTCACTGTCTTTCTGTCTCTTTCATTTCTTTCTTCCTCTTTCGTTCTCTATTTTCTTTCTTTTTCTCTCTTCCTTTAACTCTTTCTCTTTTTTCTCCCTTTCGCTCTCTCTTTTCTCTTTCTCCCTTCTTCTCTCCTCTCCATTTCCCTCTCCTTCTTTCCATTTCTCTCTTTCTCTCTCTTCATTTCTCTTTCTTTCTCTCCATCTCTTTCTTTCTCTCCATCTCTTTCTCTCTCTCTCCATTTCGCTCTCTTTCTCTCCATTTCTCTTTCTTTCTCTCTTCACCCCCTTCTCTCTCTCTCTCTCCCTTTCCCTCTCTTTCTTTCCATTTTTCTCTTCTCTCTTTCATTTCTCTCTTCTCCCATCTATTTCTCTCTCTCTTTCCCTCCATTTCTCTTTCTTTATCTCTTCATTTCCTCCTCTCTCTCTCTCTCTCTTTTTCTCTTTCACATATACAGTATAAATAAGTGTTGTAGTGTTCGTAGCTGGAATTTGTCATAAAGTGTGTGTGGTTAGGAAGGCTGGTGTGATGCTCTAGGTGCAAAGACAATGTTCTCATGTCTGAAACTGGATGGATACACACACACACACAGCACACACGAGAGAGAAACCATCATTTAACTTTATATATAACCTGTAATACTTAAAAACAGCGCCAATCCTTCTCTCCTTTTGCATAGACTGAAGCAGAGTTTCATGACATTGTAATAATTCGACGGCTGTGTGAGTTTGATCCCTGGTGCCAGAGCGTGTGTGCATGTTGTTGCTTCATTAACACAGCTCATAAAAGCACAGCCATGTAAAAGACTCATTCAGACGCTGCTCTGATGGTTTAATACACTCTTTTATGCACATGGAGGGGTTATACTAGTGTTTATGTTTATGTACAGACCTGTGGAGAGAGAGAGGGGGGGGGGGGGGGAGAAAGAGGGAGCGAGAGGAGAGAGAGAGAGGGGGCAGGGAGGGAAAGGGGGAAGGAGAGAGAAGGGTGAAGAGAGAGAAAGGGAGAAAGAAAGAAAGAAAGAAAGAAAGGGAGAAAGAAAGAAAGAAAGAGAAAGAAAGAAAAAGAAAGAAATAGGAGAAAGAAAGAGAGAAAGAAAGAAGAGAAAGAAAGAAAGAGAGAAAGAAAGAAAGAAAGAAAGAAGAGAGAGAGAGAGTGAAATGTGGACAGACCTGTGGAGAGAGAGGGGGGGGGCAGGGAGGGAAAGGGGGAAGGAGAGAGAAGGGTGAAAGAGAGAGAAAGAAAGAAAGAAAGAAAGGGAGAAAGAAAGAACGGGAGAAAAAAGAAAGAAAGGGAGAAAGAAAGAAAGAAAGAAAGGGAGAAAGAAAGAAAGAAAGAGAGAAAGAAAGGGAGAAAGAAAGAAAGAAAGAAAGAAAGAAAGAAAGAAAGAGCGAGGGGGGCAAAGGGGAGAGAGAAGGAGGGAGGGAAAGTGAGAAAGGGGGACAAAAGAGAGAGATAAAGAGAGAGGGAGAGGGGAAAAGAGAGAATGAAAGAAAGAAAGAAAGAAAAAAGAAAGGAAGAGAGAGAGAAATGTAGAGAGGGAGAAAAAAGGGGGAGAAAGAGAGGGAGAAGAGAAAAAAGAGAGAGGAGGGAGAGAGAATGAAGGAGGGATGGAGAGGTAAGGAGAGAGGGGGTTGAAGATACAGAGAGAGTGAGAGGCAGATCACCGTTAACATTTTTTGGTTTTAAATATTATTTGGATTACAGTTTGCATTTACTGGAATAATCTGTTGCAAGTATTGTAGATGTTATTTTGTATGTTTTTTTCTAAATAATAAAACCATCACAAAATGATCTAGTGTGAGTCTGGAACTAGACTAGACTAGACAGGATCAGACTCAATCTAAGGCTGTAATAAAGTCAGCTGATGTGAGTCCCACACACGGTCCTAAAGCAGACACAAGACAGACTCTCTCTCAGTCTGGGACACTTTGATCTGTGCCCACCTACAGGACTTAGACAAAAGTCACCTCATCTGGACATTCCTGGAGCTCGTTCACAAATGTTACAGCAGACAGACCTGACTGTGGAACTGTAACCTGAAGAACAGACGTAAGAATGAAAGAAATGTGCTGTTGATATCCAGACTGCAAATGAATAGTCAAATCGACAGTTGGCAAAGTTTAGGTACTTTTTTTTTATTGTTAAAATAATGTTTCATGTTTGCATAAAATGGGCAATATCTTTGAATAGTTGTCTGTTGGAGAGATACTAGAAAATGACATAAGAATGAATCCTTAAAGAGAAACTAAATACAGGAACAACTTTTTTTCTCTGTCAAACTGTGTGTATGGGGTCAAAATGGAAACATCTACTGTTTCTGGACCCTTTTAAAAAAAAATACTGTGCAAACATGCTTTTTGCAATTATGTGTGCAAAAATTGCAATGGTGTTGCCACGATTGTCAAACTCTGTGCATTTTCAGCTCACACTGATGTCACATCGAGTTGACACTACAGACGAGCCGCTCAGATGGGTTAAACTCCTCCTTCTGACACCGCTGCTTAGGCAGGTTTATGGATCTATTATGGGCAAGCTGGAAAATGCTCGCCCACTGCAAATTGACATCATCAGTCATTTGTCTCAGCTAGATCAGCGTGTGGTGTGATGTGCAAAGGTTCAATCCTCGCCTCGATGTTTAATTTTTCTCATTTTCAATGTTAGAAAATACTCACTTGTTCACATCATAAGCTCATGTGCTTTTGTAGGCTAAAGCAAAGGCTTCATACATACAGTATGTCTGCAAAGTTAATTAAAAAAAAGAATCTTGATGTGCATGTAAGACAATAGACCTGTGCACAGCCTCAGAGCTGTGAACTTCTCCACACGTCAGGATTGCTCTCACACAAAACTCACTTCATTCACCAAGATCGCTGTCCTTTTTTAGTGCTGTCAATCAAAGTCTGTTCACACCCGCTGGGCGTCTCTTAAAAGGCCTCCAGGCATCTTTGCCTTCACGAGCCTGTTTGAGGTTCAGTCTAGAGACCTGCATCGGGCGGGAATTCCCGCGGGACCCACGGGACCCGTGAGCAAACCCTCGGGATCGGGCGGTTTTAACGTTGCCTCGGGCGGGAACGGGCGGTCAGGCCAAACGCCTCGGGTCCCGAACGGACCCGCGCTCTCTCCGCTGTCTTAAAAATATTACGTAGCAAGAAAGAAATACGGCTTTGTGCGCGCTGCTGTTCAACAGAGAGAAGCAACACGGACACCTGCAAGGTGCAGACACGTAAACTCACTGCTGTATTTCCCGGTCTAGCGTGCGTATCGTCTGTGCGTCCTCGCGCCAGCAGCAGCCGCAGCACGGGCGTAAGCTTTCCCAGAGGAGTGAATGAAGGACTGGCTTTTACGCACGGGGAGATGGAGATAATACACACGGAGTTTGGGCAAGTAAAGTGTTTGTTTAGCAGAAACTGGAGGTGTGAGGAGCTTTGTATTTCAGGTAAGAAATACACAGACATCATGGCTTTATGATTGAATGTGTCAAACGAACATAATTGTCTTGTTGCAGATTATTTAGGCTGGTGCCTATCATTTTTAAACTAGATGCAGAGAGTTATGCAGAGTTTAGTCATTTGTGTCCGTGTTGTTATGCCCTGGGGCCGCCACGCAACCTCCGTGTCACCAAAAAAAAAAAAAAGTCGGGACCCAACGGGACCCGCGGGAGCTTCTCGGGCGGGCAGGCACACGGGGGCCTCGGGATCGGGCGGGAACGGTCACGGATGCTTCGGGATCGGGCGGGAGCGGTCATGAAAATCTAGTCCCGTGCAGGTCTCTAGTTCAGTCTGCACTCCAGACATACAGTATATGGTCACCAGACAAATACTTCAAGTAAATGAGTTATCATCTTAAATTGGGAAATGCAGTCAGTAAACAGCGTTAGTAAAAGGCTTTTCTCCTCAGAGACACGTGTGTCAGAACAACACAGGGCACCGAGCCAAACATATTGTAGCACACAAGGTGCAATCTTTATCCTTTTTATAGTATTTAGTAATAGCAGTATAGTAAGCTTTGAATAAAATACCAGAATGAAAGGAATATGGGCCGATCAGAAGGTAGGTCCGTAGGAGCCCAAGAGGTGTGGAACAACATAGGACACTGACAACAACTTGAATAAGAAATATTTTTGTATTGAAGAAAAATAATAATTAGTTACAATAACAAAAAATAGCGCGCGTTTCCCCCCAAAAATAAAATAATGAAAACTTTTGTTTAGTCCTTAGTCTTATCTGTCAAAGTCTCTTTTGAGTGTTCTTTCAATGTTCAGTGTTCTTTCAATGTTCAGTGTGTTTGTAACCAGTCGGGTTACAAGCTACCAGTTCGTTTCGACTCTCTGGGTTTGGCTCGCCATCCAGTACTGGAGAGATGATCCTCTGCACGTCTGCAGTTCTCAACTTCGATCCAATAAAAAAACCTGACCAATGCAGTATCACATGTGCTAACAAGGCTACGGGGTTTCCCAGCTTCCGTGAGCTCTCGGCAGTCAGCAGCTTCAAAATCAAGCTCCGAAAATCAAATGCAGAATGCCGATTCTCCACGTTAGCTTCCACAACCACACGAGCAAGTAGTTCTCTGATCAGTGTCTGATTCGAGAGTGAGCAAAGCATGGAGGTGCGCAGGACACAGCTCACGCAACCTTGACCTTATTGGCTAACACAGTAAGCTACGCTGTGATTGGTTACTCAGTGTGAAAAACAAAATTACGTTCAAAACGTCTTTTTAAAATAATTTTAACAAAGTTTTAATACTATTTAGCATATTTAATTAACTTATTTATGAACTTATATCAAAATGTTATTTATTAATATTTATTCCCATTGTGATTACTAAGTGTTTTAACATGTTATGACATTTTTAACACTGGGTTACACCTTCCCCCCCTAGAATCATGCAAGTCCCTTTGCATGGGCTTGGTTGCATAGAAATGACAGGGTAACCAGAAGGCTTGGGAATAATTTCATCAGCTTCCGACAGGGCACTGGTGAAAGCTTGGCTTAGTCCATGGAACAAGGACTGGGCAATGGATATCAGTGGGTGACCTAACTGACTGTACTGCAGTCTTTCTGGTTGGGTCGTGGTTCTCTCGGAACGTCTCACAGTCTTTGTGATTTCAGGTTCTGCATTAATTTCCATTTCAGCATCATTTGAGTTTGTGGGATTGTCTTTTGACTCATTTCCTTCCGTGTGTCTTTCTTCCTCACAGGTAGGTATGATAGGTTCACTTTCATTGCTCATTTGTTCTCCGTGTATTTCACTTTCCTCTTGGTTTCCACAATCAGGTAAGTTTCCACAATCAGGTATGTTTCCACAATCAGGTATGTTTCCACAATCAGGTGGGTTGTCATAATCAGGTGGGTTGTCACATCCGGTTAAATTGTCGCTTTCAGGTAAGTTGTCGGAATGACATGGTTTTGGATCTGTTGAGCATGCCATTGGCTTTGGGATCTCATAGACTCGAGTGAATGTTATAGGACTTTGAATAGGTTGCTCTCTTAACCAACAGATATCCTCATTTTCAGATTCTGAAAGATTGCATTCCTCATTTTGTTCAGCACATTGCCGTGTTTTTGGTCTGGGGGCACGTTTTGGTTTGACAGGGGTCTCTTCCACAGGTGCAAGGAAACCACAGGGGAGCAAAAGATCGCGGTGTACAGTGCGGACTGGGCCTTCTTTGGTTTCAGGCTTGATGGTATATACTGGCAAGTCACCTGCTTGGGCCACCACAATGTGAATGTCAGTCTCCCACTTGTCGGCTAGTTTGTGTTTACCCCTGAGCCGAACTGCTCGGACCAAAACTCTGTCACCAGGTTCTAACTTCGAAGGTTTCACACGCAAGTCAAATCTTGTTTTGTTTCTCTCAGCCATTTTGTTAGCATTTTCAGTCGCTAATTTGTAGCTTTCTTGGAGAGTTGTCTTGAGCTTTTGAATGTACTGAGAGTGTGACTTAAATCTTTTGCTGTTGAATGGCAGCCCGAACGCTAAATCGACTGGCAGTCTTGGCTGACGCCCAAACATTAACTCGTATGGGGCAAAACCAGTTGTGTCATTTTTTGTACAATTGTACGCATGTACAAGTGGTTTGACGAACTTGTGCCACTGTGTCTTGTCTTTCTCCTCCAGAGTACCCAGCATGCTTAGTAACGTTCTATTAAAGCGTTCCACTGGGTTACCTCTGGGGTGATAGGGCGTTGTTCGGATTTTGTGAATGCCCATGATCTTGCAAAGCTCCTGTATGAGATGGGACTCGAAATCTGGCCCTTGATCGCTTAGTAACTGTTCAGGAACTCCATAATGGACGATGAAATTGTCCCAGAGCGCTTTTGCTACAGTTTGAGCTCGCTGATTGGTGGTAGGGATGGCTAGCGCATACTTCGTGAAATGATCAGTTAGTACGAGCACATCCTTTGTGTTACTTTGATCGGGCTCAATGGATAGAAAATCTATACAGACTAGTTGGAGGGGTCTGGTGGATTTAATATTTACGAGTGGAGCGGCTCTTTCTGGAGGAGTTTTTCTCCTAACACAGCGATGACATGTTTTGATCTTATTTTCGATGTCTGATGCCATGCGAGGCCAATA
The DNA here is from genome assembly GCA_038363315.1 of Mugilogobius chulae. NCBI lineage: Eukaryota > Metazoa > Chordata > Actinopteri > Gobiiformes > Gobiidae > Mugilogobius > Mugilogobius chulae. The sequence continues at coordinate 32,705,184 of CM076405.1, read as the reverse complement.
AAATCTGGTTCTAGTAAGATCAATAGTACGCTCTGTGCCTAAATGACCCATATCACAGTGGAGACTTTGAAAGACTACATCACGAAGTTGTTCAGGTAAGACAAGCTGGTACGTAACATTCCCGGAATCTTGGCGTGTTCGATACAAAATGTCATTGTGAAGTTCAAGACGATTTATTTCTCTCAGTAACAAGCTAATGTCAGGGAGTTCAGTACGTACAGTTGGTGGGACTTTATCACCAGTTTCGATTTGCGTTATGACTTCTCTCAGACAAGGATCAGTTCTCTGTTCATTTTTGAGTTGCTCAAGTGACATATGTGGTACAACAGGAAGACCACCACAGTCGTTTTCATTGACAAAATCATCTGGTATGGCGGCTACAGTAATAGCTAACGAATGCACAAGTGGAATGGTATCGTATGGGGAGCTACAGACAAGGTGTTTCTCACAAACAGCAGACACTACTTCTGAACTTAGACTGCTCTCTGGTTGGGACAAGTGAGTTTGTGTGAACTGCTGAATGCGATCAAACTCTTTTTGGGACACAGCATCGTTGAGTAGCTCACCGTGTGGCCGTCTGGAGAGGCCATCTGCGTCTGAGTTAAGCTTGCCTGCTCTGTACTGGAGCTTGAAGTTAAACGTGGACAGAGCAGCTAACCACCTATAACTCATTGCATCCATCTTGGCTGTCGTTAAAACGTATGTCAGGGGGTTACTATCTGTCATGACAGTAAACTGGTTTCCATATAAATAATCTGCAAATTTTTCTGTTACTGCCCACTTAAGAGCTAGAAATTCTAATTTATGCGCAGGGTAGCGCGACTCACTTTTAGATAATCCCCTGCTTGCGTAAGCTATTACCCTAGTCTGACCATTTTGCTGCTGGTAAAGGGCGGCGCCGAGCCCTGTAGTGCTCGCGTCGGTATGGAGCGTGTATGGCAACTGAGGGTCAGCGAAACCCAGAACTGGCGCTGTACTGAGCTTTTCGATGATGGTATTGAACGCAAGCTCGCAAGAGGGAGTCCATCGTTCACCGAAAGGTGTTTTTGGGTCATGATACTGAGCTGACTTGGCTTTGGGCTTGGTGCTCTTGCGCAAAGGTGGGTAGCCGGCAGTTAGGTCTGTGAGAGGCTTAACTATGCTGGAATAGTTCTTAATGAATCGCCTGTAGTACCCTGAAAAGCCTAAGAACGAGCGGAGCTGTTTGAGGTCACGGGGCACAGGCCAGGTACTCAGAGCTTTGACTTTTTCAGGGTCAGTCTCTACCCCCTTACAGGACACAATGTGACCGAGATATCTGACTGAACTTTGAAAAAATTTGCATTTCTCGGGGGAGAGTTTAAGTCCGTACTCTTTTAGACGGTTCAGGACTTTCATTAAACGGGCCTCATGTTCTTCAGGCGTCTTGGAGAATACAATAATATCATCGAGAAACACGATCACCTCCTTCAAATTCATGTCGCCCATACATTTCTCCATGAGGCGCTGGAAGGTGCTGGGCGCGTTTGTAATGCCTTGGGGCATTCTATTGAATTCCCAAAAGCCGATGGGACATACAAACGCGGTTTTTGGTTTGTCCAGCTCCTCTACCTCAATCTGGTAATACCCCGACTTTAAATCGAGGACGGAGAACCACTGCGAACCTGTCAGGGTGGAGAATGTTTCCTCCAAGTTAGGGAGGGCGTAAGCGTCCTTTACAGTTTGCATGTTTAGCTTTCTGTAATCTATGCAAAGGCGGACTTCGCCATTTTTCTTTCGCACTACTACAATGGGCGAAGAAAAAGGGGAGGTGGACTCTCTGATCACGCCTGCTTGTTGGAGATCTTGTAAATGCTTACGAACAGCTTCCAGGTCGCTTGGATGTATGGGACGCGCTCTGTGTTTGAATGGTGTTTCGTCTGAAAGTTTGATTGTGTGTTTCACTTGATCTGTTTTGCCAAAGTCGAGATCATTTTGCGCAAACACTTCAGGCATTTGACTTAGTTTTTCTGTTATGCGCTCCTTCCAATCAGCGCTAATAGGGGAAGTATCAAAGTTGAAACTGATTTTAGTGTTTTGTTCAGCCTGGACTTTGGGGGGTTTCACAGTGTGTTCTTTTGAAACAACTCTCTGATACGCACTGATTTCTCCAATGACACATTTTTGAGGGATTGTAACATCATGTTGAGACTCGTTGGTAAGTATAACAGGAACAAGGTATGGAGCTCTTCCAGGTAGGTCAAGAAGACAAGGTTTTACAAGGACACCACCAGGTAAGGCTGACATAGTTGGGTGCTCTAACAGAACAGACCTTTCACTGTTACAAGCTGACACAGCTACAGAGCCTTCAAGAACAAGAGTCTGGCCTGCAGGGACTAACTGTGGCTCTTTGCTGTACATAGTCACCAAACCAAGGCTACTGTCTTTGGACTGTCTGTGCCGTAAATCAAGGACTTTTAACACTGCCTTATAGCCATGTGACGTGGTTGGCTGCAGTTCAGAACATGCATCAAAGTACAATTCATACAGTACATCTAATGTGTTTGTCCCTATGAGCACTAAGGACTGAGAAGCTGCACGCACATCAGGGACAACTAAGGCAAGTGTAGGCACCTCTGCTTCAACACCAAGAAAGTCTTTTGGGAAAGTGATCTGCATCTCAATGTAGCCTAAGTACGGTACAGACTGGCCATTAGCTCCCTCTACTTCTAACAGCTCAAAAAGTGGCTTAATCTCATGAGTGGACAAATGCTCTTTGTAATAGGATTCAGGAACAGTGGTCACTTGAGAGCCTGTATCAATAAACAGTTAACAGGGTGACCGTCGACTTTTACTTGAGCAGTACTTTTTGTGCCAATTAAACCAGTTGGGAATCTAAAGTTGTCTGTTTTACTGAGAGTCTGTAAGTGAGCACGTTTTTTGAAAGGCACTTTTTGTTTGGTTGAGTGGGACAGATACATTCATTAGTAGTCTCTGTTTGTCCCTCAACAGAGACAGCTTCAGTTTAAAGGGGAAATGTTATTTTGACTATCCCAGATCTGTCTTTTCACTCTCAGTTCTTTTCGTTTTGCAGCTACAAGAGCAGGGTTTGGTTCGGATTCACAGGTGGCAACTATATGCCCATCTTCCCCACAGCGGAAGCAATACCAAGGTTTGGGCCTTGTACTGGGGCGACTGGGAGAAGGTAAGTTTTCAGGGTTTGCATTGTCAGGTTTTTTGTTTTCATGCTTCTTTGGTTGATCTTTCTTTTGGGTAAATTGCTTCTTTTGTTTCATGACTGCTGCCAATTGACTTTTTAAATCTGCGACTTGTTTTTTCAATTCTTTCAGACTGTTTGACTCTGCTTCAGCGACATTTGACTTTGTTTCAGTGACGGTTTGTTCGTGAGCGACTGCTTTTTGTTTCGTTGCATTAAAGTGTTTTTTCATGCGTGTGCTTTTTACTTCCTGTCTGTTTTCTGCAGTGCGAAGGAGAAGCAACAATTCTGCAAAAGGTGGAGGATCTTTTTGCTTCAGCTCTGACTGTAGTTCTGTTAACAAGGCATCATCCCAACAGCCTCTATTAAACTGTTTTACTAGCTGTCTGTTCATCTCACTGGGCTCAATACCACCTCTTCGCATTGCTAGATTTAGCGCCACCTGCAGGCGATGCAGGTAAGCTGAGGGTCTCTCACCTTGGTCCTGGAGAGTGTTCATGAAGCGCACAAGCAGTTCCTCACCGTCTTCCACTGTGCCAAAGGCTGAGTCTAACAACTTGAGATAGTCTTTGGGAATGGCATCAGGCCCAAGAGGACGGATGACATCAGAAGCAGGAGCCAGCAGACTTTCCAGAATTTTCCGAGTTTTCTCCACATCAGACAGAGAAGAATCATCAATCATTAAGTCAACATGAAAACGCCAAGTTTCATAATCTGCCTCACTGTAGGGTCTGGGGGTTTTACCAGAAAATGAGCGCAGTCTTAATGAAGAATGAGCACTTGGTGTCTTTTCTGCACTTTTGACAACATGCTCGACCACAATCTTTTGGATTTCGGTGGGTTAAGATCAGTTTGGCTTAACATTTGTGGTGTCACAGTTGGTCTGGGGGGACTTAGATATTGGTTCTGAAAGGGTTTTTGAAAGTGTGGCATTTCAGCTTGGTGCGGAGGTGAGACTGAACTCTGTGTGGGCTCTACCACTGGAGTACCCGATTCTACAGGGTCTACTTTTTCTGTTGGACTGGATTCATCTGTCTCTGCAGCCCCAATAGACTTTTCAATAGTAGACATAACCTCCCGCAACACATCTTCAAAATCCTTCCCACTTAGCTTAGCTAAACCCTTTAGCTCGCTAAGGTAAGAGTCAGTAGCACTGCCCCCTACAGTTTTAGTGTACACCTCTGTTAAGGCCTGAATGCAGTATTTTTGATCTGGACAGTCAGTGGGCGCAAAGAGGTAAGGCAAAGTGGGTGCTAGTGTTTGGACTGGTAGACCTGTCTCAAACTCTACAATCTTACTTTTGTGAAAATTGGAAGAATCATCATTAATAGTTAGCACTCTATAAACAGTACCACATTGCTCTAAATAGTCAAGAACCTCTTGATCTTTTGCTGATCCTGTAAAACCACTAACAATGACTGCATCTGGGATTTTGACACCTTCTTTCTCAACCAAATCCATTGTAACAGTATTTACCAGTTTGGTCTTTTCAAAGTGATTCCAGTGTTGTTACACAACGCTCTAGGCTCCTGGCTGGCTCGCCACTGTTTTGTAGCACACAAGGTGCAATCTTTATCCTTTTTATAGTATTTAGTAATAGCAGTATAGTAAGCTTTGAATAAAATACCAGAATGAAAGGAATATGGGCCGATCAGAAGGTAGGTCCGTAGGAGCCCAAGAGGTGTGGAACAACATAGGACACTGACAACAACTTGAATAAGAAATATTTTTGTATTGAAGAAAAATAATAATTAGTTACAATAACAAAAAATAGCGCGCGTTTCCCCCAAAAATAAAATAATGAAAACTTTTGTTTAGTCCTTAGTCTTATCTGTCAAAGTCTCTTTTGAGTGTTCTTTCAATGTTCAGTGTTCTTTCAATGTTCAGTGTGTTTGTAACCAGTCGGGTTACAAGCTACCAGTTCGTTTCGACTCTCTGGGTTTGGCTCGCCATCCAGTACTGGAGAGATGATCCTCTGCACGTCTGCAGTTCTCAACTTCGATCCAATAAAAAAACCTGACCAATGCAGTATCACATGTGCTAACAAGGCTACGGGGTTTCCCAGCTTCCGTGAGCTCTCGGCAGTCAGCAGCTTCAAAATCAAGCTCCGAAAATCAAATGCAGAATGCCGATTCTCCACGTTAGCTTCCACAACCACACGAGCAAGTAGTTCTCTGATCAGTGTCTGATTCGAGAGTGAGCAAAGCATGGAGGTGCGCAGGACACAGCTCACGCAACCTTGACCTTATTGGCTAACACAGTAAGCTACGCTGTGATTGGTTACTCAGTGTGAAAAACAAAATTACGTTCAAAACGTCTTTTTAAAATAATTTTAACAAAGTTTTAATACTATTTAGCATATTTAATTAACTTATTTATGAACTTATATCAAAATGTTATTTATTAATATTTATTCCCATTGTGATTACTAAGTGTTTTAACATGTTATGACATTTTTAACACTGGGTTACAATATTTACAAACACGTAGATGCTACATAACTGCGCTCATATGAAACCGGCAAAAAGGAAATAAAACAGCTGCACTTACATAATGTTAGATAATGCTGTCATCTGCATTCACCAAACATATCTTTTACATGGCTCTGTAAACTCCAAACTCATAACACTTTTCTTCTACTGCTGTCGTTTTTAACTCTACAAAACTGAACATTTACTCCTAAAATCCACTCGTTTGTTGTTGCATTCTCCGATACTGGCTGTTGGAACCAGCCGTTATGTGACGTTTCAAGCCATCCAGCGTTTTCAGTCTTCTCTTGTCTCCTCCAAGTATCCACACACTTCATCAGTCACTCACACTGGGCCTTTAACGTCAGACAAGTTATAGGATAGCTTCATAAAAACAAAAATATAGTCCAGCTGTGCAAAAGTGCTGCTTCATGTTTGTTTGAAAGTGCACAGACTGTGATTTAGCCCCACAGTATCTCTAGATGTGTTTCAACGGATTTGATCGGGCCAAAACTCCTGTAATGTGCAGCTGGCTTTAGCATCTTTCTTTTTTTTCACGTTGAGACGCCAGAGCTATGCAGGGACAGTTGGCGCCATCTGCTGGCGTAATTGTATATTTGTGTCATAAAGCAGGGAAAAAGCTTACACTAGGTTAAACTATTAGTCACTGTTACTTTTATGCAGGTCAACTGAAATGTCGAGGCGCACACCAGCCAATCCATCTTGGTTTCAGTCATATTAATGTCTAAAATGTATCCACAGTTAAAGACCAGTTTATTTTTAATATTTTGCATAATTAACATTTTACAATCGGTATGCCCAACAGAAAAAAAAATGTATATGTTAAATATTGCATATCGAATAGAAATCGCAATATAAAGTTTTTTGTCAATATCGTGCAGACCTGATTTTGTATTGCGAACAAAATCAGCTCAGTTTGCAACTTTGGTCCCCAATCGAGTCAAGTCCGGTTCATTTTGTCTTGTGAATGCAGCCTTAGAGTGTCGAGTATGACATCATTTGTAATCCACAGCCAATGAATTCAATGTTCAGAAAACGTGTTAATGATGTAATGTTTGTCATGGCAGAGATAGAACATATGGACTCACACAGAAGTATAATATTCACTTGGCTCTGATCACATTTTACCATTTACATTCACAATATACAACAGAAATGACCTCACCCGTCTCCATGGCGACCAGCACTGTCAGCCATGTGTCTTTTGTATCGAACCCAATGCAAAAACAGCTTTTATTATTCTCCAGTTCTCCTCAGTTCTTTTCAAAATAACTTTCAAGCACTTATTAATTTCTACCAGATGAGCTGCGCTGCGCTGCTTGTTCAAATGAAATCTTGGTATAATTTTGATTCCCTCATTACAAATACAGACACTTAGATCTTTTGCTGTTGTCTTGTTTCTGTCATAACATGATAAACTGTCCTCTTTTTGATCTCAAAGACAAAAATGTTTCCTTTTACTTGGTCCAGAGTGAGAATCCAAAACATATTGCCTCGTTTCTCTCCAAAAGTGCAGTAATTCAGCTTCTTCCTCGCTTTCCTCTGGGGTTTGTTTGACTTGGACATGTTTTATGAAGCTGTCTCCAACACGATATTATGGATGAAGTGGTTTTATCTGTGAGCTTCTTATCTGGCCTGGGCCATTAGTTTGCAAATGCACGACCGGGTCAAAATGTCAGGGCGTAAAAAGTGTCTTCTCAAATTCTCTGGGTTCAGAGCCAGGTCGGGGAAATGGGAGTCAGTAGAGCTTCTGCAACCACGTCAATAAAGCAGTGACGCTAGCATTGAATCTAATAGAAAGAAGACTGAAAATTAGCTTCTGTGGTATATCTTTTGCATTAAATTAGGCTTTAAATAATAGTTTAACAAATTTGCTTTTCACAAGTTTATAAAGTACTATAAATCAAGCTTTGAATCTTCCCTTTCTGTTCATCTGATTCACTTTCACCTTCTTATGTGTTCTTATTTATGAATATTAACGAAATCCTGATCCTAATGTTATTCTGCCCCAGCCCTAAACTTACCCATTTTAGTAACTTGAAGCCTAAACTTACCTGTTTTACCTAAAGAGAATGTCCCCGCGTGGCTATAACCTAAACTCGTGTCAATTTTACACTTTTTCATATCGTGCACATGTACGGCATAACATAAAGGCATGAAATTGTGGTCATAATACGCTGTTTTTGTGGTAAATGTGAGACTGTGTTGGATGGACAGCGGCTCTTTCTGCAGGTGACATGTGCAGTAGAACCGAAAGTGACGTCGACCGATAGTCCCTCTGTAAGCCCTGTACATAAAATGTTTACTCAGGACTGTGCCTTTGTTTGATCTCGATGATAAGGCATGAGCCATAAGATTGACAGGTTCATCATCCAATCACAATGTATTAAAGGTTGTATGAAGGATTTTCAAAAAAATAGTTTGTTGTCAGTCTTGGTCAAAAACAGTTGCATAGATTTGTAACAGCCTTGTACTTATGCTAAACAAAAATATAATTATAAAAATATCTAAACTGTGGACATGAGGCCAGTAAAACACTGACCAATAGTTAACGAGGTACCTCGTTATCAATTGGTTTGTTAACCTGTCAAGCAAACCCTCAGTGCTCCTAAGTAACTTATTGGCCCAGTTAGCAGTGGGAGGGGAAACAAACAGTTGCTGGATTTGAAAAATCCTGCCTTTGACTTTTGCATGACGATCGCACTTTTTGTTTTTCCGCATCCATGTGCTCCTGAACCAGAGCCAAGCCTGTGTGAGAGTGTTTGAGGCAGGAGCCTGGCACAACTCTTATGCTGAACCTGAGTCAAGCCAGTGTCAACCCCTGGATCTGACTTGAGCACAGTGGGCAAGAATTTAGGCCCGTCTTTTTTCAAAGGGTTTCCCTGAGTACAGACTTTGAGTTGCTTTGATGGACTTTTGTCAGAGGAAAGTGCCACAACAAATGTTAGATTGATTGTTTTATTGGTTTAGTGGTTTTCTGAATTACAAAAGATTCTAAATATAAAATCCCAAAGATTGCAAACAGTACCACACACAGAGACAGAGGTGCCGGAACCAGTCCAGTCTCAACACTGTGGTGGGGATGCTGCTTTAGTAAAGTCCAACACGGTCTGAATTCTCAAAATATTATTGGAAAATAAAATGTTTCTATAGTCATTCAACTTTCAAACACTGAATTTAGACCATCATCAAAATCACATCTGGAGTTGTATCGATGCTTGTTTTATGAATCCTTTCCCTTTCCCTACATGTGAACTAATCCTCTCCTAGTTGAAGGGTAAATGCTCTGACTTCTGAATCTCCACATGACCTTTAGATGTAATGAAGCGGGCACGGCTCTTTAACGGACCTCATTTTGTAAAACCAAGGCAATGACAAAGTCCACACTCCATGTTTTAACCTGGAGATTAACTGCCATAGATACAAGAGGGGAGTTGGTACTACATGAAGACATTATGGAAACGCTAATCCCTAAATGATTAAAGAGCCGCTCAACATCAAAATCACTTTTTTTATTGTACTACAGGGTCCTGTTTGGAACTGACCCAAAACGGAAATCCCATAAATGAAAACATGACACCTTTTTGGTTCCTTGGTTTTAAAGATTCTCGTCAATAAGCACACGACAGAAAAACCACGCTTGCCACTTCACAATGTCACCGCAATTTACGTCTTCCCAAACTGTATGTGAGTTTACGACTATGCTCTGCGGAAACCGGCGGCACAAAGTCTCCCAAACAAAGAGTTATAAATAATGTTCCATATTCAATCACAATCTGAAGTTTAGGCATAGGAACTTTACCAAACAGATAATAAAATCCAAACTTTGTCATAACATCGTCCTGCTCCAGTTGAAAGTAATAATAAATGTGAACCACTGTGTTAGACGTTTCGTTGTATAGCTACATATTTTTCGGAGACTGTGTTGCTGTTAAAGGATGCAGCCGAACAAGTTTAAGTAAAAATATATATAATCCCTTCTGTGTTGTGTTGTGTTGTGCAAGAAGCTATCGCAACTGCCATAGTGCTGTAGTCCTTGAGTCGTTTAATCGATTAATCGGTTGATGGAGTCTTAGTCGACCAAAATTTCTATTAGTCGACTTATCATTTTATATAGATGATAAGGATTTGTAAATAACATTAACAAAAGGTTTTGACTTAGCCGAAGATTTGGGACAAAATCATTGGTGTAATCGGTATTTTTTTTTCTATAAAGACATTTTCTGTTTCTGTAAAAAAAAAATATTGTTTTTGTATAGACTCCTTCATAACATTTTTAGTCTTTTGAGCAAAGTTTTGGTCAGATACAGTAAGTGATGCAGTTGAAAATGTACTTTTTAGTTTTGGAGCTTTTGCCATGACCCGTTTTAGTCAATTAATCGGTCGATAGGACATGCCTTTAGTATTTCTTTGGTCGAATACAGCCCTAAACTGCCGTGACACCTATAGCTTTAGTTGTTTGTTAGGTTTTCCATGAACTATTGAACATGCAGTTGTGTTTCTTTCATGATTCTTGACAGTACGTGCGTGAACCGAACGCAGCTGTAAAGAGCGAAAGCACAGACCTGACCGTTCAGATCAATCTTAGCCTTGAGTTTGTATAGCTTAAGAAGACGTTTATGCTAAATTAAAGACTTTTGAACTAGAAAGAAGTTTACATTGTGAAAACATAGGTAGGATTTGTCACAAGATGGGACTATTCTTAAAGCTGTTGATCGGACCTATTCAACCTAAGGCCCCGGATCCAAATTGGCCCTCCAGAGGTCTCAGCTGCGACCCCAGACCCATTTTCCGAACATTGTGTGGTGATATATTTTCTCCTTTTGCAGGGTTAATTTTGGGATAGTTATGACTTTTTATTCTTGGTGCAACTGTGCTTTAAACTTGATTTGGCCCTGGTTTACTTTTACCTGGTCCAGACTTGGCTTTTACTGGTCTAGTAATAGCTTCATTCTGGTTTGGAAATTCTATAGAGCAAGAATCTAACATAGACTATAACATTAGTTTTTACCAAAATTAAACCAGATCTTATATTAAGATAATATTTTGTGCAACCCCAAATTTTGTCAAAAGTGCTGACGTCTTTTTTTATTAGACCTGCTGTAGATGCTCTTTTTGCTGAACACAAGCAAATGTCTTTCTAGCTAGCTATCCAGATTTTTAATAGATCCATGAACAGAACCTTCACTGTCTTTAGTCATGATGCAATGTGTAGAGATTGTAGAACCACAGAAATGCATATTTAGATACATTCTTTTACTGTTTCTGTCTGTGATTTGTGTGAAAATAATGATTGATATTGACATTACAAACAAAATACAGTAGATACATCCTGATTTGCACATTACATGACATTTGGCTGTGACCTCAGAGGAATGCTTCCCCCTCTGTCCTGTGGTGACTCATGGGACCGGCCTGTGCTGTGCCCACACTATGGCAACACACTTCAGAGCTGTTTACCTCTTTATTGTTGTGTAAATGTCACTTGTGCCCTTTTAAGTGACTTGAAATGAGCTGTTTTACGAGGCTGCTTCACCCTGTTTTCCCTTCTCCACGATCACTACACAAATGATGTCATGTTTGTTGTTCTGAAGCCTAGAGTTTGCTGTTGTATACAATGGATATTTCAGATGGCTTTGAAGGTATATTTTTTGTAATAATAACAGTACTTTGCTATGAAATCTCTGCTTTTACTTTAGTATATTTATGTGTATGATTGGGCAGCAAACAGTGTAAAAAACGTCTTCCACATGACTGAATACAGGGAAACAGTTGAAATGGTAAAGCTCGCTGACCCCATTCACTCTCCATACACTGCTTTAGTCTCTGGAGGATTGTTTGTGTCCACACCTCTCCAAACTCGCATCTGCAAATCCCTATGTACTTGTTCCACTTTTCTGGTAACGCCGTTTGAATTTTGTTCTTTGCATAACCTACAAATGTTAGTGATCTATAAAAGTAACATACAGTATGTGTCACTGGCCTGAAAATGTATGATCATTACTTAAGCGTTTTAAATTATAGAAAGTATAAAACCTTTTGAACCGATAAAAAGTTTATGATTTGAAAATGGCTAAGAATTGCCACAAGATCTGAACATTCCTATGTTGTTTCTGTTGAACACAAGCGGTTTGTGTTTTTATTGCTCTCTAGCAAAAATAATGCCTGTATAGGGATTTTCTCGCTGCAGAACCAATAGAGCAACCACTGCAGCTGAAGCTAGCAATACTGTATCCAGATATTATAATCGATCCGTGGTAAAAACAAACAAACCATTAGCTTACATGCCGAAACATTGTTGGTCCCATTCTGCTTTTTAATAATGAAAAAAAAAAGGATTTAAAATTTTATTGGCCTTCCCATTTGCCATCTAATATAATGGCTAAAGAAATAGGCTCAATAAAAGATAGGCTATTCTTATTTTACTCAAATTAAAATTAATAATCAGTAGGCTATTAATAATGGCTTTTGTAAACTACACTCATCAATCTCAAAAAGCAAAAAATATTGGCTACACACATAAAACACTGCTACCTCATTAAAAGTCATGTGTTTAATTCTATGTATTTGGATTTTGAAAACTATCTTAGAGTCAAATGTAGCCTCTGTAATTAAACATCATTGTGTTGTTGAGTATATTTTTTTTAATCTACTTCTGTGTGTCAAAAAAACACACCAGTGAAGCCTTTAAAAAGTTGCTTATTCTAATTAAATCCAGAATAAACAAAAGTACAAGTTAGCATGTTAGCCTGTTAGCGCCACTCGCTAGCGCTGCTGTTGAGTCATTTTTAACCAGTCCTTTTCTTTAAAGGCTAAATGAAACATCACAGTGGTAATACAGATATTTGTCTGTATAAATTGAGTATTGTATGCTTTGAAGAGTCTCCACAGTCTTTTCCAGCTGCTCTGGGCATTAGCCGTAGCATTAGCCACGAGCAGAAAACAGTTGCTGCAGAAACTACGGCTCCTCATTCAGGACAATACAGTCGATACTGTTACCTGAAAAATGTGCAATATCGGAGTAAGCTTAACACACATCTCCCTTTTTAATTTTTCAATATGTCGGCCTAAATGCAGACACATTTAAAGGCTGAAAAAATAAGAGACTTCCCACCAAAGTCTCTTATTGATCAGTCTTTGTCCTGTTCTGAGTGAGTGACAACAATCACAGTGAAGTAGGAACCTTCTGGAAAACCTCAAAGACAATATGTTCTGTTTTGTTCTTACTTGATTCCATTTCCAGCAGTACAACGTTTATAAGCATGTATTTAGGTGTTCTATTGATTTAGCAGATTAAAGTTCATGAGTAATGTCCCAACACCAGCACACTGACTGTAGCACGTCTGAGCTGTTTCCCATGACAGTACACAGACACAGGCAGCTGTTGTCTCAGTCGTAGGAGACATGAGTGGATAAAGTGTCCCACAAAACCATCAAACTGTTAATTCAGCTGTAATCTGTTCTGAATGAGTCCTCCGTGTGTCCGTCTGTGTTTACTCGAGTTTTAAATGAACTGAAATAATAGAAAAGCCACACAATGACTTTACCACGCAGCAGACCTGAACCGAACGCTTCTGTCATGTTTAGACCTCATTAGACAAGCTCAACTGTCTGCTCTGCAATGGCTAAATATTTTGTGTATTTTTGGTGTATTGTGTGATCAGATACTATTGCACTACTACAGGATTATCCATTTAATGTTCCCAAGGGCCATGGCCTCTGAGTAGTTGGGTAGTTGCATAACACGTGACCAATCTTGCTCAAATTTGAACTTGTATACAAAATTTACTGCACAAAATCTGTTTATATAATGTCAGTAACTGTTCCTAGTCTCTGTCACATTTTTATTGCTCTACAAAGTTCCCAAACCAGCTCTGAACCAGAATTAAACAAGGACTAGTAACTGTCAGTAGGTCATAACCAGGTACCAATTCAGGTCTCGGGGACATCCAGGTTAAACCCTGAAACAAAAAAAAAATCTGTACAATGTATTTGCGATGTTTGTAAGATGGGTTGAGAACCAGATCAGATCTTTGGAAGGTTAATTTGGCCCCCAAGGCTTAAAAGTTAAATAAGCCGGCTCTACTATTACTGCTCATCACTTTATTTAGATGGTTGGGTGAAGAAGAAAAGAGTGAGTCAGCTAAAGATATCTTTTTTGACATCTAAATACACTCTTGAGTGCAGTGTTTACACTTTATGCTAGTACTATTTTTCTGCATGATTTAGTCATGAAATGTGATCTGATCTTCATATAATTTAGAACAATTGACAAACCCACTCTGCTTAAACCATTCATCCATTTTATTCCACTTTGTCGAGTCACTGAGGCAGCAGTCTGAGGAAGAAGGCCCAGACTTCTCTTTGCACACACACTTTCTGTGTGCACTTCCGGGGGAATCTGGAGACAATCCAAGGCCAGTCGAGATACATAGTCCTGTCCTATCAGTGGGACATGCCCGGAACATCCCACCAGGGCAGAGTCTTCATACAGAAGACTTAGAAAGTGCTTAAAACCAATGTGCCCTGGCACACTGACCTCGGAGCAGTGCGAGTGCATGTCCAAGAGTCCCGTGGGTTTGCAGAAAGAATCCGTAGAGAGTCTACTTTGTCCGGAGGTCGCAGCGGTCTGATGCAACCTTCAAGTCATACAGTAATACGAGCATTCTCGCAGGAATCCACATGAATCCGCATGACTTTGGGCAAATACTGACCACAGTGGACTGTAGCGTTCAGAATCCTGAACAAGCTCGAAACCAAACTGGCCTTGCAGTCAGTGTACGTTAGCCACTTAAGCAGTGGATCTACTCCGTTCTTTCTTGTTCTTTCGGTCTTTTCTCAAAGCTTATGACCATAGGTGAGGGTTGGAACTTGGAACATCTAGAGCTTTGCCTTTTAACTCGGTTCACTTTAATGTTGTGCACTGTGGTAGCTTGGTTCATGCAACCCTTCAAAAAGTGGTTTTGATATCCATGGATCTTCAGCTTAATTAATACAGAAGTTAGTAAAGAGTCTATATAGAACAACCTAGTCTGCAATGTTTTCTCTTCAGCAACCTCCTCCAAACTGATTCTTCTGTTTAATGTTTGAAGATGCCACTGACAATTCTATTTTCCATAAGATTCAAAATTCGACTTGACTTTTGTAGGCCTCTTTTATCACCGGATTAACTGTTCTTATTGGCTGCTTGTCCGAACCATTGGAGCGCTCTAAAGCAACAGATGATAAACGTCACTCAGCACCTCTAACAAGGCCAAGCACTCTGCGGTTTCTCTGCAACATTTACCAAATTCGGTCTGCGTTGTGAAATTGCATTAGCACCAGCTTTTAGTCCAGATGTCAGGTCTGAAACCAGCTCACACATGTGTTATCGCCGCAAATTTGACGCCTGGGAAAAAGCTGTCTCCAAGCGTTAACATTTCAGCTCTTTTGTCTGAGTTCCATGTACTTTTGAGCTCATATATTAGATTTGGACGGCCTGTTGTGTCACGGTGCCACACATTGTATTGGTGGGACGTAGAGCTTCACACCAAGAGGAATATTAAAGACATTCCTCGTGTCTTACAAAATGTCTGAGCAAAATTAAACTTGGGTGAATGTTTACGTGAAACTTGAGCTTTGTGTCAAAATGTGGGAGAATGTAACAAATGAGTACAAAGTGTACAACATCAGAATCTTGATCTTGAACATTGTGTAACCTTCTGAAGGAAAGTCAGCTGCACAAAAGAGGAAGGTGGAGATAATGCCTATTCAACACATCATTTAAACAGCTTAGTGCAAAGAGGAAAGTGCATCTTGTCCATAGATCTATTCATTATTCTGAATATGGTAGTGGATATAGTAGCTGTTGTAAACCAGTAACGGTGGCTGCTTCATTGTAACTTCAGTTAATCCCTCCACAGGCTAGAAAGCATATTCTCTATAGAGCTTAATATTCAGTATTCAGTATGCTCGTATTCAGTACGAAGACAATCAAAGACAAGAGAATGGTAGAATATTGTGTACATATAAAAACTTGGTGGCAAAGTTTTAGAACCACGGCACTATTTTTTGTAGATGCCTATTTTGTTTATTTTTGACTGATAGACCAGTTTACAAACTGCAAAAGTTAGAAGCAAAGTTTGATTTATTTTTAACCTTTGTGTCCCATTGGGGAGTTTTACTCAACATTTTTGGCATTTTTCATGTTTAAATTGTCCACCACCTACAGTTTGAAGATATCTCAATGATTTCTTGTTGCAAACCTTATAGTTTGAGCTATATTTTCAAAAAATCAACTCGCAATTTTGACAAATTTCAGCTCCGCTGAACAAATTCAAATGTTTGGGAAATCACACTTTTATAGTATTTGCAGAGCAATAACAAAAGTGTTTGTAATAGAAGTCAATGGGGGACAAAATGGCTCCAACAGAACAAGAGGGAGAAAAAACTACAAACTGCTTCTGCACAAAAATACAAAATCATCCAAGTCAAGGTTGGGACTGATTTTTATGTCCAAGGCTGTAATGAAAGGTCTAAACAAATCCAGTTTAGATTCACATTTTAGAGGCTATTTTATGTCACATTTCACCTCCTCTGGGAAGCAATATGGCAGCATTTACCACTGAAGCTTTTTTACAACATTAATCTGATGTATTGTTTTATTTTGATTTCCTATTATTCATATTTGCTAAAATTAATAATCTTGGGAAGTCCTCAGAGACGACTGTTGTTGTGATTTTGGGCTATACAAAAATAAATTGATTGATTGATTGATGTATAACAGCAAAACAGAGAGCCACTCACTTTCAAGAGGCTGTCTGCAGCCTTGGTGACTCTACAAAACATCATGCTCACATCTAGGCAATTGTCAAGGGACTGTTATTTGTTACATTGCAACTTTGAGGAATGCACCTTAAAGTTTGTATTAAACAACCTTCTAGGCTTTAGTTTCAGCTACTGCTGCTCACACTACTCCAGTCAGGCTGCACTCGGGAGAAACACCACTGGCCATGTTCTGTAAAGAAGGCTAAAGCTAACGATCAAATGGCAGTGAACACCAGTGAGTAAAACCCCGCCATATTTGATCACCGTAGCTTTATCCTGTTTCATTGTGAGTTTGTCGACACTTAATTTTACAAACACATTGATCGATCTTAAATTTGCAACACGGACGGAAATAAAACACTGAAAAAAGTCAAACAGATGAAAAGCACCAACAGAAAGCTGGCCTCTTCTCTTGTTTCACCCCGGCTGAACCTCGAGCGACTCCCAGGGCCAGGGCTGAGGAAATATGTGTGGAAATATGGCAGTGGTCCTGGTCTTTACGGCCTTGTTAAATGTGCCAAACGGACCATCAACTCATCTCAGCAACTTCCACGCTAAAGGAGCACCATAAATCAGCCGTGTTGTGTTCTAAACCTTATGCTCTAATTGTGATACGTTCTTTGTTACCTGTCGATATTTTTGCAGGTCATTATCAAATTGAAAGCTCTCACTTGCTAAAGCAGGAACATCAGCTAGTCGAGTTTGTAGCTTCAGGCAGCGATGGAATATTCTCAAATTCTAATGTGAAGGAAATTATGTAATGTATATAATGTGTAAAGGGTTATTTGTGCCAAAAGTGTGTCTTTCTCACTGTAAAAAGTCATAAGGCTTATAAGTGTGTTGGTATAACTTGACAATGTGAGTCAAGAGAGAAAGGAGGGGAGAAAGAGGGGAAGCAAGAGAAGAGAGGAAGGGAGAGAGAGAGAGAGAGACAGAGAGGTGGGAGAAAAAGATGGAAAGAGAGAAGAGAGAGAGCAAGAGAAGAGAAGAGAGGAAGGTGGAGAGAGAGGGAGTCAGATGATAGAGAGTGGAGAGAAAGAGCAATAGAAGAGAGAGGAGAAAGGACAGAGGGAAAGAGAAAGAAGAGAGGGGGGTGAGAGAGAGCAAGAGAAGAGAAGGTAGAGAGTAAGGGAGAGAAGGAAGGAGGGTCAAAGGAGAGAGAGAGGAGAGAAAAAGAGAGCGGGAGAGCAGAGAGAGAAAAAGAAGAGAGGAGAGAGAGAAGGGGAGAGAGAGATCAAGGGGAGAGAGAGGGAGAGGGCGGAGAGAGCGAGAGAAGAGAGAGAGAAGAGGCAGAATAGAGGGAAAGAGAGAAAAAGAGAGGGAGAAAAGATAAAGGACAGAGGGAGCGAGAGAGAGCAAGAGGAGAGAGGGCGGAGAGAAAGAGCAAGAGAAAGATGAGAGAGGAGAAAGGACAGAGGGAAAGAGAGAGGGGGGTGAGAGAGAGCAAGAGAAGAGAAGGGAGAGAGAAAAGAGGACAGATGAAGAGAAAGAGGTGGGAGAAAAGAGGGAAAGAGAGAAGAGAGAGAAAAGAGAGAGGAGAAATGACAGAGGGAGAGAGAATAGAAAGAAAGGGGGAGGAGAGATGAGAGAGAGCAAGAGAAGAGAAGGTAATGAGGGAGGCAAAAAGGAGAGAGAGCGGAGAGAAAAAGAGAGGGAGAGAGCAGAGAGAGAAAAAGAAGAGAGAAGAGAGAGGACAGGGAGAGAGAGATCAAGGGGAGAGAAGGGGACAGAGAGCGAGAGAAGAGACAGAATAGAGGAAAAAAAGGGAGAAAAGAGAAAGGACAGATGAAGAGAGAGGGATGACTGAGAGAGGAAAGAGAGAAAAGAAGATGAAGAGAGAGCAGAGAGAGAAAGAGACAGGAAGAGATGAGAGAAAGAGACGACAGGGAGAGAAAGAGAATAACAACACCTAGAGATCAGAATCACTTTTTCAGGGGATTGCTGCGGAAGGGGAGGTGCTACTGGACATGTTTTTAGTGGGAAACACCTGGAAGAAACCTACGCAGACACAGGGAGAACACACATTCCAAACCCTTTGCTGTATGCCCGTACTCAGGTTTTAACCATCTCTGCAGAGTCCATCGTTTCAGCCAATTCAACTTTCTTTGCAGTGGTCTAATCTCGGTTTATTTAGTGTTCCGGATCATTTAAACCAAACCTAACGTATGTAATGAAGTGGAATGCAGATGCCTGGTTCGTAATGTGCGGTTGGTTTTTGACTTCTTGGCTTGGGTCCGAGCTCACACAGACTTTGAGAATCTCCTGAATTTGAAAACAGAAATATAACTCCATAATGAGAGTCTGTCCGGGGCATCAGGAGGAATGTGAGACTGTGGGACCTTTTCTTTTCCCAGGCTGAGGTGGGCAGAGCAGCTGAAAAATACTCTTCGTGTTTACGCCGAAAGGTTGTGTTCGTGTTTCTAGAATGTGAGGATGTCAGAAGGACAGATGGTGGGAAAGAGCCTGTTTTTACGATTTAGAATGTTGTACTTTGTCTTGAAATGTTGTCAGTCTGGTGATTTCGTTTAGGGACTACAAACATTAACGACAGAAATGGGAAGAATATGCAAAACTCCACATAGAGAGCCCTCAAGTCATCTGGGAGTTGATTCCAGGACCTTTTTGTGAGAGTCAGGTTTTTCAGGAGAGCTGTTGTTAAATTGAGACATAAAAGTTGCAAGGGCAGAACAGATTTTTTCCAACAGAAGGCAGCAGAAAGATCCATTGCAGGCTTCCAATGACCCAAAAATACATAAAACCACTATGGAGATGTACAAATGTTACGCTTAAAACCAGTGGGCCGTCCAGGGGGTTTACTTTGACCCGCGAAGAGGTGCTGTAATGTTTTTTATAACACGTGTCAAACTGGCAATCCGGGGGCAACATAAAATCATTTTGGCTGAATTCTCATTATTACTGATAGTGGCCCGTCGAAAAAAAACGTAACAATTTGAGAGAGAATGAAAGCTCTAGGAATCACTTTTAAATTTTCTATAACAAAGACGCACTGGACAGGCTTATATCGCTGAGAAGTGACGAAAACTGTTATAGAGTACAAAGTAAATGTAGACTTGTCGTCTTGCCATGGACTCAAGCACAGTTGGACTTGTCTTGGACACCGAGACAAGACCACATTTCAGCACCACTATGCTTTTCTGCACTTGTACCAGGAGCACAGTGACCTGTCCCAGGCACAGTTTGCTATAAGTACTGCACAATAAGACCATGTAGGCGCTGATAAATGTGTAAAACTTCAAACGTGGTCTTGGTCTCGACTTTTAAACGTCTTGATCTTGACTCTCAGTGGACTTGGTCTTGTCTCGGTCTTGTCTCATAAAGTTCTTGGTCTCAATTAATTTGGTCTTGACTACTACACTACTTATACTGTATGTGGTATAGTAGTAGTAGTATTTATTGTTCTCGTAAGGAAATTGGCTTGCAGTGAGTGAAAAAGACATTCAACAAAACACTTCTGCGTCAAGCGGACAGCAGCATAAAAAAAAACATTTACACATAAAACATGGAAAAAAAACAGGCTTGACCAGAAACCATGAGTAAAACCATTTCATCTACACAGTTCACATTAAAAAGAGATTAATTCATTGTTCTCAGTCAATGTGCTCAGTCCTGCTGAGCAAAATGTAAAAAGTTATTAAATAAGCTAACTTGAATGTTGAAGTTTATTTAACTGCCCAATCACCTGAGGCACAAATGTTTTTGGTAAAAGCAGGGCATCTGAACCTCTGACCTGAAGAAAGCAGCTCAAACTCACTGAACAGTGAATGTTTAGGGTCAGAAAGGATCTCATGAGCCTTGTCTTTAGCACGAAATAAGTAAATATCTTGTAGACTGTTCAACGTAATGCTCTGAGTTTTGCTGGCAGTTTGAACTATTTTTCGGAGTGAATTCTTTTGGGCTTCTGTTGCTCCTCCAGACCATAATACGAAGGGTCAAGACACTCTCTACAAAAGCACTGTAAAACATTTTTAACATTGTTTTGTCCACATGAAATGACACTAGTTTTTTAAGGAAGTATAATCTCTGTTGACTCTTTTTGGTGATGTGATCTGTGTATTTGTCCGATGTCAGTTTGTGATCCAGGACCACACCCAAATACTTGGCTATAGAAAGCTTAATATATTGACTGTTATATTAAGCTTTCTATAGCCTTATTGACCTGTATTTCGAAATGACCCTCATCTTCAGCCCCAGAGTTTTACACTCCTTATTTAGTCTGATTACATGGTAGAAAAGCTTCAAAGTTGTCATCTGAACAGTTTCGACTATCATCCAAACACTCTTTTTCAATCAAGTTGAAATGAACTGTGGGGTGACCGTGAAAACATCTCGATCTTTGAAAACACTTTTCAACTATGGATCACTCCTCAGCAAACTAGAGATCACACTAATATGTCTTAGTCGAAAAGATTGTCAAAGTAAATCAAATCAAGTTGATGGTGTTAAATATGAGACTGTTGCACGCAAAAAGTTTAAGCTTCATATTCATTTATTTTAATCTCAATAAAATAATAAGAAAGTCAAAATATAACTACAAACAGATAACCCTGAATGACTCTAGTAGAAAGCTTCTGTGATGGGCTAAAATCTCTGCTCCCTCCCATAACGCCTTTCTTCTCTGCCCGCTCGAACTAATGTCGTCATGTCGTAATGCAGGAGATTGTGTTTCAAAATATGTGGCCTGCTCTGGAGCTGTAACCGCGGCAACAGGCTGCTAACAGAGCCACGCAACAGGCTGTTAACAGAACATGAAACGCCAGGGCTTTTTCTCATTAGACACGCTCAGGGGAAAGAGACAAGGCTCTTTGGGTTGCCATGTACAAGAGCAAGACACGAGCGAATATTGCACTGTATGTTAAAGTTATAATGTAATCTGGAATCAAGATCTATAAACATCATCACTGTTCTGAAGATGCCTCACTGACAGTCGAAGCATGTTAATAAGCTAAATACATCTCAAAGCTATTGTCTTTAAAGGGGGCCTATATTGTGTTTTTTCTATGTACATATGAATATAAGTCATTTCCATTTATTTTTTGTAAAACCCAAAACTGTTGTTGATGTAAAACAGCTTAAAATGGATACAGTCAACAAAGCGTCAGGCCAGGCTAAACTGTTTACCTCTTTTAAGACGTTTTTGGACAAATTAAGTGTTTCAGCACAACTAATTCAAGTTGAGTGACAACCATGTTTAAATGGAGGTTACTGATGTGGCGCTGTCAGAAAAGTAAGCGGACAGTAAAAAAAAAAAAAAAAAACTGTAAAAAGAAAAATGCTAAAACAGGCTAGACGGCGCTAGCATCATGTTAGCTCACTGCTACCGTTAACATTGTTAGATATATTTACATGTTTGGACCGTTGGATCACTTTATTCATCCCCATGCCTTTGTGTCTATATTTGACACAATATATTTCCTTAAGTCCACATTTGCAGTTGTAGTTGTTCAGCAGTGAGTGATAAAACTGTTGTTCTGATTCATTCTCAATGTTAAGTTTCCCCCACGAAGGTCCGCTAGTGGGTGTGGCCTTTGATGCATCGCCTCTGCTTAGTGGTAAGCCCCACGTCTTTAAAGTGATAAGCCCCACCTCTTCTTAGTGATAAGCCCCTCGTTTTTAAAGTGATAAGCCCCACCTCTTCATAGTGATAAGCCCCGCATTTTTAAAGTGATAAGCCCCACCTCTTTATAGTGATAAGCCCCGCATTTTTAAAGTGATAAGCCCCACCTCTTTATAGTGATAAGCCCCGCATTTTTAAAGTGATAAGCCCCACCTCTTTATAGTGATAAGCCCCGCATTTTTAAAGTGAAAAGTATCGCCTCTTCTTAGTGATAAGCATCGCGTTTTTAAAGTGATTAGCCTCTTCTTAGTGATAAGCATTGCGTTTTTAAAGTGATAAGCCCTAGCCTGGGATCCAGAATGACATTTCTCAGTATTTTTACACAGAGAAAATGTCAGTCTGATCGCCCTCCCCTCCAAGGACGTTTCCTTCGAAATCCAGATCGTACCGTGCAATGAAAATTGTTTATTTCAGTCACGTGGTTTTTGCTAACAACGTCCCTGCTGTGCGCAGCGCGCATGGATCTAGGCAGCGCGGCGGAAGGATAAACAACATGGCGTACCGGAAAACCAAGAGTTTGTTCCATTCACCGGTAAATGCCGTTTTAAATTAGCAAAAAGACATCGCGTCAATAGTCGTGTTCAAGATGGTCAAGGCAGTGCAGTCGGCTCGAGCCGGTAAGGGGACCGCCCTTACCGGCAGATGACAGCGCGAGAGAAATCCCAACAGCTTACGGCACTAGAAGCCTTTATGCTCTTCTCTGATTGGTTCCCTCCGCTGTCTGTTAGGTGAGTTTTGCTCCGCCCTAGAAATCCAGTTGACTCGGGGGCGACCAGACTCATCCGCTGGTGCAGCGGTGAGGCTGGATTCTCCAGGCAAGATAAGCCCCGCCTCTTCTTAGTGATAAGCACTGTGTCTTTAAAGTGATAAGCCGTCCTTTTTAGTGTAAGATTTTGTAAGCAACTGTTTTTAAATTTGTAATTTTTACTGTTGTAAAATGATTAATTGACTATTTTGAAGTATACATGCTTTACTATGAACCTTCATTTTTGAATAATCAATTGAAAATTGCCAAGTAGGCGGGGTTAGTTGGTAGATGAGGACAAAGCTTTTCTGAGCACTCAATTATCAGCTGCAGGACAACACAAGATTACTCAAACATGCAGGAATCCTTCCAAATATAATTTTGAGTAAGCTAATGATGTGAAAAGGCAGTTATAACAAGGTTAAAAATGAAGAAAAATTGTTTTTACACAATAGATACAAAATTGTGATTCCCCAAGGCTTATTAACATTTCTGGCCTATATGGGTCCTCCTGTCATTTCTAGGCTGCAGTGTATTGTGGGATCTGTAGTTCAAATTGTTGCATGATTTGACTGGCAGGCTAGTATTATTAATATTCAGAAATAATCTGTATTTGACCTTGGGCTGCCAGTTTGACCCCCCTGTAATAGACAATGTGTAAAGCCCTTTTATTTTTGTTGTTTAATAGTTGTGCCAAAATGTTTGAATAAATGTGTATGTTAATTCTCACAGTAAAGGTATTCTGAAATTGGATTCTATAACCGTGGAAAATTCCATTAAACATCTGTCATTTTGCGATCTAAACTTTATGTATTTACAGCTCATTCCATATTCGTGATACAAACTAATAAGGTTTACGCTTTGTTGTCTAATAAAATCATGCTAGGAGACAACTTCGCCATGCTCTTTTGTAGCCACAGACACAAAAAACAACAAAAACAGCCAACTTTGCAAACTGATTTTCACTCATAAAATCTCTGGCCGCAAAAACAACGCGCTCTGCCAATCCGCATCTGTTCTGCATCATATTCTGGGCTGGTTGGAAGTGGCAGTGATAAATGAGGATTAGTGGACTTTTGTTTGGAGACACTGAACTCTAAACTAATACAGCCTTTTCTTCTGCGTCTTTATTGCAGTGTCCAGGTCCCAGGTGTCGTCGCAGAGGCAGGGTTTGGCTCCGGAGAACGTGACCCGGGTGTCGGAGCGCCCCCAGGTGGTGCAGCAGACCATGGGAGACGCCTCTACGGAAAGCGACCTTCTGGAGAACATCTGGAAACTGGAGAATCTGTTCCAGAACCACAGCGACTGGCTACAGAAGCTGGACATACTTATGAAGGTGACAGACAGGATGCAGTAACACATGGATGGATTCAAATTTATGACATTCCATATTATAAAGAGGGCTTGTTAAATTAAAATACACTTTTCTAAGTTTTTAACCTTATTTTACGTATGTTTTGTCGTCATTAGTTGTATGTAGATTGGTTCATGCACGTTTGAATCATCTTGTTTTGTTCTGAAACTGACTCTTGAGTGTTAAAAAAGAAAATCTGTTTCTACCCCCACCCCCCAAGTAAAAAAATAAGGTTCAAAATTGTCATGTCCCCACTTTACGACAGTTCAAATAATTCCGTCGAAACACTGACGTTTGTCATTAATAATGAACACAATTACTTGGGTGGTCAGGCATTGGGTGAATGCTTGGACCACAGGGATTGGCTTCATTGAGCAAGAGTCAGTGTGTGGCTCCTAGAGCTGTAGCTCCATCAGCGAGGATGTGATGACTTTAACCCAGCTCTCAGTGCATTGCACAGAGCATCTTAATGAAACGTCAAGTCAGCTCCTCCTACATGATCCAAGCTGTCTAAAGTTTTCTGTACTGTTGTACTGTGGTGGCTGGCGATTTAACATGGTATCGAAACCGTTTGAGTGCAAAGCATGCATAGGAATATTACACCATAAGTCGCCACTATGGCCGTGCGCTCTCAAGGTGCATCTTTTGATGTAGTTTTAATGTGTGTGGGTTCAAATTGAGTCCTTAACAGTGCCGCTGCACCCGCAGAGCTCGTAGGGCACCACCCACTCTGGGGGCACCAAGCTGAGCAGTGGCTTCTGTTTAAACCTGGCTCATACTGACTGGAAATGCACATCGGCTTGCTGTCCCGCGAGCTGAACTAATGAGTGACCGAAAAGTCTGGTATAGACACATGTGCCTAATGATTCTTAACACACAGTGAAAAATTAAGGACTTTGGAAACTGTTTCAGGAACATGTTGTGCGACTCAAGCTCTTAGCCAATCTTTATTTTGCGCCAATAGGACACATATTGAATGAAAGAATTTTGTGAGGGGATTCCCAGACCCTGTGTTTTCAGAAATAGATACATTTCCGTTATAAACTATCTAAATGTAGGGGAGGGGCACCTTGTTGAAACCTTGCATAGGGCACCCAAATAGCTAGCAGTGGCCCTGGTCCCTAAATTTAATCTAATTTTTTCAGGTTGAATTTTAGCTCTGGTGGGGTGGGGCGCATCAGGAGCTTGCACTCTCCTGTGCACTGGTCCCTTCACTCTCTGAGCGTCTTTATTTTACACAGATTCTGTGCATAAATGGGCAAATCCCACAAGCACAAAATCTACATCACAAATATAGGCCTACATTAAGCCCATATGTAGTCTAGTCTTTGTGGTAATCATTTATCATAGCAGTTTTGAAATTACCTCCACAAACAGTGTATTTACTGAACAAAGCACAATCATAAATTTCATCAATATTGCCAGACTAAGTAAAGACAAGCAAAATGTTCAGTGAAATCTTCAATAGTAGTCATGTGTTGTTCCGTACCAGAGCCTGGAGATGGAGCTGAGGAGCATGCAGGCTCATTCTCTTCAGTCGGAGGGTTACCTGGTTCAGTTAGACGACCGGCTCTCCTCACTGAGTAACTCCGCCGGACGAAACCTCACCAGTCTGTCTGCCCAAGTGTCCCGAGCCTCCACCTGGCTCCGGGACCAGGACTCACAACTCAGGTAACTGCAGATCCAGACTGTCTTTTCTATAGTGTATCTGCAGTAGAGAGAGAAGTGAATTGCTTTGTGTCTCCAGGGAAACCTCAGGACACATCAGCAGTTTGAGGGACAAGCTGGATGAGGTGAACTGGATGGTGGGAGCTGTCAATCATACCTTCACTAACGACATCAGCATGCATCACTTAAAGATACAGGACCTCCAGGTAAGTCAGGATAGTTTAGCTCATTCTACACCAAAGCTTTTCAATTAGAGTTTTTAGCTACTTAGATTAAATAGGTCTAAATATATTTTGAGTGTTACTACTTTGAAATCATTTTTCTTAAGGATAAGGAAAGCTTATCTAAATGTGACAGCATATAAAAGTTGTTTCCAGATAAAGTTAGCTTTGTTAATGTGCTTGTGTCACCAAAAGGTTCCTGGTCTGACTGAAAGTACCTGCTTCAGAGCAGGAGCTGAAAAAGTCCCTAAAGTGTGACCGCAGTCTATAGATTCTGCTCTGTGGGTACGCGAGACACGTGAAATGGGGACTGGAGCAGAAAAAAAAAGTACTAAGAACTGAAAAAGTTCCCACAGTGGCTAAAGGCCTGATGAAATAGAGATTGGCTGATATATCGACCGGATAATATTTACATTTAATTTTATTGTTTTGCATTATCAGCTTTAATTTGGCCGATATTTAATGTTGCAGTCCTCTGAGGAGAGAGCTGCACTCACATTAGGGCTGGGCCATATAACAATATCCATCCAGATATTTACTGGACAAGATATGATTTTGGCCATATCGTAAATATAGAGAAATTGTACTTCCATGTAAAAAGCAGTTACAGTTACAGAGAAAATTGACAAGAGAATGATAAGATCAATTAAATGTTCTATTTGTTGTCAAATTATAAAAGTGTTTTATGCATGGAATTTAGTTTTATTTAGTTTTGCTAAGCAAAATTCACTTTTCTACATTGTAATCAGCAATCTAAAGGCTTAGAA
This sequence comes from Mugilogobius chulae, assembly GCA_038363315.1. Lineage (NCBI taxonomy): Eukaryota > Metazoa > Chordata > Actinopteri > Gobiiformes > Gobiidae > Mugilogobius > Mugilogobius chulae. The sequence continues at coordinate 32,678,324 of CM076405.1, read as the reverse complement.
AAAATGTATTTTATTTAAAAAGACATTTCAAAGATATTGAGATATGTATCAGGTATCGAGATATATGCTGAGATATTGCCCAGCCCTAACTCACATTGATCAGCTGAGCTCCAAGTTAGTTTAGGAAAGAAACGGTGAGATTTTTTTTTATTTATTTATTTATTTTTTTTATTCACCTCGTGCCAAATGTACACAGATATTTACATGCACAGTATACAGCCATTATGCATAATCAAATTAATAAAAAAAAAAAAAAGAAAGAAACGGTGAGATTTCTTTTTTCTCTCTCCATTCCTAAGTCTGCAGCTTTGATTTCTTTAAGTAAAGTTTGATTGTTGTTCTATGACTTTGGCTGCAGCACAAGCTTTGAAGTACAAGTTTGTCTGTCTCATGTGCTTTTATACAGAGAAAACTGGTGGCTGGACTGAAGTGTGATGCCTTGCTCGTCTCTTTGTGGGCTGACATGCAGCTTTATAAGATCTAGTCTGAAAAAGTCTCTTAAAAGTACAAAACCGGTGCGTCTTCTCTTCGCATCTTTTTTTTTTTTAAACACCTGCCAAAGGAAAAACCCATATCTGTCTATTTCTACTATGAAATTGCACCAAAAAATTTAAATCCAACAACTCAAGATAAACACATAAGATTGCATTAAACAGGATTAAAGCAGGACTAAGCACAGATAATATCAGTGTCGATCAATAACCAGACTTGAAGATAGGAATTCATTTCTGATACTGATTTTGACTGACCCCAAAGTTGTGTTAAAAGTGGCGTTGTGACCTGCACCTCCCGTCCAGAGACCATGACTTGCCTAAAAATCTGTCTCTGAGGAAAGTACAGTTGAAGGATTAGATTAATTTATCACTCACTGTTATTTTCTTTTCCATTTCCAGATCCAGATTAGTAACATAACGGAGGACACCAGCAGCTTATGGGTGACTCACGTGCACACGGAGGCCCAGCTCAGGGCGGAGATGGAGATTTTAAACACCATCACAGAGGACCTGCGGCTCAAGGACTGGGAGCACTCCATGGCCTTTAAAAACCTCACCGTCCTGGAAGGTCAGCCAATCACTGCATTCTCAGCATTCAGCGCATTCACAAGGGCACAAACCGGCAGTGTTTTACATAGGAGCCTGACTTTGGGGTCTGTATTCATGCGGGACGTGGCAGGTCTCCAGCAGGACCTCCACACACTTGACTTGGGCTTAATTAGGCGCCAAAGGACCACTTAGCATTTCATTTCTCTAAGAAGTCTCTCAGTGTTCAGTGTAGCAGACATTTGTGTTTTGTGTGCAGGGCTGAAGCAGATCAGCGTAAAGATCCGGGACATGTTTGGTTTGTTATCAATGTCAGTACTTTGAGTGTCTTATGCAAAATTTCAGAATAAACTTTCTGAAGAGTTTCTTATTTTGTGTCACGTCAGAAAGAATCCAACAGAAATGAGCAGAAATCCTCATAACTCAGCCAATACATCTCCCATTAAAAATAAGACAGACTGGCTAATAGGGCTAATAATTTTTGGCCGATATGAATACTTACAGACTTGTTGGTTATCGGTCAAAATATTGCCGATATACCGCCGATATTCTGGGCATGTTGTACCTTGGTTTAAAGCTTAGATCTTCCAGGATACAGCCATTCTATTCAATCAGCAATCAGATTAATATAGTATGGTCATGAAAAGAGGTGTTAATGGTCGGCATTTGCGCATTTTATTTGCGATGGCGTCGTGCATATTAATGAGGCTAACCACACCTTTAGCCTCTTGAATTGACTTTAGTAGTACAAGTCTGTCAAAAATAATGTGATACAAACAAGTTTCAAGCATTTAAAGTCACTCATAAGAGGCAAAGTAGCACTATATCTGACCTAAATAAACCCAAATTAAAATCACTAATGCCAGACAACGTTTTTTAACACTTGCTCCTAAGAAAAAAGTATTTTTCTATTTTTAATTATACTGGTTGTCATATCGGTTATCGGCACCCCCAGCCTCCTCTATATCAATATCGGTTTCGAAAAAGCCATATCGCTCGGGCCCTACTGGCTAATAGCTTATGTTTTTGCCCACACAGTTTCCAGAGTTTTAGACTTTGCGTCCTGTGCTGTGAATTATGTAGACTTAAAGAACACACTTGTTTGAATAGTATTTCTTGACAAAGTACAATCGGTCTTATTCATGACATGTTCTTATGAACAAAATTGTTCTTAAGGACTCCTTATGAATATTTTTGGTATTTATAAAATTGTTTGGAAAATGTTCGTTTGTGAGAACAAATCCCAAGAACATTCAGGAGCACTCATAAGAAACAAAAAAAAAACTGTTGTTCAGTCCCCCCCCCCACACACACACACCCTCACACGCGCATTTTACAGCCACGCAAACCGCAATATAAACAGCAAAATCCCAGTGTTGTTTCAATCCATCTGTGACTTGAATATGATTCCTCTGAGTGTGTTCATGTGTGTTTTTTATAAAACCTTTAAGTTTTGAATCAGCGAAAGTCAAGAGACTCGCTGTTGTACTTCCTCCTCATTTTCTCTTCGCTACTTGAGAGAAGTCCTTTGGTAGAAGTCTTGTGGCCGGCCCATTGCCATAAAAGGAAGTGGCTTCCTTAATGCATTGAATATTTTTATGTAAATAACCGTTCGTAGCTGGACTTTGGTTAAAAATGGCGTAAAGGCTGTTAAGAAGGAACATGACTCCTTATGAACACATTGTGAATCCGATGTAGAGGTTTCTCTAAAGCTTCTTAAAGTGGAAGTTACGCACAATTTATGCACAACACTTTCATGTGATTAATATGAAAAAATGACTCTCATGATAGTATTTTAATGTCAATGCAGCCTATTTAAACTAAACAACAGAGTTAAAGCCATGTTTGATCATATTTCTGATGGACTGATGTGTGAATATCGTTATCTGTGTCAAAAAATCTATAATATTGATATGTTCATTCGTGTCAATATCGCCCGGCACCAATTGTGATTTATAACAAAAACAGTTTGCTTTGATTGGAAGACTGAATTTCATGCCTACAGCCAAACAAAATCAGGCGTATCTGCTTTAAGTCAGTTCTGAGGAGGCACACGTAACCCAGTATAAACAGCAGAAACAAGAGAAATTACCCCTAAACATGATGAGCTCATGGGAACCAGTCCGTCTGCTTCTAACAACTACAACTGTTCCTGTGCTACGCTTCACCTATAAGTCATTAGCCTGATTGAGTTCTTTTGACCCTCACATGCTAACACTGGCATTTTCTCCCTTAGGTCTTAAGCACATCCAAATGTCCAATCTCCAGTCGCTAGCACTGATTAGCTTTGACGTGGTCTTGCCTCTTCCCGCCGTAGCTGCACGAATGGTAAAGTTATGACGCCATCCTGTTTTGGGACGGGCCCGCGTATGACTGATGGAGATCTAAAGGAGCTTCGAACGTGTGCCTGCGTAACATGTGGGTGGGATGGTGCCTGGAAACGATTGTGGTGTAAATTTAGGTCCAAAAAGAAAAAAAAAAGTCTTTGTGATTAGCTGGAGTCCGTTGGTTTGTTGTTAGCTTACAGCCACGTTCTGCCAAGAAACATTTTACATCTCCATCAGCTCGTGTTTTGTTCAGAGCTTTTGGCAGTCATTTAGAAACTCTGACTCACCAGTCTTGTTCTCTGGGTTTGTTTTTAGGTCTCCCACTGCAAAAACATTGTGTAAGTCACTAAAGCAAGCAGAGTCACAAGTGAATCCACATGTTTTCACACCTGAGTCGAATTTAAGACCAGTTGTGGTACCTGAACACATTAGTTTAGTCAAGAAAAGGTGTTTGTCAGTGATCGTTAATCTTTTATTAATTGTTTTTGTTGCTCAAGATCTCTTCAACCATCTTGAAGAGCTCCCGCTCAATGGTTCAAACAATAAGAAAGTTTCACTACAGAGCAGAGGTGGGATGTACAGATGTGACGACAGCAGCAACTGCCAGGCGTACACAGGCTCAGGTGAAAATCAGAGGGAAATGAGCAGATCAAAATAATGTTCCACACCAAATACTGACCTGATTCTTGACTTTTTTTGTTGCTCTTATAGACTTAGCAAAGCAAAGCTAGCGTATTAGCATCAGCTGTTTCCTGTTTGTCGAAGTAAAACGTGTTAAAAAATTGTAAATCCTGTGCATAATGTGTTCTATATAATCAAATCTCAACACATCAAAAAAGAGAAAATAAATGAGTGAAGTAGTTTGTGGTTCACACCAGCCTGACCTTCATTTTAGAGCACCACCAACATGGATATTTTTTGCTTAAGAAAGCACGTGTTATGTGTGAGAGATGTCAGCTGCTCATGTAACAGACCCTCGGGAGCCTGGACCTGCAGTAGAAATGCTCACCATTATTAACATGCGTCCCAAACTGCTCCAAAGTGAACCGGTCTAGGAGATCCAGGCTAATTGAAACATGTCCTTTGTGACCATAAAAGGCTGCCCAGTAAGGACATGAGATTTTAAAATGATCTTAGTGCATTGGCAGTATCTGCATTACAAACTTAATATGATTTATCAATTTCATCAGCACAATTTCATTAGTTGTGTTGTGTATTGCCACAGCTGCCCTGCGCCGACTTGCTGCCGTCAACGACACCTCTGTGTCAAATCATGATCAAATCATTGACTTTTGGGTCAAGTAAAATAGATTGGTAATTTTATAAGTTTAGCCGAAAGGTACTGTCTAGATTACAAATCTTGGTTATATCCAAGCTCACTCAGTGATTATAGGAGTGAAGTAATTCATAATGACTCTGGTATTGAGTTCTACCCAAAACAGCTCCCCAGAAAGATTTGAAACTTAACCATGTTTAATCTTGAGTGAATAACAATGACCTTAGTTTAGTCCCTGCAGCAGGACTCCACTTACTGTACAAACACACTGTTCATCCAACTTAAATCACTTTGTCATAGGCCTCCAGCCTTTTCTTTGTGCTGATGACAAGGTGCCACGGCACATCTGAACCCGCATTTGTTTCTGTCTCACTATAGCGACATGTGAGGGTCCAACTGTACGTTTAGTTGAGTGATTTGAAAAGAGCAGACGTCTGGAAACGTTTAGCCCCTCACTGTCGCCCCCTGATGACCAATAATATGTGCTTTTGACTGGCATGTTTGCTTTGAGTAAGGCCGCTAACGGCTCGGTCACAGCTGACAGTCACTTACACTGAGCCAATATGAAAGTGAGCAAGAATTCAACAAACTGATCAGATTACATGTGTATAACCTTATTGTGACTGGATATAGAACTCTGTTGTGCCTTGACATGAGACACTATTATACTTGGAACTAAGACCCTATTGTACCTTGATCTATAGCCCTATTGTACCTTGATCTATAACCCTATTGTACCTTGATCTATAGCCCCATTGTACTTTGATCTATAACCCTATTGTACCTGGACCTATGACCCTATTGTACCTTGATCTATAACCCTATTGTACCTGGACCTATGACCCTATTGTACCTTGTTCTATAACCCTATTGTACCTGGACCTATGACCCTATTGTACCTTGATCTATAACCCTATTGTACCTTGTTCTATAGCCCTATTGTACCTCGACCTATGACCCTATTGTACCTTGTTCTATAACCCTATTGTACCTGGACCTATGACCCTATTGTACCTTGATCTATAGCCCTATTGTACCTGGGTCTACAATCCTGCTGTACCGGGATCTATAGCACTATTGTACCTCCATCTATGACCCTATTGCATCTGGATTGTTAACCACATTGTAGCTGGATTCATAACCCTATTGTACCTGAATCTAAGACCCTTTTGCACCTGGGTCTGTAACCATGCTGTACCTGTTGTACCTGGATTTGTAGTCCTTTTGCACCTGAATTCAGAGCCCATTTGTGCCTTGATCTATAGCCCTATTGTACCTGAATCTATGAGTATTTTGCACCTGGATCTGTAACCATGTTGTACCTGTTGTACCTGTATTTATAACCCTATTGTACCTGAATCTATGACTCTTTTACACTCAACAAAAGTATGCCGTCACCACTTGAATGAAAGAAGGCTTTTACCAAACTTATATAAACAGCAGTTATGAAGACCATGGCGCAAACCATGGTCTTGTGTTTTTATGGTGTTTCCTCTAGTTCAGATACACTTTTGGTCCTTATTTTAACAGTATGCACGAAAGGTTTTCGACTTATAATATTTAGAGGTGCATAAAGTTTTGCTGGATCAAGTTCTGTCTCCATAATATTGCTTCAACCAATATCATTTTGCGCCTTTAATTCATTTACTGTTTGCTGTTCACACTACACACACTAGGCACATGCAGGACAATTCTAACACTTGATCCAATATATTAAGTATATTTACTAATATACTTAATATATATTTTTGGGGAGCAACAGAGCTGTTTTGGATATATACTGTATATTTATTAAGTATTTTGAGCAGGAAAAAAAGCTATTTTCCGTCACTCACTGATATTGGTTGACACCAAGAGACTTAAAGCCAAGTTAACAAAATAAGTATTGGAATAGAAACATCTTTAATAGCACTATTAGACATGTTTTGTTCTTTGTACTAATTTAATTTCATCCCAACATTGTCCTTCTATTTAGACTGTCAATGTGGATAATACTGACGTTAATAAAAAGATGTTTCCAATCCGACCTCACATGAGATCTTTATAAATCACAACTTATGAGTCTCTAAAATGTTGTCTTGCGTGTGAGCGGGGAAATCCTGTACAACAACAGCCTTGACAAAAGTAAATCAGTTCATCTGCGGAGGATTGCATCTAAAGTCCTTTATCAAAACAAACGGTTTACATGGTTTTAGTCCATTGTCTCCTCTCCGTAACCATGTTTTGACCACACTGTTGTCCATGTGGTCCCAGTTAGAAGCCTCTGTATCCTCACATGACAGTAATCCCACATCATTTGTCACGTTTTTTTTTACACTGCATTTGCCTTGAACTCTGCAGCTCATCCGTATAAGTTTGGCAAAAAGACGACAGACTAGAATCTTGGTCTTTTCCCGCTTGTGTTATGTTTTTCAAAAAGGAGATTCCCAGGACACGTTTGTCTTGTTATTGTTGAAAAAATGTCAGATAATAGAATCTGAACTGGTTTGCATCACGACCACCAGCGTTGAATCGTTTTGGGTTTTTTTAGCATAAACAGTCAAGAAACATTGAAATTATATCATCCATTTGTAAGTTTATTCAACAGTGGCATGCTAGTATTGTATTTGAAAGAGAGGGTGCAAGAGAGAGGGGAAAGAGTCAGGGAGGAGGAGAGGAAGAAAAAGGAGGAGAAGAGAGACAGAGAAAGGAGAGAAAGGTCAGAGAGAGTGTGCAAGAGATGACAGAGAGAGGAACGCGAAAGGAGAAAGAGATTGAAATAGAGGAAAAACAGAACGACAGGGAGAGAGAGGAAAGACAGAACAGCAGAGAGGAGAAAGAGGAGAGAGAGAGGGGAGGAGAGAAAGATACTAGGTAGAGGGTGAGAGAGAAAAGAAAGAGAGGGGAGAGAGAGGAGAATGAGAGAGGAGAAGAAAAGATAAAGCGAGGAGAAAAAGATAGATTAGAGAGAGTGGGTAAGGAGGAGAGAAAGAGAGAAAAGATGGGGGAGAATAGAGGAGAAAGAGAGAGGAGAAAGGAGTGTGGGGGAGGAGAAGAGAAAGAGAGAAATGATGTGTAGGAAGGGGAGAAGAGGAAGAGAACGAAAGGAGAGAGAAAGAGCAAGAGAGAAGGAAAAAGAAAGTGGAGAGAGTGTGGAGGGAGGAGGAGAAAAAGAGAGAAAGGAGGTAAAGGGGGAGGACAGAGAGAGGAGAAAAAGAAAAAGATGAGAGCTAGAACACGAGCAAGAAGGGAGCATAAGAGGAGAAAGAATAAGAGGAGAGAGAGAGTGGAGAAGGTGGAAAGAAAGATTGAAAAGAGCTAGAGGGGGAAGAGGAGAGAGAGGAGAGAAAAAAGCGAGAGAGGAGAAAGGAGAAGAGGGCGAGAGTGGGTTAGGAAGGAGAAAAGAGGGAGAAAGAGAAAGCAGAGAGAAAAAGGAGGTAGAGGGGGAGAGAAGAAAAGGAAAGTAGAGAGAGAGCAAGGCAGACTGCAAGAGACAGAAAAAAGAGAGGGGGAGAGAGAAAGCAAGAGAGGAGAAAAAGAGAAAGAGAAGGTGGAGTAGGGAAGGTGGAGAGAAAGAGAAATTGATGGAGAGAAGGAGAGGAGAGAGCAGCAAAAAGGAGAAAGAGAGGGGAGAAAAAGAGAAAGAGAAGAGCATGGGGGGAGGAGAGAAAGACAGAAAGAGGAAGAAGGAGAGAGAGATAAGAGAGAGTGGGGAAGGAGGTGAGAAAGAGAGAAAGGAGTTAGAAAGGGGAGAGGGGGGCAAGAGAGAGGAGAAAAGTGTGTGGGGGAGGGAAAGAGAAAGAGACGGGATGTGTAGGAAGGGGAGAAGAGGGAGAGAGAAGGAGAGGAGAAAGAGCACGAGAGGAGAGAGAGAAGGAAAAAGAAAGTGGAGAGAGTGTGGAGGGAGAAGGAAAAAAGGAGAGAAAGGAGGTGGGGGAGAGAGAAGAGAAAAAGAAAGAGGAGAGCTAGAGCAAGAGAGAAGGGGGAGCAAGAGAAGATGAGCTAGAGGGGGAAGACGAGAGAAAGGAGAAAAAAGACAAGGGAGAGAGTGGGGGAGGAGAAAGAGAAAGGTGAGAGAAAAAAAAGAAAAAGGAGGTAAAGGGGAGAGAAAAAAGAAAGTGTAGAGAAAGAGTGCAAGAGACAGAAGAAAGAGAAAGGGGGAGAGAGAAAATAAGAGAGTGGAGGGAGAGCAAGAGGGGAAAAGAAAGAGAGAGAAGAGAGAGTGGGGAAGGTGGAGAGAGAAAAAGAGAGAAAGGATGTAGAGGGGGAGCGGAGAGAGATAGAGAAAGAGAGAATAACCAACAACTCACATACATAAGTTTAAATGACATACAACTTTAAGGCAGAAATTGTACTTGCATTTTTAGTTTAAACTGCCCTATGACTTCCTATTGCTCCCTACATGATTGCCCTAAGGTGTTGCATGTTCTGCTAGTGTCACATTCTACGCTGTTGCTTCTAAACAAGAGGATGATGTTGTGTTTTGGGTCCTGTAATAACACTAATTCAAACCAGACAGAACGAGGTGGATTTCCCCCCGTTTGGTCTCCAGGCTCTACACAACATCGCTGCATAATGTGGAAACAGACTGCTCAGCAAACAATTTTAAAGTTTTGTAGAGTGAAATTGTGTGCGGTCTTGTGTTTTTGTCTGTGTGATTAAGTGAGATGGCTTTAGAGTTTAACTGTGAGGGGTTGGAAGTAGGTAGGCCAAAGATTGTTGCTGCTATGTTATGGTTTTAAGTCTTAGAGAAGATCGTGAACTGTGCAGAAGAACAGGTTGGATGATCCTGGTGTATAACATGTGCAGTGGTGAAACATGAAGCTCTTTTTACTTAATGATAACAGAGGGTCCTTGCATCTTGAGGTAAATTTAAGAAAAAGACTGTGGTTTGGACAGAGCGCTGCAAAGTTTGGATGGAGGGACTTTATCAGGGTAAATGGATTCAAAGACAGAGAAGTATGAGCGTGTCTGGTTGTGACTGTGATCGCCCATCGCAACAGTGTGACAAAGAGCTACATTTAGGCTGCTACAGATCAGGGAAGTCACCAAAAAACAAACTAAAAACACAAGAACCATCTTATAGTTATAAAGTTATTGTCATAAACCAAGACTTATCTGTCCACGATTTTACATTAAAGTCAAAGGGTCTAGGCAAATACGTATTAACTCATGTGAATAACTTTTCATCCGATTATCTCTGCACACGTGCAGGGGAGTCTGCGCACTCTACTGAACAAATGTCAGAATAAGTCTGCATCGCATTGAAACTGATCGGCGCCAATCGGCAACGTCTTTGCAGATTACTGATGACTCATGAAAGTGCATTTTCAGCAGATTCAATCAGCTAATTTTACTTACGGTAACTGATTTAAATTAACTGATTTATCGGTTTCCATAATGACAGTAGAGTCTAAGTGAAGCCTGAAATGATCAACATGGTCACGGTTAGCGCTCTGGTCTCATAGCAAGAAAGATGGGTTCGACTCCCGGGCGGCCCGGGGCCTTTTTATGTTGAGTTTGCATGTTCTCCCCGTGTTTCCTTCTACAACTAAAAACATGTCCTCTCCCCTACTCAGAATTACAGATGGAAAATAGTTGTAAAAGCTAGAATTTGGTACAAGCATCTCTGCCATTGTGCTTAGTGTAATTCTACTTGGACTCAAGTCAGACTTGACTATATTTTGATGACTTGTCTCTCTATAACTTGGGACTTGACTTGGACTTTTCTCTCTTTGTCTTGGGACTTGACTTGGATCTGTCTCTCTTTGGGACTTGACTTGGTCTCTCTTTGACTAGGGATTTAACTTTACTTACCAAAGACTTGAGACCTACAAAGCAATAACTTGGTCCCACCACTCTTTATTGGTGCTCGGTCTGTTGGTGACATGATTCTGTATTGAAGCTTCTCATACAGAGACATTTGAAAGAACATACAGTATTTCACAAAGATCTGAAGAAACCTGTGTGTGTGACATGTGCCTTTGTGGTCAGTAAGCATTGCATCACTTCTTGTCTCCAACATGTTTTTCATTTTTGTGCAGGGCCTCCGGGACCAAAGGGAGAGAAGGGTGATAATGGACATCAGGGGCCTCCTGGGGCCCCCGGACTGAGCGGGCACAGAGGTGAGTTCAACAACAATACAGTAACATTCCAGGAGAGCAAGAAAAATACTTGAATCATCAGACACACATGTGACAACCCGCTCTCTATGTGGGTCCATTTATGCCCAGATAAAAGCTTGTGTGATTGATTTGAGTGTTACATGATGGGATGTGTTTTAGATGAGTACAAGATGGGATAAAAGCAGCTTATTATTGTATGTCTGGGTCTTTCAAAGATGTTCTTTATTGCTTTAAAGTAAATTTTATTTAAAGGTGCACTGTACTTTCTGCCCTACTGCGCATGCGTTATGGAGAAAGAGCTCCTCTCCATCTGTTTACATGGGGAAACTTCTTTGAATTAAACAACAAAACGGGACAACAGCTAGCTGTTTTAATCAGGTCTGAACCGATCTTACAGACGTCTGTCTCCTGAAGCTTGAGACAGTGTTTTTCTCACCGTTTTTTCACCTGAATGTAACTTTTAAGGGTCGTAGGCTTGAATTTCATTCACAAATGTTGATTTAACAGCATAACCTTTGTTTTCACACAGTGATAAACTCATATTAGCTGACAACGGAGCTTTGTCAACCTGTTTCCACTGTTTGTGTCTATGAGCGGTGGCTCTTACTACAGGTGGAGTGCGCGCACATCGCCTGTGTTGATAAACAAAACTCTATAACTTTCTGGAGGTGGTTAACATCAAAATTCAGTAGAAATTGACAGTTCAGGTCGTACTTTGAGACATTCTGAATGGAGATAAATATGTTTTACGCCATTCTGTGAAAAATATAGATATATCTATAGTAACAGCTTTTCTACTGAGGCTCTCCCATAGGACAAATAACTGTCCATTCGTGGCCATGTTAGCCCGCTCAAAGTAAAGACATTGATTTTTTATTATTTATTTAGTGCAAAAAAGACATTTAAATGACAAAAATATGCTTTATTCTAGTTTATTTTGGGGCAAAACGTTACAAAGTGCACCTTAAGACTAGACGTCTAGACATCCTCCGCACACTCTGGTCTGAAAGAGACGCAGTGTTTTTTTAATGTGTGCAGTTATAAAAGTGAAACAGCAACAACCATGATAAAATCGGAAGTGGATTATCTGAGCCTGGCCCGGATATTTAGTAGAATTATTAGAATGAAGCTGTTTTGCTTTCGATATTATCTATTTCACAAATCAATTCTATTCACAACACAGTTTGTTTTTTCTTTAGTAAGTGGTTCAGTTAATTTGTGTGTGAGATGAATCGTCCATCTCTGTCCTTAAAGAATTCCTCCCGACCACAGCACTACTAGTGTCACTGTAAAATACCTCAAAGAACTCCATACGTCTTAGTCTGGCACCTCCTCTGTCTTTCTCTCTGCTCCTCTTCAGCCGACAAATATTCCCAAGATGTTTCCAGACAGTGCTATATTATGTCGGTGTTGAAATGCGCTCCAGGAAACATCCAGACCTTTTGCCTGCTTTGACACTAAATTGCTCTTCATGATGAGTCGTCGGTTTGGGATTTAATCTGTGTGTACGTTTGCTCTCCAGGTGTTACAGGGCCCAAAGGGATGCAGGGCGCTCGCGGGCTCAAGGGAACCGCTGGAGAGGCTGGTGTCCCGGGGGAAAGGGAGACATGGGACCAGTCGGACCCAAAGGTGAGTTCAGTTAAAGACAGGACACAGGTGATGAAAGTTTAATCTTATGTAAAGAAAGTTACATCGAAGAAGATCTTATGATAGATTTCAGAAAGCAGAAATAGTATAGTGTAGAAATTGTTGAGCATTTTAATTTTCTTGGGTTTAACATGTGTAAAAGTTTATCTTGGTCTCTTCACATCATCATTGCTGTTTGAAAAGTGAAACAGAGACTTTTGAGATGCCTCAAAAATATAGGTTTTCTAAGCTAATATACTCATCCGTTTCATGCAATTGAGAGTGTGTTGATGGGACAGCATAAAGAATGATTTGAACTTCATAGCCCTGAATGTAGAACATCTGAACTAAAGTCCAGCTAGCATAGAAGACCTGGCTGTCTCTTGGGTTCCAGATGAAAGAGAAAATAACAGTGTAGATGGGGCAAGGTGGCTTAGCATCACCTCACAATAAGAAGGTTGTGGGTTCAAATCCCAGGCTTTTCTGTGTGGACTTTGCATATTTCTCCCCGCGTCTGGGTGGGTTTCCTCTGGGTACTCCTGTTTTCTCCATCAACCAAAATATGTGCCATAAGAAATAACCTCTAGCTACTAGCAGGGCCCGCGTCGGGTTGATGCAGGCTGAGAAATAGCCGGGCGAGATGACAATGCCTTTATTTCTACAAATTATTTCTGAGATCGCATCCACATAAATTACATAAACTGAAGCAGACTCTGTCCCGCGGTGTAGAGGCGCTGTGTTGCAGAATCACACAAGAAAACAGTGAGGAGAGAACCTGCGCCTTCATTGGTCAATAGCACCGTTGATCCAAGAAAGACACGATCTGTGCCACTTCAAACCAACACCGAGAGGGACCAATGCGGCGTTGTTGTACTTCCAGTTCATGGACTTTTTAATTGAGTTCCAAATCACCTAATCACACTCCACACAAACAGAAATCCATCTTATTTCACACATTGCATCATCCACTGCTCCAACTGTACAAGTATAAAACACACGACGCAGACCACATTCGATGTCATCTCCTTGGGTCAGAAAAACAAACTCTTCTGAAGTGTAGCTTACATGGAGTCGACGTGCGCCAACACAAACATCTGACGGACAGACGAATCCTCAAATCTGAACAAAGCACGGATGACCTGGATGTTTCGGCGTTCCAACACTGCTCGGAGTTCAGCAGAGCAGTCGTGCGTGTAGAGTTTACGAGATTTCTGAGGTTTTTTCTTGTGTTTTTTGGGGGGGATGACTGTCGAGAAAGCTGTGAGTCTTGGTTCTGACATGTTTTATAGACGGAAGGTGCCTGGAGTGAGGTTTTTGTTTGGGGTGAACAGGTCAGGGGAATATTTGTTTAAAGAGAGAGGTTTGTTTTGTTATGGCCACGTGTTTAGTAGAAGAAACACAAACCGGGGCTTGTTTTTTGGAGTGTGTGAAATGATTAACGCAAATGAAACTGGACACAATTCCCAGACGACTAGGGCGCTGTTAAACATGAAATATGGCACCGGGCTGGTTTGTAAGCTGTACATCAAGAAAAAGTATGGATTGTAAGACGTTAAAATACATCAGAGCTTTCTAATTGTCAGTACTGGGTGAGCTAAAAATACAGCTAAAATAGGAAAAAAGCGGCGACGCTGATGTAACTATGTACACAAATGTAACTATTGAATATTGAGTTTGTACCTGACATGTAAACAGAGAAAATCTGGTGGTAGAAAAGCAGATAAGAAGACTTTAGCCATTTAAATGTACCTTTTGTTAATTAACTTAACATAAGATAAACTTAAAAGTCCTGTTCCAGATTTTTGCTTCCTTAAAAATGGAAATAATTAATTTTAAACTTCCTACATAAGTCACATGTTTTCTCACTTACCTAATGAGCCTCAGAATTGTTTGTCACGATGGGTTTTAAGCTTGTCAGTGCACATTTTGTATTAGCTTTACTTCTCTTACATTGTTTTATTCCTATTGAAAAGTTAAACACGGACCAAGCTAAACTGTTAAGCACAAAACCCCCTCACAGATTTCACAAAAGGCAAATAATTGTCATATAAGAATAATACTGTTTCAGAACCATAAATGCCTGATTAAACTAGTTCCGGCTGCTAACTGTTAGCTTAAAATGGATGATAAATAAATGTCATTTTGGACTTTCCATTGGCAAACTTTTGTGAGATTCACTCATAAATATCAATATAAATAAATAATACTAACTGTACACTCACAAATAACGTTTTTAAAACATGTAATCTTAGCCTGCGCTATAGTTGCGCTAAAAAGTACAAAATGGGCACTTACAAAGCTTTTTTTTCACAGCTGTTGGGAACAAAATGTGTCAGTATGCTAACGACAGTTAGCGACAATGCTAACAAGTACAACCATGGAAGTATAATTAGAACTGGAAGATGAGTCCAAGATGGCGGCCCGTTGTTTTCAATGGCTTCTGCTCAGTGGCGCATTGATGCCGAAAAAGATTTTTTCTTCTGCGCTCTTTCCTGAATGCGGCCTAGCGCCTCCCACTACCGTGACGTCAGAAAAGTGACAGCGTGATCAATTCTGACCAATCAGAGCGATGGTGGCCTGAGCGGGGGGAGAGCAGCGGGGGGAGCGGAGAGAGCGCGGGCAGAGCGATTGGCTAGATTAAACACAGTTTAAGCTTTTGGGGCATTGAAAAAATTGGAAAAGTTTATATTGTGAAACTAGAGAGAAATACCTTCAAAATGAGACCTTAGTTAAAGCTGTAGGTGCTCTGTCGGCGGAGCAATAGCAGTTTGAAGTGCAAAAAAATGCATTGACACTCTGTGGGGAAATTTTTCTTGGGCCCAACCGCTGCAGTACTATATATATACTATATACTGTATACTATATATAATACATGAGTACAACAGACAAACTTAGCAGCGAAGGGTGACAAAATGCGACATTATTTGACGGAGACAGGGTTGATTTTCATCTGAATAGATACATTAATAAGATATCTGTGCTAGGGGGAAATTGATTATAAGTTAGTTTATTGTAAAAGAAAATTTAGTCCCTTTAACATACATGTCAACTTCTGAAGTCTGCATTTCCACATCCCACTCTCCTGTATTATTACTCCGAGCGTCCCGTGGTTTCATTGAGGACCACCAGTGTGTGCCCGGCCCGCTGCAGGTTCAAATCAAACGCATGTGTTTTGTGTTGTGGTTCTGCAGTAGCTCACCGCTCGCTCTCACTGCAGCGGGATTAGCTAAAGATGTGGTCCTCTGACAGCTGGAGGCGTCAGAGCTCAGGGCGGGGAACTCACTTAAATATATCTTCTGCATGATGTCTGGAGCTGGGTGTCACTTCTCAACAGAAATCTGCCAAATTAAAAGAGGGTGTGTTGAGTTAAATGCACTGTACATGTGTAACTTACAGTCTGGAGCGCTGAGCTTGAAAACAAACCACAAAAGGCTGTTATGGGAAGTTATTTTCAAGTTCATCTAAACAATATTTGATCCAAAGACATGTTTAATGTAAGCATTTCAATGTGAAAGTATGCTATTGTGTCACTAATAGATCATGTTGTATTTTATGTTTGAAGGTGAGAGAGGAGACCGGGGGCTGAAGGGAGAGAAGGGCGATCGAGGGGACAGAGGACAAACCAAAGGTAAGATTGGATTTTTTGGGGGATTTTAATTTTTGCTTAGTGACAACACGCTCAGAGCTTTTTGACCTATAGCTATCAAGGTTTTCTCTCATTGGAAACATGAATTTAGCTTGATTCATGTAGAATTGGTGGTTTTACCAGCTTGTCAGTGTCTGATTCTGTCAGATCTCAGAAGCTAAGCAGGTTGGGCCTGAGCAGTGCTTGGATGAGAGACCTGATGTGCCACAGTGGGACGACTGGAGGTTGTGTTATTAGGCAAGAGCCTTCACCTTTGCTTAGGATGGATTTGGTGTGTAAATGGTTGGTGGCACAAAATGGCAGCCTTGCGTCTGTCAGTTTGCCCCGGGGCGACTGTGGCTACAATTGGCTCTCCTAGTGAGTTCATTTCAATGTGGTTTCACAACCTTAGTCTAAAATTAAAAAAACACTTTAACATCAGACAGTGAACAGTGAGTTGTTGGTTTCTCTGAAACATGTTAAATACTTTATAAATGAGGAGAACATTTCACCAAAGGACCAAAGTGTGTTTACAAAAAGATGTGTTTGTCTGTCATTGTTAATGCTAACGTTTGCACAGGGTCAATAGTAGCTTACTGCAGAACAGAATAGAAAGATTTATTGTCGTACAATGAAATTCCGTCTTGAAGTGAACCTCTGGGGCTGCTGCAATATGTGCGCCGCCACCAGCTCTTCCAAACCTGAAAACTACATGGCAGGCACACATACAGTACAATAAGACAACAGCACACACAAAACACATGACCATGTTGTGGAACTTTTTCTCAAAAACAAAAGGGCTAAAGATGGAGAAACTATGTGCGGGTGGACTGGAAGAGATCTGGGGCCACTACATCAAGTACCATGATGTGGACGACCATTGTGAGCATTGTGTAACATATTTGGGTGTCATGAAAAGCACTAAATAAATCCAATGCAGCAATTTTAGTATTATTAAATGTACTATACCCAGTACTTTTACTTCCTTAAAAATTGAAGGAAACAAAAATACTAATTATTCACCACCATATGTTATAATGGTTAACAACAACAGATAAACTTAGAGTTTGGTGAACAAACGAGACATGATTAGGCGTAGACTAATTTCCACATGAACAGATACATTAACAAAATACAGTATATGTGCTGGGGGAAATACATTTTTAAGATACTTTAATGTAAAAAAAATTGGGTTGCCTTGACCTCAAACGACTATAAGCAACGCCAACTAGAATTTAATGTACATAGGCCTTGCTTGTTTATGTATTTATTGATTGACTTATTGATTTATTTTTATACTTGTTTATAGTAAGTCTATAAGAATCCATTGTTGTGCATCAGCTGTACAGTTCAAAGCTTGTGAAAAAAGTAACTCATTACAGTACATATGTGAAAAGGCTTTTAAAATGCCCCCACAGAGTACCTTATGTGGTGCTAATCTAATCTTATGTAAGCTAACTAACAGTGCGTGTGTGTGTTTGAGTGTGTGAGGTCAAAGCTGCGTTACAGTGTAAATGATGTCCACAATAAATCACCTGAGGCAGACTCCTGTGTGCGTCCAATCCATAAGTCAGCTCGTTCCAAAACTAACAGGGAGAAACTCCGAACGTTAAATTTACAATCTGATGATTTTATGTTTCCCCGTACGGCAATGCAGCACCTGAAGGCCTCTGCAAAGCATTATGGGAAGTTTAAAAGAACTACAGTATTGTGCTTTCATCAGAGAGAAATAGACAGTGTTTGGAAGAATACTTGTACACGGAATACCTTTAAGTGCATTTTTTATTTTATTCTGTTATCAAGTCAAGCCAGAGCATTGTGTTCTTAATATTTAGAATGCTTTCACTCTGAATTACATTATAAATTCAAACAGCTTTTGAGTTTTGATTCAGATTGTTTTTCTGTTGCTTAGACCAGCCATTCCCAATCTCTTCAGCACTTGTTGTGGCCCCTGCAGAGCCTCTGAGGCCTTTCAAGAAACCCTGACCCCACATTAATAATCCCCGGTTTAGTGGAAAACATACATCATTCATTAGAGAAATAGGAAGTATCGCATGTGCATTCACTATTAGAGCTCTTTTTCACCAAAATGTATTTCTCAGATTTCATAAAAGCAACTGTATTCTGAATACCTTCAAAAGAAAAAATAAGTTAGTCTAAATGAAAATACGTATATTTAGTTACTTCACAAGACTAGAAATAGAGTCATGGCAGAGGTGGTAGAATAGCGGTAAATAGTTCAAATTAAAGTTATACTTTGTATCATTCTTTCTTATACAGATATAGTTATCTAATTCCATAAACTATAGAGAGATTTTTTGTCTTTTGTATCAACATGGGCACTCGACCTGAGGAAAGAGCCGCCACTCATAGACACTTAACAGTGGAAATAAGTTGAAAAAGCTTTGTTGTCAGCTAACTACAAAAGTTTATCACTGTAAGAAAACAAAAGTTCTGCTGCTAAATCAACATTTGTAAATGAAGTTTGACCCTACGACCCTTAAAAGTTACATCCAGGTGAAAAAAGAAAAACACTGTGCAAGCTTCAAGAGACAGACGTCTGTCAGACCAGTTCATACCTGATTAAAACAGCTGCTCTCGACCTGTTTCATTGTTTCATTCAAAGAAGTTTCCCCAGCTGACCAGATCCCTTTATATACACTGTATATCCATAAAATAAAACTTACGGCAGATGGATCTGTGTTGAACTCCAATTTGAGTTCTTCCATCTGGAACTTCCTCAGCTGAAACTTCAGGAAAAGGTGGGACATTTAATGAAATACTCTGAGCTCATAGGGATGTTTGCCGAGCCAACATCAAGTGTGGCTGCTCACTGGCTGGCAGAAGCAAAACTAACTCACTGTTTTTTCCAAAGCTTTTCTTTTTGGTGTAGGCTTTTTTTGGAACACAGTAGAAGCTCTTTGGGTCGCTCTTATCAAACCTGTGAGCAAACCCAGACACACAGCAAGATACAATTTTAAATGTTTTGACAACCAAAGCGTGACGTGATGAATATGTGGGTAACTTGTCAACTAGTGCACACTTTAGTTTGTGCTTAACCAATCACAACAACAAATCGTAATGGCGTATCTTATGTGCGCATGGGTGTCACTCTTCTTTCAAAAAAGGAATATAATAATAAAGCAATAAGTCTTTATTTTGAACAGAGACAGTCTTTCCATGTTTAGCTCTGTGTCTCCTGATCGAAGCGTTTCCAGTAAAAAAAAAAAAAGAAAAATCACCTTAAAACCCACAGCACAGCACAATACATCAGCCATATTCCATTTCGAGTCACTTTGTCACGGCTGTCCATGCGTAGACTCCAAACATCTGAATACAGTTTGCGAAGACCTTTTCTCACGTCACCCACACTACGGAGCCGTTTGATATTCGATCCAGAGCTACAGAGAAACGTCCAGTCACTCTTCTGCTGCCCCATGTGGCCAGACTTAACCCATTCACTTCAAAGAGGCGCAGCGCATACCTGTCCCGTCAGCGAGCAGGACCAGAGGGCAGCATCTACACACACGCCGTTAGGACATGTAAGGATCAGAGACGAGAGCTATAAGCATCCCGAAAGAGAAAAGGGGCCTGCAGGTTAAAATGATTTATGGATGAAAATCAATTATTCTGCCGCTTCTCTTTCTGTCTGTACATGCTGACTGATGTTTCAGAAAGCAGATAGCAAAGAATTGTTTTAGTTCATTCATTAGTTATATGAACTAAAACAACACTTATGCACCAACTGATAAAAAAACTATCAGCTGGTGCATTTTGAACCAGCAGATATCTTTTTATAGAACTTTTAGGACACGCTGCAATTAGAGAGTTATGACTGATTGGAGCTTCTGTCTAGAGCTAATCAGGTTCCAGGTGTGTCTAGTCAGTTAAACCAATCACAACCAGATCACGGATGAGCTGTGCGCGTTGACGCCAAGTGGCTAGGAGCACTCGAACAGCATGAATATGGTGCTAGTGTTGCTGCAAGTTTTCTGATTGGCTACCAGAAGCTCTTGGGGAAAAAACAAAAGATAGGAGATCCAATGGCAGCCAGTGGGAGGATGTAAGTAACGGAACGAGGAACTATCAATCAGCCTTTACAGTATCTAACATCGACATAACAAAGGCATAGACAAGTTTTTAGGTAGATTTGGTCCAGAGATTTTTTGCATTAATCGTTTCAATTCTGAATTTTAACAAAGCAAAGTACAAAATGAATATTAATTATTTTTGATTTACATTTCAGGGGTGCACCGTAGCAGAGTGGTTACCGTGGGTTTTCTTCCACCTCCAAAAACATGCATGTTTAGGATAATTGGGCATCACTGTAAATTTCCCCTGTGAGTGCATGGTTTTCTGTCTAACCCTGTGACGTGTTGGCCATTGTCCAGGGTGTTCCCCGTCTAAGGCCCAAAGTCACTGGGATAGTCACCCCTTGACCCTTAACGGTATTAAGTGGTAGAAAATGAATGAATTTCATCATGTCTCTAACACTTTATTTTATAAGTAAAATAACTTTAATCATTTGACTGAACTGGTCTTCTCTAACCATATTTTAAGGCTCCGACCCCAAGAGGGAAAACTCTATGCTGTTGCTGCTGACAGACGTACAGAGAAGAAGGAGCCCATCTTTTGTACTTTTTACAAAAATATAGAGGCAACAGGGAGAAATATCTCTTTTGTGGATACATTTTAAACTGTGACGTGAATGAATCAAACTCGCGTGGGGAATTATAAGTCAACGTTACTTTTCACTCTACTGAGCATGGGACTTGCAGGAAAGATACGCTGTAGTTGGCTGTGGAAACATTTTTGACAACATGTTTGACGGACATCTGGCTCCTCAATCTTGAGACAGTGTTGAGACATTTGTGAATTTCATTCACAAATGTTAGCTGACAAGACTATTGATACTGATACTACTAGTGTAGTATCTGCTCAGTTAGCGAGTCTTGCAGGTGTTATGGGCCTATACAGTCACGTTTGTTTTAACAGTGGAAGTTGATGGCATGTTTTGTGATGTTACCAAACAGCAGCATATAAAGAGCAAAAAGAATTGGCCCGACAACAGACCCCTGTGGCACCCCATAGGCTACACTTCCGGGGACGCTCACGCTTGTGCGACCCGTGAGCAGCGTCCTGTTTTTAGTTGTTTTTATCGTCCTGTGGACTGTCTTTTATCTTGATGTGGATTGTATGAATTGGAGCCTGTACGTACGTGATAACCACCTCTCTTTTAATCATGAACTGCATGTATTTCGGTGTTTTTGCGGCAATTTGGTCCTTCGTTTGCTGCGTTACCTCCAGCCTTCCACATGACACCGGAGAGCTCACCCGGATTGTTTACACTCGGGAACTGCTACTTGGCCTCCGTCAACCGGTCACTGGGATCGTTACCCCTCCGTTCATTCCGGAGGACTGTCGGCGGACACTTGTTGATCCGACAGGGAAAAAGGGGCCGAGGAAAACGCATAGGAAAAGAGGACGAAGAGGAGGTACTTTGCGCCGGCTGCGTAAATTTGGGCTTCGGGACAGACGTCGGCTACCTCCTTTACCTACAGTCCTCCTTTCAAATGTCCAGTCCATTCGGAATAAATTTGATGAAATTGAGGCTTGTGCCAGGTACAACCAGGAACTCAAAGAAACGTGTCTTCTGGCATTTACGGAGACATGGCTGGGAGAGAAGGACAACAACACTGACTTGAGCATCACCGGATTTGGAAATCCTATTCGCATGGATCGAGTACCCAGCGTTACAAATAAATCTACCGGAGGAGGGGTCTGCTTTTATGTTAACGAAAAGTACTGTAAGACAGTCGTAGTGCGGGAGAAGATCTGCACTTCCGACTTGGAACTCTTAACAATCTCTCTTCGCCCCTTCTACCTGCCAAGAGAGTTTCCACAGCTTTTCTTTACACTCGTCTACATCCATCCGCGGGCAAACGTGTCTTCAGCATCGCAACTAATTGCAGAGGTGAGCAACAAACTAGATGCGGTTTCGCCTGATGCTCCAAAATTTATTCTTGGTGACTTTAATAAATGTAAATTGGATCGTAGCTTGAGTACGTATCACCAATACGTTACATGTGGAACAACCATTGGGAATTCAGTTATAGACTTGTGTTATGGATCTGTCGCTGGTGCCTTCAGGTCATTTTCTAGACCTCCATTTGGTGCGTCCTATCATAACTCTGTCTTTCTTGTTCCCAAGTATAAGCCAATCTGTAGAACAATAAAGCCTGTAACTAAGGAAATTAAATGTTGGTCTAAAGACAGTATTTCGTCACTTCAGGCTTGCTTTGATTGGACGGACTGGGAAGTTTTTTATGATTCATGTGTGGACTTAAATGAATTGACTGATGTTGTTTCGTCTTATATTAAATTTTGTGTAGATTGTAATATTCCAAACAAAATCATTGAAATGTATCCAAATAATAAACCTTGGATTACTAAGGAATATAAACAGATTATTAACAAGAAAAAAGAAATTTTCTATACGGGAAATAGTCAGGATAAGAAAAATATTCACAAAGAAGTAAAATGGCAGCTAAGGAAAGCTAGAAGAACCTACAAAGATAAAGTTGAAAAGCAATATAGTAGTGGTGACTTGCGTGCGGCCTGGAAAGGGATTAAGTCTATGGCTTCAGTTTTTCAAGTGGGCCATAATAATGCACAGAAAAATAACGTTAACATTGTAGGAATTGAGGAAACAGCTCTACCTGACGCTTTTAACACTTTTTATTGTCGCTTTGAGAAGAATGATTTCTCCAATGAGGTGTTTCGCCTCAAAGAAAACATGAATTGTGCCTCTAATATGGTCATTAGCCAGGATTGTGTTAGGGACCTGCTAAAGCGTGTGAATATCAGAAAGGCTGCAGGCCCTGACAGAATATGTGGGCGCACACTGCACTATTGTGCGGACGAGCTTAGCGCTGTTTTCCAGCACCTATTCCAGAGTTCACTTGATTGTAATCAAATTCCTATTTTATGGAAATCATCCACAGTGATCCCTGTGCCTAAAGTTAATACTCCAAGGCAACTTAAAGACTATAGACCTGTGGCATTAACATCACTTTGTATGAAAATTTTTGAGAAAATTATCAAAGAGGAAATACTTACCCATGTAAATGGAAAAATGGACCCCCTACAATTTGCATATCAGGCTGGTAAAGGAGTAGATGATGCTAAACTTTTCATTTTAAACTCCTTATACAGTCACTTGGAAAAGTCTCAAGCACATGCCAGGCTCTTATTTGCTGACTTTTCCTCAGCCTTCAACACCATGCAGCCACATCTTCTCATTCAGAGCTTACTAAAAAACTTCAGCTTGCCTCATCAATTACTCTTATGGATCTTAGATTTTCTAATTGACAGACGGCAGAGAGTGTTTGTGAACAACTGCTTTTCTGAGGTTGCAGTGGTATCCACAGGCTCACCGCAGGGATGCGTCCTTTCTCCTCTTTTGTTCATCCTGTTTACAGATGAATGTAGGAGCACTCATGAGCAGAGTTTTTTGGTCAAATTTTCAGACGACACGGCTCTTTTATCTCTTCTCTGTGGAAATGAGAGTAGTCATGGGGAAGCACTTACTGAATTTATTGTATGGTGTGATAAAAAATTTTTGGATTTGAATGTCGCGAAAACAAAAGAATTTATAATTGATTTTCGTCGAAACAAAAGCCCTGCTCCCGCAAGTGTCGTCCATAATGAGGAAGTGGAAGTAGTTTCCCAATATAAATATCTTGGTACTTTTTTGGACGATCAGCTGAAATTTGATGTAAACACTGCTGCACTGGTAAAACGCAGTCAGCAAAGGATGTACCTTTTGCATAAGTTGAATTCTTTCTCTGTCAGTGCTATGATACTGTCTCGGTTTTATGAGGCCTTCATTGAGAGCCTTCTATGTTTTTCGTTTATCTGCTGGTTCCCTAATCTTTCACTTAAGGATAAGAACAGCATTGATCGCATTGTAAAACACTGTTCAAAGATCATTGGGATCCAGCAGAGAGATTTGTCTGTCTTCTGCAACAAGCAGATCTTAAAGAAGGCCAGTGCCATTATAGCATCACCAGAGCATGTGCTGAGAGATGAGTTTTTCTTGTTACCGTCAGGCAGACGTTATGCCTTACCAAGCTGTAAAACTAATCGCCACCTAAAATCTTTTGTTCCAACAGCTCTTAGGCTGTTAAACTCTCTTTAGACTTGGTGAAACTAGGTTGGGTTTTATGTTTTTTATAAATATTTTTGTCAATAGGAAATCACGTATGCACAAGCTCCATTGTGTTTGTTGTATGTTTGTTTCTATGAGTTGATTTCTGTTAAATTTTATTGTCTGATGCTGCTCAAATGAATTGCCCCTTGAGGGATAAATAAAGTAATCTGAATCTGAATCTGAATCTGAATCTAGATACTGACAAAAATAAAAAAAGGATATCTTAATGATTTATGGGCATATCTAAATTACAATAAATAGGTATTCAGAAAAAATGGAACTTAATGATTTTCATGAAAAAAATAAAAATCTGAATCGGTGAGTGATTAAGTGAATAAAATACCACCTTATCACATTTTTGATCAAATACAGTATGTATTAAAAAAATACCAAAATTCCCTCTCAAAAACCTATGATCCCGGCTCGATGTATCAGGTCATTTTTCATTGTACATTCCAACCTAAATTGATAGTAGGTCAGACTCGTGCTCTTAGCCTGTATATGACTGCAGCACTGACTTCTGTGCGTTATCTTGCACTCATCTAAACAGAACAGGCCAAAGTAAACACAGTTTAATCTAGAGTTGGCCTGTATTGAGGAGGACATGCAACAAATGACCCTTTAGATGAATGATGTGTAAAATGAGGAGTGATGAGGCCTACGTCAGGAAGACTCCACTCTGCTGTCTCATAAATATGAACAGATAAGAAGAGAACACATGTTTCTCACTTGAAAGCTCTTGTAAACAGTGTTGTATATACAGCCTCTACGTCCACCTGCAGCTGTAACTTCAACATCACACAAATGGAAATGTAAAGCAAAGAGACTTTTGATAGACTAAAATGTCTTAATTGAAAACATAACTGACTCAGTGCATTTACTTGATAGAAAAGCGGACTTAATTTGTTTGTCAGTTTTGCTCCTGTTTACATGCAAGAGAGTAAACTGATTCCCCTGGAGAGGCATGGTCCTGCTGTATCAGGTCCACAGGGTTCAGGCTACATTATGTTGATTTATAGTTTATTATTAATTATTGATTGTAATATGTAATTAAATGTGAAGTTGTGTGTGCCACTTCACATTGAATCTTGGAAGCATGAGTTGTGAACATGCTCAGTTGCATTTGTCCAGCTGTAGACCTATTGTCTGCTTTAGGGATGCACCGATTCGATACTGAGATCGGATATCTGTGCCGATCCAGGCAATTTTGTTGGATCGGTTATCGGCTTTATGATATCAGTTGTAATTAGGCATAATGAGACTAATTTATTGGCTGGTGTTGATCAAGAACGTCTCATATTATTGGACATTTTTCTCAGATGAAGTTGTTAAGTTGTGGCTTGCACTATAAATAACAGTAACATAACACTATATGACAAAATGTCTCATGTTTTAATAAGAAAGAAAAGCATTTTCAGTCCTTACACTAATATCGGCTGATATTGGGTATCGGTAGATACTTAAAGCCAAAGTATTGGAATCAGTATCGGAACTGATAAAGCTGGATCGGTGCATCCCTAGTCTGCTTACATGATGTCTGAAATCAGACTACAATCGGTCGGGACCACTATTGTCAGTTGGATTTCCAATTGGATTTTTACAGCTATTCAGTCGGTGTGTGTGGGCTTACAAATGCATTGGGCAATCAGTTTAAAGCAGACTATGTTGTCTGGCTTTTATACAAACGGCGTGACTGATGAAGACTGTAGCATTATCTATACTGTCTGAAACAATACCTCTGGTCTTTGAGAGTGGTGGTCACTGTTTAATAAAGATGTGTGTAGGGCTGCTCCATTATGATGAAATTAATAATGACGATTGTTCAAATCCTAATTGAAATCACGATTATTCAAGCAATTATTTGTGTAGAGAGACGACGTTAGTAAATGTAAGGAGTAGAGAGTGAAAAGCTAAAATGAAATATGTGACAGATCTCATAGAAATAAACTGATGTACTCCACAATTGTAAAGAAATCATCTATTTTTTCCAAATCAAGGAGATAAATGAGCTCTTATTAGCAGACTTATAAGTTACGGTCAATAATCATGATTATGCAATTACACCATTAGACGATCACAGCAATAATCGCAATTTAAATTAAAATGAACTCTATTGAACTCTATTAAACTCTATTAATTGCACAGTTCAATTACAGAGCTACTCCAGGTAATCAAGAGGAGATTGTTAAACCTCGGATTCAGGAGGAGCAGTGTGGTTGTGGTCCCAGTCACAGGAACACTGTACCAGCTCTATACTCTCCATCGGGCGCTGGAGGGTTCAACCGGTCCACATGTGTTTCGTGGATCTGGAGAAGGCGTTCGACCGTGTCCCATGTGCTGTCCTGTGAGGGTGCTCTGGGTGTGTGGGGTTCAGTGTTCAGCCTCAGAGCAGATAATCAGGACCTGTTCCCAGAGCATGTGGCACTCCACCAGGATGTACTGTAGGTGCAGTGGAAGGAGGACACATTGTGATTAGAGCTGGTTAATATTGTAATGAAAATCGAATCGTGAGCTCACTGTTGTGACAATCTGCTTTTTTGGTGAAATCGTCAAATAGTGATTTCACATTTCTCGATTTAATGCATCTGTTTGTTAAAAAAAGACTACTTTTCTTAGCCTCAGAGTTGCCAAGTTTGTTTTTTTATAACAAAATTGGGCGTCTGTTTTTAATAGTCTTGAAGGTCATGTGTTGAGGTCTTTTGTGCTGCAGCTTCAAGTCAAGTTCCAGGAGAATGTTAGCAAGTGTTCAGGTTTGATTTACAAATTTGGTACTTCTAGTGTTAGAAATGCCAAAACTTTATTATCACACAATGTTCTAATTAATCCATTATTTGAAAAACTACTGTATTTATGGGCTGAGGTCACTTGTCTTGGGATTTTTTCTCAAAGGTTTCGTCACGTTTTTTTTTCTGAAAATTGACAACACTGGTCAGTCTTTGTTCTGCTCTGAGTGAGTGACAGCTGGATTTAACCAATCACAGTAAAGTAGGAACTTTCAGAAAAAGCAGAAAACTGTATTTACCTCAAAGGCAATAAGACAACAGTCTACAAGAATTGTGATAACATCGAAATCGTGATCTGTCTCCAGGAAAATCGTGATCATATTTTTTTGCCATATCGCCCAGCCCAAATTTTGATCATAGGAAAGGCACTGAGGAGATCTGACCCTCAAGGATAAATGGTTTAATCTTTTCACAAAAACTATTTCAAACAGTTTTCATAACAAAGGGAAATCGAAACCACAATCAAGATTGAACCGAAGCCCCAAATTGCTCTCATAAGACTAATGTGTTCCTTTATTTGATTTTACAGGCACAGATCGTACCAGTACTGTTACAAACTAACATCTTCCTTCTGGACTAACTAGGCAGCTTTAACTAGTTGCTCAAAAAGACACACAAGTTCTCTCCCGCTAACATTTAATTTCTGTTTTTTCTCAGGCCCCACTGCTAAACAAAGTCACATGCTAAACCCACAAGAACAGCTAATGTAATTCAATGTTTTACAAGACGACAGCGCCAGAGGGCTTCTTTGTATGTATCTATCAATGTCGTGATGTTTATCTGCTAAACAATCCAAAATGCTCCGAATCCTTCCCGTCGCATTGTCCTGATTTGTTTTGGAGACTCGTTCGGCGACTTCTCTTGTGATTTTAATATGATTATCTATTCAAATATTGCATAAAACAGGATACGCGCCAGAAACAATCCGTAGTGAGCCAAGAGCGTCAGATGTCCGCTAAAGACAACCAAGAGAAGTGTGGTTTTAGGGGAATATCCAGACGACATGAGGCTCTGGTTAAAAGTTGTCTCAGTGCCAGAGCTGCATTAGTAAAACACATTTCTCTTCGCTCTGTGTTTCTTCAGAGAGTGACACTTTCATGTTGGGCTTGTCTTAGCTCCACTTGGACAAAGACCAATAACTGGGAGGCCATACTTTGTCCAAATTTGTAATCAGGAAAAGAAGAATTTGGATTTCAGACTGAAATTAAGAAACTTATGAAAAACACATGATTAAGTAAATAGAGTAAAGTAAGTGAAGTGTTTTCTTTGTATTGCTCAATGTTCATCTCCTATTCAATTTAAAATGTTGTTATTAGAAACAAAACATTTTTTATTTTACTAGGCAACACTGATAAGGCCACTCCAGATGACCTTACCGTGACCCCATGCAGCCTATAATAACACAGGCATGGACAGGTTTACAAATTATTCATATCAATAAAATGGCAAAGAAGGCAACAAGGACCAGCGCACAGAGGAAAAGGAGATCGCCCGAAACAAGCACAGGGAGGATTGAGGACCAGTGTGCGGGGAAAAAGGAAGATCGCCTGAAGGCCGAGGACCAGTACAAGGGGGAAAAGGAGGTTACCTGAAACAAATACAGGGAGGACCGAGGACCAGTGCACAGGGGAAAAGGAAGATCGCCTGAAACAAACACAAGGAAGACCAAGGACCAGTGCGCAGAGACAAAGGAGATCGCCTAAAATAAACACAGAGAGGACTGAGGACCAGTGCACTGGAAAAAGGAGATCACCCAAAACAAACACAGGGTGGACCGAGGACCAGTGCACGGGGGAAAAGGAAGATCGCCTGAAACAAAAACAGGGAGGACTGAGGACTAGTGCGTGAAAAGGAAGACCGTTAGACACAAACGGGGAGGACAGCTCACTTTTACAGGGCGCAGACACTTGGACAGCTGTCCTGTGCGTTTCAATGGACTAATTGAATTTTCAGCACCCGGAGATTCTTTGGGAGATTTGTTTTGTGTCTCCTCCTCTGCAACACACAGTTAAGAAACACTGGACACTGTTGGCTTAACTTTGAGAGACTTTATGGGAATGAAAGGTGCTTTGGCTAAAAGACACATTTTTGGTGTGTCTTAAAGTGCTGCGCATACCTATCAGTGATGTAACCGTCTATACTGACAGCTGTTCACACTGCTGTGCATCCACTGAATCAGCCTCTGAAGCTACCTCTTGAATCGTATCCAGAGGAACGCCAATTCAATGAACACGTTGCTCGTGTAAAGAGAAGCCAATCTGACATAGAAACGTCACTAATTCATGAAAACTCATTGTCGTATCAACTGCCGCTGTGTCTGGACATTTTATTTTTTTTGCATTGGATGAGGTTTATCTAGATTTACGTGTCACCACTACAAAAAGTGAACCCTGTATAGCGCACTGTATAGTAGTTAGGAAGACATTCGGACACAGCAATAATTCTTAACTCTGTGATGTCATACTTTTGCAAACTTTGAAACTAAGTGTTTTTCTGAGGCTCAGGGAAGAGTGGTGGTATTTTACTAACATTACTGTGATAAAGACTGAATCATTAACTCATATTGAGTCTATGTGCCAAATTACTCTTAAGTTTACCAGCACTTACAATCAAATATCCCCCTAATCGTCAGATAGAGCCAAACATCAACATCACCCACAAGACGACATCAGAATGAATCAATCTGCAGCTTATATTCGCACATGAAGACACATTCCAATGTTCGGCAGCTGCGTCAACACCCAACTCGTCTCGCTTCACACTGACAATGCAAACGTGCAGACGCTCTCGAACGCACCACAGAGTGAATCCAGACTCACAGCCACCGCGGGACGTTAGCCTCATCAGACCATCATAAATTTAACTTTGTACTTCTTTACTTTCACCAGCTCATCGTGATTTAAGACTTACCATAACACGGCGGGAGTCTGTGTCATAGTCGGTCCTGTGGCTTATTAACTAAATGAAATACTAAATGAGTGAGAGTCTTGGTTCAGGTCAGGGCCACACTTTGTCAGTACATTAGATTCTACTAACGAGAGTCTCTGGGGAGGTGAAAGTCCACGTGTGTAAACATCAGATCTAATCAGAAACACAGAACACGTGTCCAGACTCAACTCTGGAACAGCGGGTGGACAAAGTAATACAGAGAGACATGAGTTTAGAGCAGGGGTCGCACACTCAGATGGAGCTCGAGCCAAAATGAAGTTAGGGATGATCGAGGGCCACATTTTAAAACTAAATGTCCACAATCATTTTTTTATATTGTTTTGTATTATTTAGACCCCATGTCATTAAAGAAAAAGAGAATAAAAGAGGTAAAGGTGAAGTGCTTGACTTTTTTGTTGTAAATTAATAAACTTTGTCTTTTCTACCAAAAAGTATATTGTATTGGCAGCAAATTGAAACAGAAATTCTATCATTATGTACTGTCTGTATCAAAATAAAATGCATTTTATTTCTCTTCAAGAGCCGAATGCTTGAGTGGTCACCTGCAATCTCCTTTTCCCGCCTGTAAAAAGATGTTTTTAAGGTTTAATTGCAGAAATATATTATTACCTTGTGCTATAGGATTTGTGAGAGTGAAGAACTGGTTGGGCAGTGCTTCAAGTTTTGTGGCTTGAAAATCAGCTACTTCACCTTTAACTAAGGTCAAACTGTCCTTCAGAATAATTTTGGACAAATTGTATGGACATTGCTGCATTCCATGAATCTGCAAGGTTTTACAGACGGTACGCTAAAAACGATATGCCAAATATTTGTCAATATTGTTATGTGCAGTTAATTGCGAGGCCACTATCAAAACTAATCAGAAATCATCTTGGGGGCCGCTTCAAATCTTGCCTGATGTATCAGCCAGTTTCATTTCACTCTGTGGAAACCAGAGGTCTCAAACTGGCGGCCTGGGGGCCAAATGCAACCCTTGAGATGATTTTAAGTAGCCAGGCTAACGCCACCTAGTGCCTCCGCTCCATTTAATTTCACTCCAGCAACTAGTTCTCAAGGGCTGCATTTGGCCCCCAGGCCGCCAGTTTGAGAGCTCTGGTTTAGAGTCTTCAGGTGGAAGATTACAGTCTCAGGCCTAACTTTCAGCTGAACATGGTATAACATGGGACTAAAGCAGCTTGAAAATGAGATAAATAATCTAAAAGAGGCACTTTTGAGGTTAAAACTAAAACTAAAGCTAAAGCATGATAAACCAAAGTCGAGGTTCTCACCAATCCAAAAATTGCATAGAGTGCATTAAAATTGTTTTATGACTCATACTTGTGTTTTACAAATTCTCTATTTTTCAGGCTTCACAGACAAATCTGATCTTGTTTTTGTCATTTTATCTCATCATAATTTGCATGTTCCATACATTTTCATCTCCTTTTTTTTTTGAAAGTGGTATACTTTGAACCGCAGAAATTAAAAAAAACTTTTTTTGAGCAATTTTGGCAAAGGCAATGGAGCTCAACAATGTTTGATCGCCCTGGTTCCTTGAAGTAAATTGCCCCATTGTAAAGTGCCATAAGAGTTTCAAAAGATTCTAATTTTAAGAGTTTAAAGACATGTGAGCTATGTTCTAACTCAGACCTAACTCAGATCTAGATCGTGGTGGATTTCAGTCTGCAAAGCACATTTATAACAAAATTATGCAAAAGGTCTTAATACATTTGTGGTTTATAAAGCTGCAAAAACAAAAGGTAGATTTTATGCTCATGACTCATCACAGAGATGATTAATAAACGTTTTCAAACTTTTAATATAATTAACCCCTATCGAGATTTATCATGGGAGCCTGAGCTTGTTGAACCAGGAAGTGGGCGGTCACTGTTGAGCTTTTATGAAATATGCTGATGATGCTACATGTCTCCTCTAGCAAGTTGTATCAAAATGTTGGATTCTGTGTCTGTTGTTCTTATTCTCCTGATGCGTGTGTTCCAGTGGAGGAGATCCTGGTGCGGCTGGTCAACGGTTCAGGTCCACACGAGGGCCGGGTGGAGGTGTTCCACGAGCAGCGCTGGGGCACAGTGTGTGACGACGTCTGGGACAAGAAGGACGGAGACGTGGTGTGCCGGATGTTAGGATACAAAGGCTCCACAGAGGTGCACAAGACGGGACGCTTCGGACAAGGTACCAGTCTGTTTGTAAAGTCAAACTGTGCATCTCTCTGGAGGTGAAAAGTTGACTTCGTGATTCAGTTACAGGAAGTTCAAACCTTTCTTTGGAACACTCTTAAGAAGGAAAAACATACCTAAAGGAGCAGTTTTATTGAAGTTTAGACTTGAGCGGCACTTTGACATCATATAAAAGTATAAAAGCAGATTTGATTCACAAAAATGTACCCACTAATGACATAACAATTGACTTTTAGCATATTTTCATGTTTTAAAGTCTTTATTAATGATAAAATATTATTTAAAGATGCCAAAATCAATAATCATCGTTTTGCTCTGATGCATTTTAATAACTTTTTTATTGAGGGTCTGAAGTTGCTTGTTTTTCAAAGACTAGTTCGCTTGTTGCTCTCTGAAAGTCTGGCAACCCTGATCCTGTAGCTGCAGCGTTCTAGTGGCAGTTCCAACAGAACGACAGCTTGTGAAATGTACTTTATGTAGTTGGTCTTTGATGGTTGGAAAAGTCTGTTTCATGGTAAGGTTTCCACATTAGGAGGTGATGATGCTCTTTGGGAAAATCCTGGTAAAGCAGAAGAAGTGAGGACAAGTCTTTATCTTTGGAGATAACATTTCAGTGTTCGGAGTCAAAGTAGAACAAATTCCAATCTGCTTTGACAGATTTATGATCACAAATGAACATGGAAAACGTTTTGCTTTGTTAGAGAAAGTGACTCTGGAAATAAAAAAGGTATGTTCACATTGCAGGTCAATTCAGATGTTTTTGTCCTTATGCGACCTGTAGGGGAAAGTAGGGTGAGTTGTGCCAGTTTTTACTTAACTTGCCTTTAGGGCGAGACCATGATCCTAATTCTTTAAACTACAACATGAACACATATTTCAGGAAGTTGCACATCTCTGGAAACTGTTGTTTTTAATCTGAAATATAGTATATTGTTTAAGAAATACAACTTTTTGAAAAAAGTTGTCATGTGGCACAACTTGCCCCTGGTGCGGGGGAAGTTGTGCCTTTGGACAGATTGCACTGGGGTCAATTGTGCCATTATTATTACTGTAAAATAATATATTTTAATCTAAAAAACAGATCATTTATACAAGTTAAACAAACTCAGTATACATTTTCTGTTTTATAAACAGGTAACATTAAATAATAAACATTTCGAGCACAACATGAGCAGATCTGATCAGAACTAAATGCCAAACTTGATTGATTAGATTGGCCAGTCTAATTCTCTTACATCCTGGTCTTATTTCTTAATTTTTTCATCTGTGTTTGGTGTAAAATGAAGAATTAGATTGCTTTAGTGATAAAATGACACAATTTCCATAAAATAATATATTTTCAATTATTCATTAATGGGGTGTCATTGGCACAACTGAACCAGGCTCTTTGGCACAAATCACCCCAGGCCCACCATTTTGGAAAAAAATGCAGTATCTCTCAGTTTTGAGCTAACATCATGCTAACTCTATAGATTCAAAATGTAGCTTACCGAAGCACTAACACATGTGTGATATATTTGTTGAGTTACAACAATCAAAAAACCTTGATCAAAGAAATTTTACTTTGAAAGACAAAAAAATAGTTTTTGTACTTAAACGCCCTTATTTCTCATGCAATAAGGCTCCCTTCTTTACAGGATGTAGTAAATGGATTGGTCTTCAATAATGTATGGTCACAAAACTAACTTCTTCTATGGGTCTTTAGAAACAGGGCGTGGCACAACTTCCCCGATGACACAAATCACCCCACTTTCCCCTATCTGTTTTTTCATGACATGAGCTATACAATTCCAATCTTTTCAAATGAGACTGCAGACTGAACGTTCAAGCCGCATTCATCTGACATTTACGTCACAAAACTCAACAAGTCAAAGCAGAAACAGTGGCTGAGGAAACTGTCAATGGGAGGAAGAAGACATTCTAAAGTTTCTGTCCTGTAAACTCAACTCAACAGACAAAACCCTACACAGCCTATTTTGTATCACAACTACTAACAGACACAGTGGAAAATCTCTCACTCACCTCTGTAAAGTTATCAGATTGAGCTGTAGTGGTGTCATTCAGGTCCTTTTATCCATTCTTCACAAATCAGTGACATGAAATCAGCTGTAAGGCTGTAAGGTTGGGGACCATATAGACATTAAATTAGTAGACGTGCAATCAGCAGCTCTGCTCTGTTGCTACAACTTGAACAGAGCGACGCCATATTCCTCTGGTAGACAGGATGATGACGCAAATCAGTTGAACACAATGGCAGAAGACATTGCACTTTTATGAATAAAGCGATTTCAGCAAAACTATGAGCAAAACAGACAGATTTGTGTCTTATGAAGCGTTTTTAAACAACTTTGGCGCTGTGAGATTATGTTTCCCCAACTACTATATTCGTAGATGGAACTGCTGTACAAACTCCTTCCCTTGCCAATGCAACAGACACTCCTCCACAGAGAAGTGAAGCTACAACTTTTATTTGGACTCGCTTAAATCTTACTGAACTGCCTCGTCTACCAATTAAATGTCTATGGGGGGCAAGAGGCATTTTTTTCTATTAATAACATTAGACTTTGCAGAAAAATATTTCAAAAAATGTTGAAATAACATTGACCTGTAGAACGTTGTGACGTCATCTGAAACCCAGCAATGTCAACACTAATGTAAAGTTCTAAATGTTTTCAACTTTTTGGGTTTCTCAAAATGACCAGCTTTATTGTGGACAGGAAACAGAACATGCTAATGTGTGCTAGCTTGAAAACACAACTTTTCAGTGATAATATTTGTTAATTGTGGCTCCGTTTGTGCAAAAAAAAAAGCCTGAAGCCTGGTCGCATCCCGTTCACACCAGAGACGAGCTGGAGTCGCATGTTTTGTGAATTGTGAATCTGAACCTGCAGTGTGAATGTGGCCCTAGATTGAAATATTTCCAGGAGCACAAGTCTGGTTCACAGATGCTGATTGTTGACCCCGTTACCGTGGATACACACATTATCATTAGACAAGCGATTTGCCTGCGTAATCAAAACTGTCATCTTCGAAACGCAGGAGTTTTTGTAAGCAAATACCAACAGACTGTGTATATTTGATGACTCTACTGTTTGTGAGCCTTAGTCTTGATGACCTCTGCAGATCTGAAGCTAATGTGACCAAACCAGGAAAATAACATCTATATATTTTTTAATAGAACCGGTGCGAAAAAGTGCTTATGCTCAGTGCGTCTTTACCAAAACACACTGATGGAAGCACTTCGTTTTTATACAAGCTCTGCAGTTTTTTCCTGTCAGCGGCTGTGACTCGACCAGGATCTGAAATCTCCCCGTGGATTAATAGAGCGCTTTTATTGTGAAAGTGGCTAATGCCAAATGTCGTCAAGACGCAGCCTCGGAGGTCCCATCCGTCTTTTATGTTTGATTTTCTAGCCTGACGTCATTTCGCTTTTGTCCAGTTGAGCTGCTACAACCTCTGGAGTCTCGGAAAGTCATCACTATATGTACGTCAGTAGGTCCGAGTTTTCACAGATCTCCGAAACTACAGGCCATGCCAGGTTCGACACATTGCTGATTGTATCTATACTGATATTTACAATTCTTTTCTCTTTAGTAAAAAACACATCACACAGAGACTTCCTTTTAAAATCATCAGCATCTATGTTGTTTCAATACCGGCCGATACAGATGGTGTCAGAATGTTCTGAACACAGGCAGATACCAATAATGTTACCAATGCATTTCCCAACTGTATGCTCAACATGATACTCAAAAAAATGTTGTCCAAAGGCTAATGCTGCGTTCACACATGGAGCGTCAAATTCATGCCAGACACCTGACGTTGGCTGCCATACGTGACACGTGAACGCATGAGGTTGGTCACGTGTGTTCTGAAAAGTGACCCAATGGTTGAGTAAACAGTGCACCTGAAAAATAGAATAGAAATAATGAAAATACTAAATATAAAAACTAGATCTCGAAAATGTAATCAATTATACATTTAAACTCAAAATGGTTGAAGAAAAATTGCATTTTAAAATTGACAAAAAACTAAATATGAAAATATATGGAAAAAAAATATATAGGTAATAATAAACAAGTAAATAAAATGACTAATAGTTAAATAGGCTATGGGAAACACTGATGTGCTGTTTGTATTGTTTTATGAAATATACTTTTTTTAACCGTGTCCCTGTTATATTTTTGTCCTACAATAAAAAATAAAAAAAAACAGTGCACCTGACTTCAATGTGGACAGGCGACCGGTGTGTCCAGCCACTTACAGCTGAGGCAAAGAACACACATGCTTTTTACTTTTAGAACCTGTGCTTTCATTACAAATACATGTTACCCTCATTTGAAAATATAAAAAAAACATTCTTTCTAAATTGAATTTGTCAGTATTATGCAAAAGTGTAGAAATGAAAAAAACACTCAACAAAGCTAAACTTCCGGACACTCAGGTGACGTTTCAATGATACTAATGTACCTTCAGTTGTGTTAATGTCTTTTTTGACGTGGAGATGAGTTTGTTTTGCCACATGCATAAACTTCATTGGTATCACTTTATATTAATTATACTTTATTAAGCCTTACTAAAGCCTTATTAAAGCATGAATAAAGAGTTAACAATTAATGAACAAATCATCAATTAATGAATGGAAGTGTTTATTAAGGCTTAGTAACTGCTCAATAAAGGAGCTAAGATTAGGATTTTGGATTGAGGGGTGGGGTTTGTAGTAATTAAGAGGTTACTAAGCCTTAATAGCCTATTTTGTTCATTAACTTCTCATTTGTTTATTAAGAAATAATCCATTATTCATGCTTTATTAAGAGTGTATTAAGGCTAATCAAGATGTAGTTAATATAAAGTGTTACCAGTTCATTTGTAGTATTTTATGGACAAAACGGCCTACTGTTTTTGCAAAAAAAAAAAAAAAAAATCATATCAGCAAAGAAGGACTTGAGGATTTCCTGGACTAAGCTTTGTGAACATGTTTTTTTCCTTCACAGTCACACATGTCCCATTGTCTTCTATGTTTCTGCAGTATCTGATTTGAATAACTGAAGCCTGATCAAGGTGAAAGCTGTAGCACTGCTAGGTTAAGTTGTTCTGATCCACCGTTCACTCTCGTCTTCCATGTTGGTTGCGCTTAGACGCTCGTTTGCTTTGTCTGCGCTGCCTTTTGCTGATTTTGCACCGTGTCTCCCATGTGATTCACACCGCACGACTTTGCCAGCACCTCCACATAGGTTTTGCATTGAAATAGTTCGCTTGGTCGCGTTTTGTGTGAATGCACTTTAACAATTTTGGTTTCTGTCCCATCAATACAAGTCACATTAAATCATTTCCAAACACTCTATCCACCATCTCTGCATAAACTTATCACATGAACCTATTAAAAACTCTAACTCTCTTACTCTAAACCACGACTAATCATCCTCGTGTAGTCCTGAAACGTCTCACAGAAGAAGACAGCTGACACAGTGCAAAGGTGAGCTGCAGTCTACCGTGAACGTAAACAATAGTTCGGCCGATAATTTGACCTCACAATCAGAGAACGAAGAGCATCAGTGAGAATCAGACAAAGAAACGACCGCAGACAAAACCCAGGACTGTAATGTGATACCGTTTAAGGATTGTGATTACCCTGAAGGTTAGAATGTCTTTTGAGAAGATTCGCGCAGAACTAGAAACTCCGACGTCAGATATTATTACAACTTACGAGGTCCTGGGGGAAATATTGTCTTGTAATGTAAAAAAAAATCCATGTAAAATGAAGAATATTGAATAACTGGACCTTAGAGCGATGAAGATTGGATGATAGAGGTTGAAAATAAGATTGTTTTTGTACATACTAATGACTTAGTGCATAAAAACATTGCAAAAAGTGATTGTACAAGCTTATTACCATTCTTACTTATTGTCGCCAGCAATTGTGGTCAACAGACGAACCTCTGACACTAAAACTAACATGTAAAAAGTCTAAATTCTTCTCGCGATGATCCTGTAAAGAAGCCGGATGACTCAAAACAAAATGTGTGTTTGGCAGCGGGCCTAATGCGGTACATGTGTCGGAGACGGCCGGAGTGAAAGTGCCCAGAGAACAGCTGGACTCCGTAACGAAAACACACAGCCACGTGCGTTATACCTCCTGTGTGTAAGAGTCACTCAGCTCCAAACATGAGTCAACATTAGGAAGAAGGATTTGGGGGCTTTCACTTTTGTGCGGTTCAGTTTATTGTCAAGATTATAGGCATAGTTAAAGAATCTATATTATGCCATTTTTAGCTTTCTCTTTAAAAACTCGAGTTATGTTTTGCTTTTGCTGGTCATACAGGAAGTGCTTCACTGTGCTTATAAACTCCATACACCAGAGCCATTTAGTTATTTACCATTGGGCTGAACTACAAATGTATTTTACACTCATTATCCACAAGCAACTCGAAACGGTTCTACTTATTCAAAATCTGCTACTTTAATTGAGATAAATGTAACAATAAAATGTTAAAGGAAACCAGACAAACAACAGGAACACTGAGGTTTCTCTTACATTTTTCATTACAGGATCACACAAACTTAGTGTTATTTCTGTTCTTGCATAGGATGTGTTTGATTCTGTGTCATGAGGGAATTGTGTGTTGTGTGTCTATAGAAATGTCTAACTGACGTTATCAGCAAAAAAATGTATTAATTAAAACAATGTATAAAGCTTTACCAAAAAAAAAAAAAAAAAAATGAACACATTTTTTGTTAGTGTTTGATTTAAAATATCTTTTAAATGGTACAGATGATGCACTCCACTACTGAATATAAGCTAACACAGCAAACACACATTTGAATTGCCCTGTTATAGAACACTTTTGTGTTTTACAACAAGTAACACTTATATTATTGGTCCTCATATGTCATACAAAACACAGTATGCATAGGTTTTAGTTTGGCCTAAGCCAGCGTTATTCATCTTCAGTTTTCTGAGGGTCAGATTTTACAGAAGACCATGACTTCTGGGCCAGTTAGTCGCACAGTACGTCACTGCTTTTGACATGAGGTTGCACCAAACATTCACAGGAGTGATGCCAACTAATGCTGCAGTCTAATTTTGAATTGTCAAAATTAGACTGCAAAATTAAAATGTCAAAGTCAGCGTTAAACCACATAACCAAACCTGAATCAGGTCTAAAGCGGAATTCAATCAGGACTGACAAATTTACTGTAAAAAGTTATATTCTTATAATGAATAATGAGAGAATAAATGCTTACAAGAAGTCATATTTTTCTTTATTTGGGCATATTTTATATATTTCAAACAAGATTTGAAGATAGAACCTGAGCTAAGTGGATTGTTTGGCTAAAAAAAGAAAAATACTGCATTTTATCACTGGAAATACACTACATTCATTGACAAACTTTATTTAAGTATTTTTTGAGTAATAATCACCAAACAAGAGAAAATATATGTTTATGATATTTGGAAAGTGAAATAAGGGCTGAATTGATACCCAGGCCTGGAGTTGAATAGGCCTGGCCTAAGCTAAACCATTTTAACCTGCCATAATGCATGGTCATTCACTCATTTAATATAATATATATAGTAGCATAAACATATAGGGCCAGATTTATCAAGCATTTGCTCATGTGCAAAACAGGTTAGGGGGAGCAAAAACGTGGCGTTGCTGACATTTTTGTTTCACACAGACACTAAAGAGGTGATGCATATCTCTTTTGTGGAATGTCTAATATATACATTGTTCTATTAAACTATGCATAAATTGCTTATAAATAACATGATTTTTTTCAGTGTGTTGCCATAGTAACAGTGGCCTTCAGCAGAATCCGGTCATGAGACAGAAAGACTTCTTTGTCTCCATGACAACAGCCAATGACAACACAGCAGCTTGGTGATGTCATCACTCCAGAGATTCTATAGAACTTGTCCAACACACAGTCTGTCATTCTTATCTCACACTTCAGAGAGGACGCCACACTTTTAGTTCAGAGAAAGAAAAACGCTTTAGACGTTTTTTTAAAGAACTTTACACAAAAGTTAGCACAAACGTACGTCTTAGCTTACTTATAAACTTCACTTTACTTGAGTTTATAAGAAAATGGCAGCTAAGAACACCTTCTTCGAGCTGGAAGAGGTGGATGTAGACGGCCTGGTCTCCACACCGGCCATGTTTGAAGAAGAGGAATGGGACTTTTCTTTACTTAATGAAGAGACCACTCCCCTTCCAACACCCCCCAAACGCGTCTCCAAGTTTGCTCAAATGGCCAAGTCCAAGATCTACAACACAGTGCAGAACATAAAACAGAGCAAGAAGGTACTGGCCAAAGAACTTATGCACCTCACAGTCAAAAACGAAGAACTCGTGTCCCAAAATCAGGAGACCCAGGGTGACAACGAAGACCTAAACCTGCTGGTGGACAATCACAGGAAGGTCATTCAGGTCTTAGGTGACGACATGGACAGATATGAAACCGAGATCTTTACTATGGAGGAAGTTATAAAAACCCAGAAAGAGTGTTTTGAGGCAGAGATTCGGAGTTTGGAGCAAGACAAAAAACTCCAGAAAGACAAATATGAAATGGAGATTTCTTGGCTTAAAGAAGATTTAGATGAATGTAGGAAGAAGAACATACAACTGAGGCTAAAGATGCACAACCGCCAGGACACAGAACAGAGTTGTGCACGAAACCAGAGTGAGATGAGCGAAGTCGAGACGTATAAGAAGACCATTCAGGATCTGGAAGAGCAACTTAGACTGAAAACAGCCGAGAGTGACCTCCTGAGATCAACAAACCAAGATCTTAGTGCAACCAACGCTTCGCTCAAAACTGAAGCAGAAACATGCAAGAAAACTCTTCAAGATTTAGAGGAAAAACACCGGATTGAAACAGAGGAACGAGACGCCAAAATGGACTTGCTTGAATCCACCAATCAGGAGCTGACTGAAGCAAATGCTCATCTTCAAAATGAGATCGATTCTTTGGGCAAAACATTGGAAACACAAAAGGACATTATTCAAAATCAGGAGACAACTTTAGGAATCCAAAAAGAGGAGGCTGATGCAGAGATTCTGAGACTTAAATCGGAGAATGAAGATCTGGAAAAGAAAAAGTCTGTATTCGAAAAAGAAATGCTAGAAATGTTCGAAGAAATGGAAGATAATTTGGCTGCTGAGTTCACGACAAATTTGGATAAAACTGAAGAGATTTCAAGGCTTAAAAACAAAATCTCAAATCTGGAGAAGAACAAGTCGGTATTCGAAAAAGAAATGCTAGAAATGTTTGAAGAAATGGAAGATAAATTGGCTGCTGAGTTCACGACAAATTTGGATAAAGCTGAAGAGATTTCAAAGCTTAAAAACAAGATCTCTAATCTAGAAAATGAGTTAAGAATTCACAGTGAGAAATATAAGATTTATGAGGAAGTAGAAGACAAACTAGCAACTCAGATTCAGATTAACTGTGATCACGTCGAGCAGATTTCACTTTTGAGACTAGAATTGATTAAAACTCAAACGTCACTCGAAAGTGAGATCTGTTTTCTGAAAAAACACCAGAACACCATCGAGGACCTAAAAGACAAAATGAAGATTCAAAAGAAACAAGACAACGCTAAGATTTTAAACCTGAAAAGAGCCTACGACGAACTCCAGCACAATTCTAAAACTTTGCAAAACAAATTATGGCTGGTCAAGAAGAATTGGAGGAGAAGTTGGGCGTCTCATGAACTGACAATTAAAGACAAGAACAAGGAAATTCAGCAGCTCAAAAGTAAAATCTCAACTCTGGAGAAATCAGCCCATTCCAACGTACGAACGCCAACCAAACGCTCTCAAAATGTCCAAACTAAATTCTCCACCTCCAGGCGTCAGTAACTTGTCTTCTGAAGGAGACAACGAACCATAAAATTTAAACGTTCTTTCCAATGTACGAACGCAAACCAGACGTTCTCAAAATGCCCAAACTAAATTTTCTACTTCCAGGCTTCAGTAACTTGTCTTCAAAAGGAGACAATGAACCTTAAAATTTCAACTTAAGGAAAGATCAACGCCTTGGATACAAATTCTTTAAAATTTGTATAAAAGGCGTTGCAAACGTCTGGGTAGAAACATTAGAAAGAACGATGCCTTGGATACAAATTCTTTAAAATTTGTATAAAAGGCGTGGCAAACGTCTGGGTAGAAACATTAGAAAGATCAACGCCTTGGATACAAATTCTTTAAAATTTGTATAAAAGGCGTTTGGGCATTACAATTTAGGTTTTTGAGGGCTGTGTCTTGGACTTTGCATTGGTAGCAACTCCATTTATCCACTGATATTTGGTTCATGCTGCTGTTGTGCACTTGAGCAAGACACTTTACCTTCATCTGAAAATATTGGATTTGTGAACAAGTTTTCAAAAGTCATTCCAAAATCCTCAATCCTCCATCATAAAGATTCCCAAGGCCAAGACAATTCTCCATGCTAGAAAGATAAATAAACAATTGAACGCAGAAATATTGACTCGATGTTTTTATGACTTATTTGTTTTACCGTTTTGTGAGTTGGTTCAAAGAAATAAAGTTGACTTGCCTGTAGTGGCCATACCAGCTTGTCAAAGTCTGATCCCGTCAGATCTCAGAAACTAAGCATGTTGGCCCTGGGAAGTACTCGGATGGGAGACCAGCGGAGGAACCTCAGGTGCCACAGTGGGGCAAGCAGAGGAGAAACTCGTTGCTGTGCCCTTAGGCAAGACACTTCACCCACATTGCCTAGTATGGATCTGGTGTGAGTGTGAATGGTTGGTGGTGGTCGGAGGGGACGATGGCGCAACATGGCAGCCTCGCTTCTGTCTAGTAGCTTACCACTACACAGTATGGAATGAATGGATAATGCAAAATGTGAAGCGTCTTTGGGTGTCATAAAAAGCACATATAAATCCAAGTTTTTGCATTTTTCTCTTTTGCTACTTTGCTGCTCCGGCTCTTAGCTCTGGGATTCCACTTTTCTTATCATATTTGGCCCACAGAAACAAAGAGAAAGTGTTAGCAGTCATCTTCAGTCTCTCTCTTTGAAACCGTCGAGTCAAGTGAGAAATCTGGGGTAATAATGGACTCAGACTTGAATTTTAACAGCCACATTAAGTCAATTACATCAGCAGCTTTTTATCATATAAAAAACATTGCCAAAATCAAAAATATAGTGTCAAGACCTGACCTGGAGAGACTTATCCATGCATTTGTCTCCAGTAGGTCAGGGACCGGCCTCCTGCTGGTGCCCAGAGTCAGAACTAGATATGGAAAATCAGCATTCCAGTTTCATGCAGCTAAAATCTGGAATAATTTGCCAGAGATTGTGAGACAGGCCTCTTCTTTGGCTGTTTTTAAGTCCGGGCTCAAAACGGTCCTTTTTAAACGTGCTTTTGATTGAAATATT
This sequence comes from Mugilogobius chulae, assembly GCA_038363315.1. Lineage (NCBI taxonomy): Eukaryota > Metazoa > Chordata > Actinopteri > Gobiiformes > Gobiidae > Mugilogobius > Mugilogobius chulae. The sequence goes on along the minus strand of CM076405.1, from coordinate 32,634,802 downwards.
TTATTATTGTTTTACTGTTTTATTGTTTTTATTGTATTTTTATGCATATTTATATTCTGTGTTGTTGTATTTTAATGTTGTAAAGCACTTTGAGTTGCAAAGTGTATGAAAGGTGCTTTATAAATAAATTTATTATTATTATTATTATTACTACCAAAGCAGCATTTTAATATTTTTAAAACATATAGTACATGTAGGTATAATCTATAGCAGTGCTTCTCTAAGCTTTTGTGATTTTTACTCGATGCAATTCGTAATGAACTATGACATGTAGATGAGTAATTTACATCATTTTAAAACACAACATCAACTAAAACAGGTTGTAAAGATGAGCAGGTCCATTGACTTCCAGTTCAAAATTATAAAGGAGCAACATATAATTCTGTTCATACTGTATATGTATAATATTCACATGTTGAATGAAACTGCATTTTTGTATGTATTTTGAGCCCAGGTTCTGTCAAACCACTTTAAGGCTCAAAAGGCACAGAAACCTTGTATAGTTTTAGCCATATTTTAACATTAGTTTACTCAAAGCTGTTTTTGTATTGATACATGTTGATGCTCTCCCTGTCCACTTGTTTTTACTTGAGATTTAAAGTTACATTTTTTCTTTCAAGGCACACAAATGGTCTTTTTTTTTTTTACAAACTCATCATTCACAGAGCAGCAGTTTCATAGATTTTTTTTCAGCTGTTAGGAAGTTCTTGAGGCTCTTATGCTAAAGTAACTATGAAAGAAAGTGCACAGGCTCCTTCTCCTAATTCTCCTATCATGGCCTTGGGTGTGGCACATCCCATTTTGGCTTTAGGAACTATAGGAGCTTCGAGGCCAGTTTGACCTCCTGTGTTTGGACGTACCCTTCGTGTGTCTCAGATTGCCAATATCACACGTCCCGGGATGTTCTGCAGCTGACGGACATTGTAAACTGTTGATAAATGTGTTAGGGACTTTCTCAAGCCTTCTCTGCAAAGATAAACAGGAACTAGAGTTTATGAGATCTCAACCGGACAGCCAAAGTTTCTGTTTACAATCTGACACACAGACACATTTCATTTGATGAGCAGTTTGGTGTTGAAAGACGTCAGGAGATACTGGTCAAGTCAAGTTAATCACAAGATGAAACTGTCTACTTTTTATGTCGACTTTGTCAAAATCACAAGGATAAATCATTTCAGTGTTAAAGGTCCCATACCCAAAAATGTGAACAAACAGAAATAATAGATTTTTAGCTTCCTACATCAGTCTATAGGTTTTGCTCACTTACCCGAGCCTCAGAATGTGTTTTAACCTTTTTTTGCAGCTGTCACTTGTGAGACGTACCGGCATGCTAACGGCCGTTAGCAAACAACAACGGACAGACTTAGTAGATTGTGGTGAACATAGGGTGATCAGACATCCCTATTTACCTGGGACTGTCCCTGTTTTAAGCCCCTTGTCCCATGTCCCAGCAAATGTATCCAAAGCCATTGCTTTGTCAATGTTACACAAGACATGTCCCAGTTGTCCTGATTTTTGACCACTTAACACTTCCCTACAGTGAAGGGAGGAATATTATATAATTGCTATTTCTTTACTCAAACTAGACAAAACATAACAAAAAGCTTTGGAGAATATGCATGAGTATAAATGAGCCTCGAATTGACTAAAAGCATAAGAATGTTTTTGTTTACTTGTTAAGTTTTTACCATAGGAAAACAAGAAATTGTCACTTGTTTCAACATATGGTTATTTGTCAGTTGTAACATTCATATTCAAAGTAAAAAAAACATTGAGCTGGGCATACACTGTGTGACTTTGCACTATTTTAACGTGTACAAAAATGATCCCAAGCTCACACTGTGCAACTGTATCACATATGAGGAAAGTCTGATGTCGCGACAGAGGTGTGCACACTGTACGAAGCGACAGAAGCTTATGTACAAATGTACAAATGTTTCAGCAACAAAAGGAACATTCAGCTGTCTTGCATTCATCATGAGCCTCACAGACACTGAACGAATGAATCGTACGAAGGAGCTGATAATCGTCACGATCTTGAAATTGTCCTGTAACAAAAATTTGTGGCATATTCGACTCCAAAATTTGCAGTGTATGCCTAGAGTAAGGGTCGTAAAAAAAACACAAAAGACATACATATTGGACAAACATACATACAGTGCATACATACATGCTGGGATAAGATGATTCTGCTTTGTCACAATTTGACTCTTGTCTCGATACATTACAATATGTTTTCGATTTTGTTAAACCTCAGATGAACTAAATAAATAACAATATTACTACTTAAATGTACTTTTTAGTGGATTAAGTCAGGCTTTTATTAAAATAACTAGGGATGCACCGATCCGATACTGGGATTGGATATCGGTGCCGATCCAGGCATTTTTTTTCCTGGATCGGGTATCGGCTCCATGATATTGGTTCAGTCGATATCATGCTTGTGCCTTTAAATGGACATAATGAGACAAATCTACTGGCTGGTGTTGATTCAGAACATGTAATAATGTTTGACATTTTGTTCAGATTAAGTTGTTAAATTGTGACTTGCACAATAAATAAAAGTTACACTATCCAAATGTCTTGTTTTTTGATAAGAAAAATAAGGTATTTCAGTTCTTACACTGGTATCGGTTGATATCGGAATCGGTATCGGAACTGAAAAAGCTGGATCCGTGCATCCCTAAAAATAATGTCTAAAAAGTTAATATTTCAATTCATACATCTACATTTGTTGTTTTTGCCCAGGCGCTGGTCTGATCTGGATGGACGACGTGGCCTGCAGTGGGACTGAAGACACCATCCACCAGTGTCCATTCTCCGGATGGGGCAAAACCAACTGTGGACACGTGGAGGACGCCGGAGTCACCTGCATCGTAAACTCCAAAGCATAGACTTCCATTTCTCACAATGCAACAAATCTAACGTGCCTTTGTTTTTGGAAGAAGCACCTCTTCCAGGCGGCCATTTTGTAGAAATGCCGACAGAGACAAAGGAGAAAGATGGGACTTCTCGTAAGGATTGTTTTATCGTCCCTCTTTGAGATGCTGTGGTTGGTCAGTGGAGCTGGTGGGAGATTCTCGGAGACTTTTACTGACCACACTGCTGGTCAGACATTTTAGAATAAAGGAAGAACTGAACAAAGCAAGAGGGACTGACCGTTAAATGGGCAGCTATTGAACACTACACCATGTTTGTTATGAAGGGCTTTGCTTAACACACCACTGTGCCACTTTTTGAAATACTTTTAAAAATGGTAATGTCTGTCGTTCACTTTAGCAGCTACTTTACTTTCAATTGTGTACACCAATTAACAGCAAACTTTATATTTTGATGCACAGCGTAATAATAATTGAAGGTCCTATATTATGCAAATGTTATTCTTTTGAGCCCCGTTGGAATGTTGTTACCTCACCAAAAATACATTCACTGTTGTGTTATATATACATTATACATCTATGAGTCATTAGACTTTCAATATCTCCAAAACTGATATGGCTCTGTTCCACATTGTGATGTCATTAAGTGGGAGATTGAGATTGGATTTGAATTAGGTTCTTCTAGAAAACAAGATGGAATAACCTTGGGTATCTTGTTGTCTTTTGGAAGATTGGAGTCTGAATTGAATGATGTAGAATGATAATCAGATGTCAGCCAAAAGCAGACACCTGATTGGCTGAGCTTGGGGGGTTTGGCTTGGGTTCGTACAGATTTTAACTTACGGTTTTCCATAACTTTTCAATGACTTTTCCAAAGCAAATTCCGACATTTACATAACCTTGTATTCACACATTTCAAACCAATTGTTTGTTTTCAGTTGGGTTGTTGAGAAATGGAGAGATCAAATCGAATTGTCAATGATTTGGTTGTATGCTTTGAATCGAAAGATCGAAAACCAATCCTTTGTCAGTACAATTGTGTGATTTTGAGCAAATGTCAAAGATTGAGGCAGAATATTGATATACAATTTCAAAAAAATCCAATATATGAGACCATTTTTGTTCATGTTCATAAAGGCCAGTTTTTTTTTTTTTTAAAAAGAGTGTAAGAAATATAATCAAGAGCAAACAATACAAGGAAAAAAAATCATGATTATATTTTTTCCTAGATCCCCCAGCCCTTGTTTTCAGTAACTAGTTAATTAAATGAAATGCAATCATTTTGTTTCAAACCATTTAGTTACCACATCATTTTAAAATTGGTAAAAAAGTGCGAAGGATGTCAAAATGTTCTGTCGCAAAATCATAAATTTATTAAAGTTACTGCAACACATCCAGGTTTTATTTTATGGGCACTTTTTTCTGTCTTAAACACAAGCAGAATTGTATTGTAGTAAACCACTTTCTATTTTTTAACCCTGTGGAATTCCAAAACTTTTCCAGGACCTGGAGATTAGATTTAGGTTTCCCATAACTTTTCTAGATTTTCCATGACTGTACGAACCCTGAAAAAGAGTTTTTTCAAGCCACAATTGTAACCAAAATGAACACATGTTGACATTAACCATGAGTCGAAGGATTTATGAGAGGAGGTAGTTCAGTTAAAACCTAAATACAGTTTGCAGTGTGAAAATTAAGCACTCCACCTTCAAAGGAAAACGTTTTTTGTAAGTTCAGCTTTTGAGTAGAATCTTCCAACACAACTTAGAGGTGGAGGTGGAAATTTTTTGCTAAAGGCTACGCTCTCTTTAGTCAGTATAATAACTCACTGAAGACTGTGCAACAGAAGGGAAAAAATCATTTTCTGCCTCACAATTCCTCAGTATCGTGTCTGTATAAGCTTTCTCTCAGTTTAAACTGAACTGAACTGGCACAGTGACAGACACAAATTAGACAGCTACAGAACATGACATGATCATTTCTGTTACCACACATAACATACATTTTCTATTAAGATTGTGTCTTTTTTGTCTCACTGTCTTTTTTCACTCCGTGCCAAGGGGAAATGTTGTGAGCCGGTTTGACGCTATGGCTAGGATAGTTCCAGTTTGAGTAATACCTTTGGATAGTTCCTTCTCGTTCCATTCATTCCTCATGGGGAATTTGCCTAACCTGGCTCACACCAGATGGATATGTGTTGAACTCCTATCTGAGTTCTCACTATATCCATCTGGGACTTGACTCACTGAAAGCGTTCGAGAAAAGGCAGGGCGTTGAGTGAAATACTTCGAGCTGATTGGGTGTGGTGCCTACCTTATTTGAGCTTAGCCAATCACAGCAACAACTCGTAGTAGTGTATCCAATGTCCGCGTGAGATAGAACAAGTACAGGTCACACATACGGCTCTTCTTTGAAAAAGAAATTGCTCTGTATTTTTGCTAAAACTGCATCAAAAGCAGAAGAAACACGTACATCCACGAGAGCAGCCATCTTTGTTTAGCTCGAATGAGACTCGGCGGCGGCGCCGGGACGTTAACAGCCTTAACACCGCCAAACACTGCTGGTTCAGACTCCCAAACCAATCGGACAGCTGGAAGGCCAGACTGTTTATCTCATGTTTGTGAATTCACAAATATTGCAAGATAAACCATCTGGCTGGCCAGGTTAGAATTTGCCGAGATGCTAAAATGTTTTCAACTAGATTATCACTACAGTGAGTTCAGACTTTCACATAAAATATAAAAGTGCTAACAAATGCTAATGCTAACAAATAAACTTAATTACGAAGTAGACGATTTTATAAAAAATCTATTAAATGCCAAACTGATTGTTTAACCTAAATGTAGGTTAGCATTCTAACTAATTCTAATTCTTTCTTGTCCTTTTCATTCCTTAATTTGAATTTGCCGGCATGCTAAATATAATCAATACTTTAACCCCTCAAATCAGTAATTGGATTTTAACAAGATAATCACTGCAGCGAGTTCAGACCTTCACACACTAGGTAAACACTTCACCAGGGAAATACTGTGTTTATAAAAGTGGAGATCTAATGCTAAATGCTAACAAATAAATTAACTTCAATATGAAGTAGGCAACTTTATAAAAAATACATTAAGTGCAAAAGTAATTGTTTTTCTAACAAGTTAGTTCAGCTTGTAGAGTTATTTTAATAATAATATTTAAATTAAATATAGATTAGCATTAGCTAGCAGTGCATTTTATGAACACATGGGTTTTCCCTGGTGAAATATTTACTGCTAACATGCAGAAAAATGATTATCTGATTGTAACTTATTTTTTCTTTGCATCAAATAATTATATTTTTTATGTGTCTTTCAGCTAATTTTACAGAGGGATGAATGGAAACTATCTACAGGTATTTTTCAGACCAAAACTAGCCTAGCCGCAGCGTGAGAAGGACCTATTGCATGTAAACAACAACATTAACATGTGTCTCACGGTAATAAAACAAATGCCTCTTTTGTATTTCTACTTTGCAGTATTTTGGAAAAAGGGCAATTTGAAACATGTTTTTCAGATGAAACTCTTGTGTTTTAATTGTATTTATACATTCAACTTGCAGAAATTAAAATTGCATTGTTCCACATAAAAGTCAGTGTTGATTTGGTGTCCGTGACTGTGCAGCCTAAGTGTGTTTTCTACCTCAATGCTTTTCTAAAACTTGGAATAAAACTGCCTCGAAAGAGAAGAAAGATGAATCATACAAGTTTCCATAGCAATAAATGGGGCTGATGTTTTCTTCAAATCTCCGTCCAAAAAAGCAATGATTGATTACCAAACCGCACATTCTGCTCAAGGTACAAACTCTTCAGAATCGAGACGAACTTCATCCAGCTCAGCATAATCATAATTACTCTCACATGTTGAAAATGGACAAACTACAAAGCTTTGAACGCAGAGGCGTCACATCCTGTTTAGAAGCACTGTGCAGAGAAATGTCTTTGACTGACGTGGAAATCAGACTTTTCACTTCTAATCAGTGTGAGGAGACGGGACGCTCTGATTGGACGCACCGCTCTGGGTCACATAGTTCAGATAGTTCAGAATATGCAGCCTCATGTTCTATTTTTGAATGTTGTGTATGATAAAAATCTGTGTTCTATGGAGAAGTGGAGAAGTGGATTTTTTAAGTTTTGCAAGGACATGAGAGTACTGTATGTGCATTGGGTCAGTGACATGATTTTTGTGTCCAGGTGCTACAAATGTTATAGTTCTGAAAGCTCAAAGTAGTTCGGATTGATTTGATTTATGCCATTTTAGTTGTGTCAATCCACAATTGGAAGAAGAAACCACCCTTTATGGATGTATATGTTTATACAATGTCACTGTTTAATGTGTCACCTAAACAGGATCAGACATGATTTTTGCTTATTAAAAATATAAAAACGGAAAAAAATTACAAACCTTTTGAACATACCAAAGTATTTTGAAAATTCAACCAAGTGAACCTTGTCTGAAGTTTAAATAACATTTTTGAACATTGATTTGATATTAACAATCATGTTTTAAGTGATGACATTACTCCAAAAGTGGACACACATTTCAGTTTTAGCTGAAAGTCTTTTATCTCGATAAGTAGAAAGGGAAGATGCAGGTGTCATTTGGTACAACATACATGTATATTTGACATTTTTTATTATTTTATTCTCTGTGTAAACAGTTCACATTTGTGTTTTTCCAAAATGGTTATTAGCAGTTTTCAGTGAAAATACATGAAATGTCAATGTGCAACAGGCATTTTTGAACCAGCAGCATAAACCATTTAACTCATATTTATATGCATTTTATTTATTATTAAACTAACAATAATATGCTACTGCATAATAGTAAAAATGTTTTTGACATGTATTGTAATTGAAATGTATAATTAACAAAAAATTTCAACATTTTGTTTTGTGGATAGGTTTTTTGTGAATCAATTAGACTAAAATCACTTGACAAATGGACACTTTAAAAACAATGAAAGAACTTTTAGTCAAGCATTTCTTAACATTTGTATTTTTTTGAGAACTTGGTAACCCTAGACGTCTCTGACCCATGTACTGTGTGTGTACTACAGTTCAATCTTCAGGTGGTGGTGAGCAGAGATGTGGTTGTGGTCTGATCAATGCCAAGGATTCAACCCTGCAGTCACAGATAAGCTGATTTGATGCTGCATACATGTGATTGTAGCTGAGAAGTTACAATCTCCGACTGAGAAAAATGTGTTTAAACGCTGCTCGGATCGGAATTACAGCACAAAAAACTCAAGTTTACATCAGATGGACAGGACAGGAGCAGACCATGTTAAAGGAGACCGAAAATCAAACTCTAAGTTTTTGACCTTGTTATTACAGCCTTCTCTCATCATTAGTTTACATCATTAAGTTCTACCATTCCAAAACTGTCCTCTGGTCATTTGAGTTAGTGACTTTCACATTCAATTCAAGACCATTTTATTTTGCAAATTCCGTTCTAATCTTTTCCACTTAAGACTTGTATATGCACTGAAGTAATAAAATACAGCTTTGTGTTAGTTTTTGGTCCTGTTAACACAGTGAGATGTGGACATGGCAGGTGTAAACACTGTGCATGTGTGTGTGTGTGTGATTAGAAGTGAGCGTGAATGCTTCCACATGTTCACAGATGATTGACAGAAAGTCGTCCAGCTCTGCACAAAAGCTGCGTCTCAGGTCAATGTGTTTTCACTTATGTCCCGACCTGACTCTTCCCGCTGCAAGGCCGAGCTGTAGGATTTATTTAGCAGCACAATAAGATTAGTGTAATGTGCGTGGTCTCTTTGAAACAGACGTTTGACACACAAATGTTTAGAGAAAGTGTGAGGAGATGTTGGAGGCTGATGATGTAAGCATGTCAATCAAGAAGAGCAACATTTCAGTCTGACATGCAACGTCACAAACTCTACGGCGATGAATCACTGTGGTCTGCAAGTTAGTAATGAGACAATTGTTACAGGAGAGTCCAAACCTATCCAAACAAGTGTGATTCTGTTTTAAATGGGTACAGAGACAGAATTCTAGGTGTATGGAATATCATTTGTTTCATTAGAAATAAAACTTTAGATAATGGCAAAATGTGTACTTTGATTTTTACCCTTTTATGCAGCGTGAGATCCTGTTCTTTTGATGTTGACAGGACAAACAAACCGCACAGGTGAGATAAACAAACTCCTCCTTCTGACACTGCTGCTAAGACAAGCTGGAAAGTGGTCGCCCGCTGCATATTAACATCATCAGTCATTTGGCGCAGCTGGATCAGCGTGTGGTGCGATGTGCAAAGGTGTGTAGGTTCAATCCTTGTTTTTTCTCATTTTCAATTTTAGAAAATACATGTTCACATCATGAGCGTGTGTACTTATGTAGGCTAAAGCAATGGCTTCATACTTATGTCTGCAAAGTTAATAAAAAAGAATCTTGACATACAAGTAAGAGACTAGACGTGTGCACTGGCCAGTGGCACAGCCTCAGAGCTGTGAACTTCTCCACACACCATGATCGCTCCCACACAAAACTCACATCACTCACAAGCTCACTGTCCATATTTGGTGCTGTCAATCCGTGTCTGTTCACATCCTGGGCGTCCCAAAGGGCTCCGGGCATCTCCCACTTTTATGAGTTTGTTTCAGCTACAGTTGTGGGCAGAGTAAGTCTCTGACCGCGTGTTTGGACTCACTTTAAATGCCAAAAACATGCTTTTACATAAGGCAATTTTTTTATCAAAAAGTTGTGCTTTAATTGTCTCTTTTTCTGTGATTTTTAACCAGTGTGCCTGGAGACACTAGTGTGCCTTGAGATACTGTCAGGTTCAAAATCATTCTATAAAATAGACTTCAACAGATTTATTTAAATCATTTACCATATAGTGTTCGAAAATACTTTTTCATCTCTAATGAAAGTAAAACAATTGCTGTTTATAAATTAAAGGATAATTTTAAGGTGTCGTAACATTTCAAATAAGAGATTTCGTCAGTATGAACAACTATTACTTTCTTCCCAAGTAAAATTTAAAAATACATCTATATCAAAATAGCTTAGAACAAATGTAGTCTTATTTTAAAGTTGCCTCTTCATAGATCTGACTAGTATTATTTATATTATAACTTACTAATAGTAAGTTTGGTGGAACATTACAAATATATAAAAAGTAGGCACAGGCCCTCCACCAGAAAAGTGTTTCTCTTTGAAGTGTAATGGACAGTATTTACAAAATGAAATAATGTTGTTTTCCAAATTGGTTTGATTTGGCATTAACTGGTGTGCTGGAGAAAAATTTCAACCAAAACATTGTACCATGACTCAAAAAAGGTTGGGAAACACTGCTCTATTTATTATGTATTCAATGAAGAACAAAAATGAAGAACAAAGATTGTAAACGACCTGATTCTCTGCATTATTCTTGTATTTTGTACATTATATTTTCTGTCAGTGATACAGTTGAGGCATTATCTCGTCTCTGGTTTGGGATTAACCCTAAATTGTACCATAAATACTGCAAACATGAAGTCACATCACTTAGAGGAAACTATCATAAAGGCCCATAGTTACTGTCTTTCCCTCTCAGTCTATGTATCAATGCACATTCCTCTTGGTCACAATGGGCCATTTATTTAGCAGGGGTTCTAGACCGGGGCCATCTGCAGCCTGTGAACATGAAACACTTGGGATCACACAAGTCAAGGTCTGGGTCAAACTCGACATTCTGAGGATGGAAATTCTGCAGGAAAAGTCGCCCAGAAATAAAGATGGCATAAAGATGTGCACAGAATCGAGTTGAGTGATTATTACAAACCACAGGATTCTATTAGCAACACATGCCCTACGTCAGAGGGGATTAGCTAGCATCTTTAAATGATTTTTCACAAACAGTACTGCTCTTGTTTTCACTGTGTAATTACAACAACAACAAGAAAGCTAAAACCAGTTTTTCTTTAGTTTATTGATGATTGTTATCATTATTATTGTTAATCATAAAAATGGTAATAAATACAACTAATGATAGTAATAAAACAAGTAATGATGATAATAATTAATAATAATAGCAATAATAACAATAAAAAATAATAAAAACAACAACACTTATAATAATGATCGGTTAACCAAATAAGTGTTTATGACCAGAGGAGTAGCACCAAATTCTGGGCCGCAGGTACAAACTTTGTTGAGGGGCCTCAATACATAATCTTGCGTTTTAATGATTTAGTCCGTTCATGTTCTTTTTCAACCAGCTTGGGTTTTATTGCTTTGTAGAATATGCATTAATATGTATTTAGTTTCTACATTCCTCACATAATTTGCAAAAAAGTGTTGCTTTAGAGTTTTTGCAGGCTTCAGCAATTCAAATTGAAGATTGTTATTCCCATAACCGACAACAAAACAAACAAGATATTTACTGTATGTTTTTGTGTCATTCACTTGCATAAAGACGAGAAAAGAAATGGAATAAGTTTTGAACATTTCAGTTAACTTGTTTTGAGCTATAAAACTAATTTTAACTGATCATTTTGTGTCAAACCCTGAATATTTCTTCACAATTATCAGCAAATTCTTGCTTTTAATATTATAATCTCTAGCTGTTGTATTGGTTCATAATAAGCCCAATTAATATTCTTCTTTACTTAAGTCTTTGCTGTGTTTAATTAGAGTGATGGAGCTCCCCCAAGTCACAAATAATTGCATATAAAGGAACAATCTATCTTAGGCAAAACTAACCTGTTTTTGGGGGACACCATTTACCCCCCAGTCTGACGCCCCTGTTTATGACCTTGTGTTTAAAAATATATATTGTTGTAATGTACTGTATGTTTTTTTTTTTTTTTTTTTTTGCCTTTTTTTCTTTAATGATTTTTTGTTTGTTTCTTGTTATAAAAACTAAAATAAATTGTTAAAAAATAGATTAATATTTATTAAATAAAAATAAATAAATAAATACCCAATATGTTAAAGCACAAATACTGAAACATTATCAAATACAAACATTTAGAAGTAAAAAGACAGAAGTACCGAAAAATAACATTAGAAAAAAAATTTCAGTTGCTATTAATGAAAAACAATTGTGTAGCGTAGTTTTTTATAAATGTTTTTAATGTAAATTCTAAATGTTCGGACAGATAGATGGATAAATTGGTGAGAGTGAAATTTTAACTTCGTGTATTTGTACTGACCTCTGCTGGTGAAAATGTTTGTAGTGTTTTTATATTTTGCTGCGCCTTTCGCGTTGTCTGGTCCACTGCGGCTTCCATATCCGGCTCAGGTTTGAATCTTCGCCGCGGTGGGTTTGGTTTGTGGACTGTTGTTGTGAAAACGTGGGAGAAAAGACAAACTATAAACAGGTATTGTACATCTTATGACTTTATTGGTGGTTTTGTCTAGTGGTCTAAAAAGTGGTGCCAATAAGGATATCATTGAATTGTAAAGCTAGCTATGCTAAGAAATAACTAACGTTACAACAACGCAAAGCTAGACAAACATACAATATCATGAATGATATTAGGTTTTGTTTCAGTGATAGATGGTTTCAGCTTGGTGTTTATTGTGATATTTTGAGGGACTTTGGCGTAACCACACTACATAATATTCATTAGCTAAAAGTTATATTTTTTGTTTTAAATTGTCAATTGCTATGGCAACAGTAGTAGCTAGATTTTCATTACCCTGAAACTAATGCAACTTTTTGTGCCAAACTAGCTACGTTCCTGTAGGTAGGCAAGATGTTAAATAAGGTCTAGGCTGCTTGCTAAATTCGTTTGACAAAGAAAATTCAAACAATATTTTGGGTCAAGTTATCTAACATTAACGTATTGTTATGTGTAGATGCCATCTACACATATGGATAGATCAGCCATATTGTGCAAAATATTCTTTTTGGTTCTAGATTTCTAGATCTAGAACCAAGCAGAAGAAGGCTCTCCAGGACGCCTGATTTTTTTTTCTACAACCCAGTTATGCCATACACCATTACTTTGCATTGTTGGCTATCCTAGCAAAAATGTATATTTTATTTAAAATATTTACCGCCTCAATTTGGCTAAGGTTATGGTTAGGGTAGGTAGGTATTGACCCTATTTTGTCTCGCCCACTTTTCTAGGAATTGTACTTCCTGTTTAGCTGCACTTAGCCTGTAGACTTCAGACGATGGTTTTATTTTAACTGTCATGACATATGTTTGAAATTGCCCCACAAGACAGACAGACAAACATGTAAACTACCGTAACAGAGCTAAACAGGAAGTGCAAATCCTAGAAAAGTGGGCGGGACAAAATAGGGTCATTAGGTGAAGTTAATTTGGTTAAGTTAAGTTAAGTAATTTGGGAAAGGCATGCTAAGGATGTGTTTGTCAGTCCGACAATTTAAAAATAAACAACTTCCATGCACAGTAAGTTCTGCTCAGAGTTCACATTAATGCTATGAAAGGAAATTATGGGACTTTAACATTGCAGCTTTTGCGATTTGCTCATCACCTTTATTGACATTGTGATTTTGATTCCGATTGTGCAGCTCTAGTGTCTACGACGTTAAGTTACTTGATCTTTATCTTGAGCTAACTTCACACCCTTTGTCTGTTGGTGTGTGGCTGACGTGATGTGCAATTCTTGTCTTTAGAATGGACTCTCCTGTCAAACTTGGAGACAACAGCTCTTTCAAAACCCCCAAGAACATCCGGCTGAGGAGCTCCAGGAGCGGGAGCAGCAGCAGCGGCAGCGGGACCCCTGTCACCATCCCCGCCTCACCCTTTATGAAGAAACTGGGCTGTGGCACTGGGGTCAATGTTTATCTCATGGACAGGTAGGAGACGTTTTGTACATTACTATTCTTAGGGCTGGCAAATGTGGAAACAAACTGATTATTGTGATAGTAATTTCATTTATTTCTCCACAACAACAGGTTGGGAAAGCTGAATCTGTCTCCATGGGCTGTGAAGAAGGTCAACAGTAAATGTGCCTCTAAGCAGGTGTCCATTTACCAGAAGCGTCTGAATGAGGAGGCACAAATCCTGAAAGGGCTTAAACATCCTAATATTGTTGGTATGATGAGTTATAAAGTCTACTAGTTTTTATACACAACTAACTTCTAACTAGCATTGACATTTGCATATTTTTGTACATTGTTGCATTGGTTTTAAGAAGAAACTGTCTATTGTTGGAAATACTGCTGCTTATTTGCTTTGTTGTGGTCTAGGTTTTCGTGCCATTGCCACTGCCACAGATGGATCCAAGTGTCTGGCCATGGAGTATGGAGGAGAGCAGTCTCTCAATGATATGATAGAGAAGAGGAGAGAGGAGGGTCTGAAGGCTTTTCCTGCTGCCAACATCGAGAAAGTGGCTCTGCATGTGGCTCGTGGTCTGCAGGTAAACAACAGTGACCACAGTTCACAATTTTTATGTTTCAGTACTGTAAATGGTCAACTTACAATGTAAACGACTGATGTTCCAATGGCAAGAAATTCACAACTAACGTAAGCCTATATTAGTGTTGTGGGTTGGATTAGCTTTAGTGAGACATTTTTTTCTATTAAAAAGTTTATTTTGAATACAATATACAGAGTAAGGGTAGGGCCAAGTCATTGTTTTGCCATTGTCACGTCTTTGGCTTACTAAGTCCTCAGCTTTGAGTTAAATAATTTCTCCAAATAATATATTAATAAAAATGCAATTTGCACTTTATATGATTTTTGTAAATGTAAAAGTTTTGATCAGAATGACATGTTCCAGTTGGTCTAAAGTCAAGTCTAAGTCAAGTTTAAGTCATTCAAATTGCATTTTTTCGATAAGAAGCTCACAATATTGATCTTTATCATGATATCACAGTGGGCCCACGATATTGAGATTATGCTAACAATAATAAACATTAAAGTCATAAATTCCCATCCAGTCATTTATATGATTCAGTGATTTCTTTTGTCAGTGCAAATTCATGGCTTCAGATTAAATTGCTCTCTCATCATATCAGCTATAAGGTCTTAGTTTGTTTGATAAAATATTTAGAATTGTATGATTTATTTATTTTATTTTTTTTTGCGTAAAATGGGTGTTTATGTTCTGAAATCAGAGCTATTTTTTATTGTCAAGCTGTTTAACATCGTCAGGTAAAGATGACGATATATCATGACAATTTTGCTATCACAACATCGATTTTATCAGTATTGTTACATCATCAAATAGTCACTAACTTGAGTCCAAGTCACTACTCTCAAGTTCAAGCCTCTAATAAAATATAATATGTACAGTATCTATCTCTAACACTAGACGTCCCAACTGGATGTGTTGTGAATAACTGACTGCATGTTTTCCAGTACCTTCACAATGAAAAGAAGCTGCTACACGGCGACATGAAGTCCTGCAACGTGGTCATAAAAGGAGACTTTGAGACTGTCAAGATCTGTGATGTGGGGGTTTCACTGTTTCTGGATGAGAACATGAAAGGTGAGAATTCATTTGTATTTGGTTTTGTCACAACAGCAGACTTTGGCTCCATGAAAGATAGTCCGTGTTAGATTATACTTTTGGCCAGTTCTAACCTTAGCATCCTACTTAAATGTAAAACCCATCTTTGTCTGCAAACATCTATTATAAACTCTCTCATTTGTCTAATTACATAACAGATTAACTGAATTTCATGTTTGCGGTTGCAGTGTCAGACCCAAAGGCAGAGTACATCGGCACAGAACCGTGGAACGCCAAGGAGGTGATGGAGGGAGGAGAGATCTCCGACAGGACGGACATCTTTGCCTACGGCCTGACGCTGTGGGAGATGATGACTCTGTCCATGCCTCACCTGGAGAGCCTGGACGACGAAGAAGAGGAGGAGGAGGAGGATGGAGGTAAGACTAAAGGGTTAAGGAACTGGATTTAGATGGTTTATTGCCAGATATTATATGTAATTAGGGTTGGAATCTATTAATGTTTCACAATTCCATTCCATTGGTTCCTGAGGCTTACAAGTCGATGTGGGACCAGTGTATCTTAATGTTTTTAAATGCAATGTTCGATATATTTTTACTACTTTTTTGAAAATAATACTAATAGTAATAATATTCATTTTTAAATAAATTTTATATTTTTTAATGAGAACCGACGATGCATTGAAAAATGTTATTTTCACTAGAGCTAGTCGATTACCTCCTTTATTTTAGTGCCACAAATTCAGTTATATTATTATTGACATTATTGCAAACTTGATTTAGGCTTTAAGTGTGACTATTTCCTTTCATAAATCCTTCGACACATATCGACATGTATTCATGTATTGTAAAAAACAAACTGAAGAGGACCTCCCAAACTCAGCCAATCAGAGAGCTGTATTTGGCTCCTGATCAGAGCTAAAATTCATCAGCGAATATCATCAGACACTTGAAGCTGCATTCTTGTGCCTTCTTTGGATTGGTCTTATTCAGAAAATTGTATAAAGATTCTAAAATACAAAAGTAACTAATAATTTATTAATTTATCATCCGATACATAATTATTTTCAATTTCATTCTTTTTCACTTGCGCCCCAAGTGCATTTTGATACATTACATGTAACTGTAACCTTTATAACAACTCACATAAGATTTATCTATAAGGCTTTAAATTGTGACATCACACAACAGTGGAATGTTCAGTTGGTCTGATGGTAAACCAATAGCTAAATGGCTAAATACACTACAGAGTGATACATTTACCAGTACTGACCCAGCATTTTTGGGGGGGTTGTTTCACGGCTGTTTTGTTTACTTTTTTTATATTATTTTGGCTAATAACAATATATTACTAAGGAAGTTCTGCAAACATGACAAGAAACATGGCGGATTTGCCAGTATTTTTATGGTAACCGCTGTTGCTTATAGAGCAGAAGTGTGTAACTAATTAGATGACTTTGGACTTTGAAGGTCTGTGACTTGGGACTTGACTTGATGCTTCTCAGAAAACTTTGTAATTTGACACTAACAAACTGGAACATGTGCCTCCTCACTTTTGAAATGGACTTTAAATATGATCATTTATAAAAATCTAGGATACTATAAAAACAATATTTTTATTCGGTCAGTCAAGGTAAAGACTTGAAACTGAAAACAGAAGACTTGGGCTTGTGGGGCACTGATACAGGACTTGACTTCCATGAGACTTGGTTTGCTTCTAGAACCTCATAGTATTTGGTTCAATTCTTCGGTTGTAACTGTCCCCAGATGAGTCTGAGGAGGAGAGCTTCGACGAGGATGCGTATTACGAGCGTTTGGGCACTCGACCGGCCCTGGATGCAGAGACTCTGGGTGTGTCCTACAGGAGGATGGTGGAGCTGTTCTACGTCTGTACCGAAGAGGACCCCAAAAAACGTCCCTCTGCCGCTCAGATCGTACAGGCTTTAGAGAGCAACGCTGCCCTCAATAAGACTCAGCCTGAAGTGATTGTAATAGATTAAACACTGCTTTACTGTATATATTTGTCTTATATGTGTTGTGTTCTGTGATGACTTTGTGGTAAATGTCTTTTTAAATGTGGGAGAAAACACTGAAGCAGGTTTTTATTAAATTCAGTAATTAATGCTGAAATTAAAGTGTTTGTTTTCACAGTTTAATAAAATATTTAGCTGTGAATCAAGTTAAAAGTTTTTGAACAAATGTTTTTTTTTAAATGTAGATTAGCTATGAAACAAGGTAGCCTTGTCATGTAAATTTAAATTCTATACTGGTTATGTTAGACATGTACACACTCTAAGTGTTCTCAAATAATAATATAATTTCATTTTATTCAGTCATTCATTTTCTACCGCTGTTTTGTTCAAGGTTGTGAGTAACTGGAGTCTATCTCAGTGACTTTGGGCCTTGGGCAGGGGAACATCCTGGACAGTGGCCAACTCATAGCAAGGCTGAGGCAGACAATTATTCACTGAATTCATTCACCCAGGCAGTCTCTCCCAACAAGCCCTAGGACCGCTTGGGGTTTACCAGGGGATGCTTCAAATAGTTTGACTTTAAAGGAAGATATTTTGACTAAACTTAAAATTATTTGTGGTCATTTGACCCCATAAGCCTTTTTGCACTAAACACCTAGATTTTCTTTGGTAAATCTAAACAAGACTAAAGTTGGTGGCACTAGCGGCGACCAGAATAAGACTAGTTTGAGCAAAATTTGGGCTTTTATCATTCTTCTTCAAAAGCTGAAGGAAAATGACCAAAAATGAATTGTAGGGTCTTAAAATAGGCTTAAAAAGTTTAGATAGAACCCATTGAAAAGTCAGATTCAGTTTTTGAAAATGTGTAGATATTTTTTTTAATCAGAAGAGCATCTTAGAATGTCTGATTTGACTGTAACTAAGACGGTTACATCAACTAGGTAACACTTTCTTCTAAATATACAAAAGTTTGTTTATTTTTTTATGAAAAAAACTAACACAACACATGTCCCCTTGATACCTTAAGGGGTTAAATTATAAATTTATATATTAATAATTTAAGGATTATGAGGAAGTATTTCATGAAAACAATAATATCCTTTAATAATTGACACCACTTGATCCTGTAGGGGTGGCGGGTGAGCCTATCCCAGTGACGTTAGGCCTTTGGCAGGGGAACACCCTGGACAGTGGCCAACTCATCACAGGGTTAGACAGACATTCACTAAATTGACTGATATGGGTTTTTCTTCAGCTATTATCGATATCATTGGCCTATTTCTGAGGCAGATTTTTAAGTTTTAAAAGCAGAGCTAGTGAAATTATGTACCGTACTTTCTGGATTATAAGAGGCTACTTTTTACATGAGCTTTGAACTATGCGGCTTATAAGGCAATGCAGCAAGATTATAGATTCTCATAGACTTACTATTAAAAAGTGCGGCCTATACATGTACTTTATCATTTTTCTTACTTAAATCTAGTGGGTGCGGCTTATATTCAGGTGCGCTCAATAGGGCAGAAATTACGGTAACCAAAAAAAAACTTAACAGTACATGAGCATCTTTCTCACCCAATGTAATGATGCTCGATTGTATTTTGACCCAAGAATCTAACCCAGGATTCCCACAATCTCATCTAATGCACCCCAAATCCTCATAGATTAAATAATAATTAAAACAAACACCAATAAAAAAAATATCAGGTTTATTAACTGGTAACAACAACATGGCTTACAAATGCATCTTTTTCCAACATCTACTAATCAAATCAACACAAATCTAATTCCGTATTATTATTTTTGACAACATCTCTTGGAATATTGGTGAAAACAAAAAAAACTAATCACATTATCAAGAATCTTTATGAGCTTTTTATGCACTTCTGGAAACATTTGGAAAGCATCTGTAAATTGGACTAACACTCAAAACAAGAACGAGCTACTGTAGAAACTCATTTAAAAATATTTACACATTTAAACAGAATATACTGCAGTTATTTACAGAAACCTGAAAAGTGCAGCTCTGTGAATAAATACTGGTAATCAAAAAGGAACTGTCT
Organism: Mugilogobius chulae; assembly: GCA_038363315.1. Lineage (NCBI taxonomy): Eukaryota > Metazoa > Chordata > Actinopteri > Gobiiformes > Gobiidae > Mugilogobius > Mugilogobius chulae. The sequence goes on along the minus strand of CM076405.1, from coordinate 32,615,470 downwards.
ACCACAAAACAACTTTCTTTAGAATATAAGGGTCGATTCCTTAACAAGTGAACTAAATGTACAAACATGAACAGACTTATATAGTTTCAGCTCAGTCTGAGTTAGTTAGTTTGAACACTTTATTATGAAATGAAATTGTAGACGAGGAAAGCCGGTGTGTTGGAATACTTGGTGGCGAACAGTTTACCGTCGGGTGTCGGGTCTGAAAAAGCGATCTCTTCTTTTGTCAAGTGGCTTCCGTACATGAACGTGCTCCTACGAATGGAAAAAAGAAGAAATGATTAGAGAAAATATAAGCTTGTACGTCAATTATTATTTGTTTGTTTTCTAGAATGTGATGATGTCGTAGATCTTTTTATTATTGACATTCAGGTTTGTACAGATTTTTCCCTGACTTCTCCAAAAATCATTTTCTAATTTCTATGACCTAGTTTAACTTACTCACGCGTAACAACTGAATCAATTATCCACTTTCTTCGACCGCTTAAGACTAACATAGAATAATTTTAATATATTATAACATTTATTACCTTTAATTAGGGGTGTCAAATTAGTGCCTTATTTGAGATTAATTAATTAATTACAGACATATTAATAGAAATCTTTAACTTCATTGTTTCCATATGTGAGTTGTAAAGTGACATAAGGGTTGTTCAACTTGACAACTTGGCAACAAAAAACTTCTTAAAGTCTTCATTTTTTGCAATATATTAATATTTCTCATCTGCAACAATAACGTAATTAACTAAAATGGATAAAAACACCTAAGTTGAGTGTTTTTTTCAGCCATTTTTAGGTGAGATTAAAAATAGATTAATTAATTATAGATCATAATTAATTAATCTCTTCAATTTTTTAATAGCTTGACAGCACTCATTTTAATCAATTGACACATTGTTTGCACAGAATGTCAGATGGCTTGGTTTTTGTTTTTTTAATCAAACATCTTGCTGGCATGTTCATTTCCTGCTTAGTTCATTTCTATGAAGTTTTCACTATCTCCGTCTAAAATGAAAAATACAACAACAAAAAATCAGACTGTGAACAGTGAGCTGTGATTGGTAAAGTCTTTTTCCTGATTTGTAAAATCTGAGGACCCCAGGGCACCAGAGTAAGTTTAGTCCTTAAAGTTACAAAGATTTGGTCTCGATGGACTGTCTAGGTCTCGCCTTGGGTCCTAACTTTCAGTGGTCTTGAAATTGTCTCTGTCTTGGTCTGGATTACTGCAGTCTTAACCACCAAACTACTGTTTATTAAAACCAATGCATAACATTTAAATTTCACTGGAACATTTTTTGTCAGAAATCTCCAATTTATTTTTTAACTTTTTCAAAAATGGGATTGGAATTATTATTTCCAACCAGTGCATTATTATAACCAGTGCATCAACCGGTATTCTTATTTCCATTCAGTCTTGGTCTTGTTAAAATAACGGGACAAACGTGCTAACACTGCTGAGAAGTGGTGCTACTAAATACTGCATTTTTAGAACCGGTGCCCTCTTTACAACAAAAATAACTGCAATTAAACTAGTTTTGTCACAATAATAACATTTTGATACAAAGATATTGGCTTGATTCTTGTTACCAATATCTATACCACAACAAGAATGATATCTGACTTCAAACAAGGTATAAGTACTTTCTTTAATAAAAGTATGGTTTTAAACTACTTTGATAAAGCTCAAGTTTATGCTAAAACTCTTCCTGTTTGTCATTTTTTGAAGTACGGTACTTGTGAAGTGACATGAACACAGCTTATTAAACGTGTTACCTGACGGTGTCCAGCATGCGAGTGGCGATGCCTTTGCGCCGGGCCAGGCTGAACACCCAGATTCGGCTGATCCCACAGATGGCCTGCTCTGGGACAGTGGAGCAGCACCAGGCCCTGTGACGCTCCATGAAGTCATCTTTGGTCATGTCCTTCTCCTGGTCCGCCTGCACCAGCACTCGGAAAGCCTTCAGGACAAGACACAGCAGGACCACAGCTTTGGTTCACAACATTCAAGAGAAAAATGAAATTCAGACTTATTTGTCTAGAGCCTTTCAAAGTCCAGTCTATATCTTCAGTGTAATTAGTTTTTTCAAGTGTTAAACTAAAAGACCTACAGTTTTCTATATTGTCAGTTATACAATTACATAGGGCATTTTATTTTTATAGGAAAACCATTTTCACCGTAAAAAGAAAACTCTTAAATGGTTATATGGGCTAATAAAACCTTATATGGCAGCAAATTCTCCAAGATTTATTTTGTAAGTCCAAAAATAAACACACTTTCAAAAACAAATACAACTCCAAAACTTTTCCAAGGTCTGGGGAGTTTTTTTCTTCTCCTAATTAAAGATTTTTATAAGGCGTTTTTGTACGTGTCCCCATATTCCCTTAGCCCCCGTTTAGTCAGAGGAACTACTCTGTCCCCATGTTTGCGTTCACACAGCAAGTGGGGCTGAATAGGTTTAACATTAGCATCTGTATAGTCTGGAACATTTAAATAGGTTGTGAAGTTGTCTTTTACCCTTACACTTAACTAGGTTGTACAAAAAATAAATGAATAAACAATTTATTGAAACAATAAAGCGCAACTGTTCACTGTTTTTCCTAAAAAATAGTTACTATTTACAAATGTAAACATTTGTTTTTGGAGCTACATATTTTAAGTGATTTTTCTCAAGGATAAGGACAGTTTATCTACATGTCAGATACATATATCAAACATGTTTCCAAACATAGTCAGCACTGTAAATGTTTGTGTAACCAAAAGGTTCCTGGTCTGACTGGAAAGTACCTGCCTCAGAGAAAGAGCTAAAAAAGTCCCTAAAGTGTGGCCCCAGTTTATAAATCCTGCTTTGTGTAAAAAGGCCTATAGACTTCTTACTGACAGCTTTTTTACACCCCTCCCTTTTTTAAATGTAGTTGATGCAACTCTTATTCAAACCAGACACACAAGAGTAAGCAAACTTTGTTAGTGATCTAATATTAGATTTTACCCTTCGAATTGGTTCTGCCACGAGGCACCCCACCACCATCCTGTCTGAGTTGATGAAGAGATAAGTCTTTGCCAGAGCCGGTCTGGTGAGCGCCACCTGCTGGAAACCTAACTCACTGTCTGCGACCTGCCGCACGTCCTCAGCCTGGAGAACAAACAGGGCACAGGTGTAAGACTCATGAGATGCATTTCATCTAGTACATTAAACATGTGTCCAATGACCTTTTTGATGGCATATTTGGGATCTTCAGGCATCACCAAAATAATTTTTCCATCCCAGAATTCTGCCACTACACGCTCCTTCTTCCAGCCCTGAAGAGGAAAGAACATTAGGTTAGTAAGAATATTTTTTGTCTTAAAAGGAATGTTCAGGCTATTAGGTTAATCAATAATGATGATTATTCAAGTCACAAATGAATACAAATTGTGCGAATTTTAGAAGCAAAATTAAATCTTTTTAGTTGACCCTATTCATTATTTTTCACTCCACCCTAATCCTAATCCTATTGTTGGCAATGCACTTCCAGTTTACTGGTGTTCAGCTTCATTAGCCACAATTAAACATCAAGTGTTGCAATGTTCACAGTGCATATACTCATGCTATTTCTTGTTAAAAAGTTTAGATCCTGAAGGATTCAGTCACTGGCATTATGTAACTGTTGTTATATCGATTTGAAATTGCCCCAAAAGACTGTCAAGCTAACATGACTACTACTTTCTACAGGAAGAGTGCTGCCAACAATAGTGGGCAGGGCGGAATAAGGTGAATAGACTACTCCAGAAGGTCAAATAACAGTACATTAGGTCAGTGTTTCCCAGGCACAGTGTTTTCCCAGGTCATGGCACACTTTTTTGGTTGAAATTTTTTCGCGGCACACCTACTCAAATATGGCTGAATCAAACTACTTTGGAAACCAATATTTAATATTTTAATTTATTTAATTTTTAAAGGGCACTCTTTAACTTTTCTGGTAGCTTGGAATGACGTTTTTACTCTCAAGTCTATAGTTTTGTATTTGAAAACTATCTATAATTGATTAAATACATATTAAAAATGATTAGTATTTTACTTTGGAACATGGTCAAAGTATTGACATAACCGTTTGTTTGAAAAGTTACATATTTTGGCTTTAAATTATTCATTAAATTAGTAAATGGTGATTGGCAAGATGGGAAGACTAATTTTTTCAAGGCACACTTGGGCAGAATCTCAAGGCACACTGGTTGAAAATCACTGCATTAGGTACATTAGGTCTCGATCAGTTTAAAAATGAGATGAATGTTTTTAGTTTTACTGTATAAAACATGTCACAAACTTAACAAAAAGTGACGTGGTAATCGTGAATAATTACTAAATTGTCATATTTTGTCTCGCAATAATCGTAACAACAAAATCAGATATGGTGACATTTGCACTGGTGAGTTGTGAATTAAATAAAATGGTGAGCCTAAAGAAAACCAACAGACAGATTACCACGTATCTAATGGCGTCCAAGAATCGCTGATGAAACTGAGAATGCTGGAAGTTGTCCTCTGGGTTGTCTGCGCTGTAAACCATCCCACAGGAGCCGCAGTTTGTCGCACCGAACTGCTTCTGTCCTGCATCCTGGTCGTAACACAACAAAGACTTCAGTCAGGAAAAGCAACTGGAATAAATAAATAAAACTCTGAACTAAGTCATGTGTGTTTTAAACGTACAATAATGAGCTGGTCTTCGTCGTGCTTCTCCTTCCTCTTCCTCGTGGTTCTCTCTTTTGTCACTGTGATGGACTGAAGGGCTAAAGCTGGAGCAGACGGAGTGCTGCAGGACACCGGAGGCCTCAAAGCTGCAGCCCTCGGCCTGACGGGACAGTTTGATTTGTATTGTTAGCATCATTCTCAATTAAGAGTGTATTTTGCAAAAGGAGAAATACTTACTTTTTAGAGGCAGATCCAAAAATGGGATATATGCCTACAAAAAAAAAAAGAAAACAAAAAGTGTTAGCAATGGCTGTCAAAACTGCACAGTCTGATAATAAAGATAAAATAGAAATACTCTGAGTTTGTATGTGAGTCAGTCAAAGTCTTTTCCTTTTAATCGTCCTAAATAATACGTTTCTGAATCAGTTTGAGGAAATGATTCATAGCGCAAGAGAATCAGAGTCAGTGCAAAAAGAGTTGATACAGAGGAGAATATGTGCAATAAAACTGCTGTAGTTTGAACTATTTATGTTTGTATTTACTGTTCATTGTCTGCACCAATATACCGTTGCCTTACTTGCCGGTTTTCCCTCGCCATCTCTGTAATAGTAGGTTTTTGAGTTTGAACATTAGTGAACAATAAGCTAGCTAAGCTCTGCACTGTCACAATGGCAACAAAAAAGCTACTTTGTTTGCTTTGCAATTTGTTAATTAATGTTGTTAACATGAATGAATGACACTAACAAAAACACTTTATATCAGGTGTTTATACCACTTTGTTGGAATGCCGAGGACTAGTTTTCAAATACAATTACAGTGGGGTAAAAAGTATTTAGGCACTAATCCCATTGTGCAATTATTCCACTTAAAGTGCCCATGTGAGGTTGAACTACTCATTTCACGAAGACGTTAAGATGAATATATTTAAGGTTTTACTAAACATTTTTCAAATTTCATGCCAGTTTTGCCATTTTTAGCATTAAAAATGTACTTCCTGTTCATCAATGATGACATTACGGTAGGTAGTTGTTTTTTAAAGGTGGGGTAACTAGCTTTTTTAGTTGTAAATTAGTAAACTTTGTGCTTTCCACTAAAAAGTATATATTGTGAAAAAATTAGACCTCCAAGTATCGTGTGAACTGAATAAAGAATTAGTTCTAATCAGGAGCTGAATGCTGCGCTCTGATTGGCTGAGCTTGGGGCGGTCACTCCGGTTTCACTTTGCTGTTTGTAAAAAGAACTTTATAAGCCATAAATGCAACTAAAATGAATACATGTCGATATTAACCATGTGTTGAAGGATTAAAGAGAGGAAGTTGTCGGATTTAAAACCTAAATTGTGTTTGCAGTGTAAAAATCAGCTACCCCACCTTTAACTTGAGCCTTATAACAAACACTAAAACACTTTTTAGTGTCCATAAAAATCATATTTTCTCCACAAACTTGTTCTTGATTAACGTAAAACTACCATTTAATAATTACAACAGCGATTAATCAACCAAACTAAATAAAAATTTGAAAAACGTTCAAACCTGCAAGTCTAGAATGTCATAAATTGTTTGAAAATGTACAATGTGATGTTCTGTTTTCTGTCTTTGGTAGTTGTAATGCACCTGTGATGAAAAATGCACTCATCTTTTAAGTGGGACAACTTATACAATTGATGGGTGTTCAAATACTTTTTTTTGCCCACTGCAAAACCTCCTGACGCTGAGCTCAACTCACCGTCATCTGGGCTGATGTCACTGAGGTCAAAAACAGGCCCAGTCATTGAACTCTCCTGTAGGAAACACATTCATTCTTATTAAGTAACAATGCACAACTTGGTAGCACTTTAAAAGACCTCCACGGTACCTACCAGTTAAGTACCGTGTCAGTTACTAGTAACTAACAGTGACACTTACTAGTACTTACTCTGGTACTTACTGTGGTACTTACACTGGTACCTAGAGTGGTACTTTGAGTGGTACTTGTACCAGCAGTTACTGGTACATACCAGTGGTAGTTACTGTGGTACTTACTGTGGTACTTACACTGGTACCTACAGTGGTACTTTGAGTGGTACTTGTACCAGCAGTTATTAGTACATACCACTGGTAGTTACTGGTACTTACTGTGGTACTTAAACTGGTACCTACAGTGGTACTTTGAGTGGTACTTGTACCAGCAGTTACTAGTACATACCACTGGTAGTTACTGGTACTTACTGTGGTACTTACACTGGTACCTACAGTGGTACTTTGAGTGGTACTTGTACCAGCAGTTACTGGTACATACCACTGGTAGTAACTGGTACTTACTGTGGTACTTACACTGGTACCTACAGTGGTACTTTTACCACCAGTATTGGCATGCTGGTATGGTCGTAGCCATACCAGCATGCCAAAGCTTGATCCAGTCAGATCTCAGAAGCTAAGCAGGGTTGGGCCTCGGCAGTACTCAGATGGGAGACCACAGAAGAACCTCTGGTGCCACAGTGGGGCAACTTCAGTGGTACTTACTACAGTAGTTGACAGTCAACTACTGTAGTAAGTACCACTGAAGTACCAGTATGTGTCACTTTAGAACAGGTCCCGTTGTTACTAGTACTTAACTGTCAACTACTGTAGCAAGTACCACTGAAGTACCAGTATGTGTCACTTTAGAACAGGTCCCGTTGTTACTAGTACTTAACTGTCAACTACTGTAGTAAGTACCACTGAAGTACCAGTAAGTGTCACTTTAGAACAGGTCCCGTTGTTACTAGTACTTAACTGTCAACTACTGTAGTAAGTACCACTCAAGTACCAGTATGTGTCACTTTAGAACAGGTCCCAATGTTACTAGTAGTTGACTGTCAACTACTGTAATAAGTACCATTGTAGTACCACTATTTACCATTATGTATCATGGTATTTATCAATAAATGTTGGAATTAAGCTAAGATTGTTGTAAATTGTTTTCTGTTGTTTTGTTTACTGAAACAAATAATTACTTTGGTATTTGTCAATACCCAATATTGTTGTGACATAAATAAAGACAGTTGTGCTTTTTTAACACTTGCATTTTATTGTTATTCTTAATTTATAAGCTCTACTTTTTAATTTAGTACCAATTATACCACCACTGAAACATATGTGTGTGCCACAAATTATTAAAAGTGGTAAGTGTACTAATAGTTACCACTGTAAGTACCAGTCACTGCTGACACAAGTACCACCTTAAGTACCAGTGTAAGTACTACAGTAAGTACCACAGTAAGTACCAGTGGTATGTACCAGTAACTGCTGGTACAAGTACCACTATAGGTACCAGTGTAAGTACCGCAGTAAGTACCACAGTAACTACCAGTGGTATGTACCAGTAACTACTGGTACAAGTACCACTCAAAGTACCACTGTAGGTACCAGTGTAAGTACCACAGTAAGTACCAGTAACTACCAGTGGTATGTACCAGTAACTGCTGGTACAAGTACCACTGTAGGTACCAGTGTAAGTACCAGTGTAAGTACCGCAGTAAGTACCACAGTAACTACCAGTGGTATGTACCAGTAACTGCTGGTACAAGTACCACTCAAAGTACCACTGTAGGTACCAGTGTATGTACCACAGTAAGTACCAGTAACTACCAGTGGTATGTACCAGTAACTGCTGGTACAAGTACCACTCAAAGTACCACTGTAGGTACCAGTGTAAGTTCCAGTGTATGTACCACAGTAAGTACCAGTAACTACCAGTGGTATGTACCAGTAACTGCTGTTGCAAGTACCACTGTAGGTACCAGTGTAAGTACCAGTGTAAATACCACAGTAAGTACCAGTGGTATGTACCAGTAACTGCTGTTGCAAGTACCACTGTAGGTTCCAGTGTTAGTACCAGTGTAAATACCACAGTAACTACCAGTGGTATGTACCAGTAACTGCTGGTACAAGTACCACTCAAAGTACCACTCTAGGTACCAGTGTAAGTACCACAGTAAGTACCAGAGTAAGTACTAGTAAGTGTCACTGTTAGTTACTAGTAACTGACATGGTACTTAACTGGTAGGTACCGTGGAGGTCTTTTAAAGTGCTACCCACAACTGTTATCGCCCTTAGAACACATACAAATCCTGATTATAGAAAGTCTACCTGTGATTTAAAGATGGACAGTGCCTTGTGTTCTGCCTCTGGACTCCGCAGCAGCACAACTTTTAGTTCTTTGCCACATTTCTCTTTAGGGGAACTAAAAAAGATTTGAGTTAATTTGTGGTGATGTGTCAGAGTTAAATAAGCAAATTTATTGTGGGATACAATTCTCACCCTTCAGACGCTGGAGTTGAAAAGTCCACAATCTCATCCACTGAATCGAGCCAGTCTAAAGGGTCAAACTTTCTCCGCTGTTTGGAGTCTGCTTTGATTTCTGTCTCTTGTGGTAATGTCGGAGTCATCTAAAAGTGTATATGATGAGAGGTTGGATACATTAGCCACTCTTCAACAATAAATACAAATAATTCACAGTGTCCAGGATATAAACAAACCTCCTGCTGTGCGTTTGTCTCCTTAGTAAGCGTTGGAAGAGGTTTCTCGCTTTTGGCTGGTGGTGCAGACGCAGTGACTTTCTTGGGTCTGTTTGAAGACTTGGGGGCAGATTTCTTGTACATTGACGTCGGTTTCTTGCCAGTGCCAAAAAACGCAGCTCCGACGAAGATCTTTGGTTTAGGCTTTCCGCTGCTGAAGGTGAATGTGATGCCTTTCTTGGTCTCTGATGGCACCGCCGCTTTAGCGCTGTAGCTAACACACAGAAGATGAGAACATAATTTTGACTTTGCCAATAACTGATTGCGACTTGGTACTATCAAAATAGGAATATTAATGGACGCTAAAAGCACATTGCAAAGGCAGACAGCAACCTTAAATTAATCTTTTTGTTCTCAAATGACAAAATCTTTGTCTTAGTGTGACAAAAAAACATCTAGTTCTGAAAATGATTTTAAAAACATGGTTTAAAAGACATGATTCTCTGGCATTTCTTTTGGACAAGTTTAAAACAGTCAGACCTAAGACGTACTTTTGAATTGTAGGGAGACAAAAATATGATTGTTTTAGCAGAGATGGTAGAACAGCGAAATAAATTGTTCTCAGCTGGGACAACAATAGGTTCAATGCCAACAAATTTTATTTAGTAAAAGAATAACTATTAACTGGTCTTTATTTTATATACGTCTACTCTACTCAAATAAGCAATATTTTCTTTAGCACGATCGTAAACGAAGCAAGTTACATTTTGTAATGTTACTACAGTAACAACAATAAATGAACAATTATATAATATTAATTCTATATTTATTATTATTATTATTTATTTTTACGACCATAAACGAAGAATGTAACCTTAAAAATTATTTGTATAGTCATAAATGATGAATTTTCCGTTGTCCTAAAACTGCCTGTGTGCTGTTTGTGCAATTATAAAAGAATCTTATCTAGTAAGATGTCTGATTTTGATTATTATTTAGTCATGTTATTTACAGCATTTCTTTTGTACAAACATAAACGATTGTAACACACACTCATGCATTGACCGGCATATGTGTGTGCACAAGAATATGAATTTATTAAGTGTCCAGCAATGGGGTAGGAGTCTATAAGTTCTTGAACTTCTTCCTACACCCTTTGAGTGTCATTGCTCTTTGTATTTTCTATTACATGTACATGCTATACATGAACTCTTATGTTGCTCAAATAAACTAAACTAAAACTAAACTAGGTCCCAAACATCCAATGAGCTGTGGTAGCCTCAAATTCATGAAAATTGTATACATTGAGTGTTTATGATGTAAAAAATTGTTTGCCTGAGCCTAGTGTTATACAAAATACTACATTTTAAACTCAATCTCAATACTAAAGAATAGAGTGGATTTTTTGATACTAATTAGGAAACTAAAAAGATAACGGAATTTCTATCCAGCACAAAATACAAATACTTTCCTTTATTGAACATTTTGGTTTAAACTAGTCTGGATAAAACTCAGGATTATTCAAAAACTCATCTGAAATAATCAATTGTTGTCCTGTTATTGCTTAATTTTAGCGTGGATTTAGTATCTGATTTTCTATACTTTTGACAACCCTGAAAGTTCTCAAGCAATTCTACCTCAACTCAAGTTTAGGAAAAAACGAAGTCCTGCGTTCCAAACAAATAACAGATTAGTCGAAATAATGGCCAACTTAATAGATTTCCAGAAAAATCATTAGTTGCAGCTCTATTTTCAACTAAAGTTAAGTTACTTCAAAATAAAGTTACATACACAAGCATGACTAGGCTTAAATCAGTCTTTTTCGCTATTCTCCTGGACATGTTTGAAATGTGAACAGAATCAGATTTTCAAAAAAGATAAATTGCAATTCGAATCGTAATCGCAATACTGGTCTGAAAAAAAGTACACGCCTAAAAATATTTTGAAAGAATTTTACACCCAAAACATACCTGCTGTTTAGTGTAGAGACCTTCACAGCATTTGTTGACGTGGCATATCGCTTCATCCCATTTACAACATTATTTCTGGAAACTGAAGATGCCTTTTTGCCTTTCTTGGCCCCTTTACTGTCCTTCTTGTTGACTGCGAGTGTCTTTTTGACCTCAAAAGACGGAGGAGAGGGCAGAGGAGGAGGAGAAGGCAAAGACTCCTTCACTTTCTTCCTCTCCAGTGGCGTGAGATAGACACTCTTCTGTTTGCTGTAGAACGAGCTCGAAGTCACGGCAGGTTTGCGAGGAGATTTAGCTGGTGATGCTAAGAGAAAAAAATGATGAGAAATGTGTACAATTGCAGAGCATGAGCTTTTTTGTTAAATTGATGAATAATCTACCTGGAAATCTTAGTGGAGATTTACGTGGGGATGGACAGGACCTCTTTTTAGGAGACATGGCAGACTTCCTGGGCGATCTCTTAACCGGAGTCATCTCATTCATGCTCTTCTTGGTGGGGTGACTGGCAGAGAAACAACAAAAGATTTCAAAACAGATCCACACCAGCTACTCAAACAAAAAGTGTAATTAATGGTACTGTTACTAGAATCTCACCTGTCACAGTCCAGAGAGGAGAGTTTTCTCTTCCTGGTCATTGGCATCATTTCTGACAAACCTGTAAAGATAGCCAATGGTTTTCAAGTGCGTTTAAGAGAACTTAAAATGTCATAGTTCAATATAATAATATGATAAGTTAACTTTTATCCTTTTTCCAACAGAATTATGTTTCTTGCAACAAACGTTTAGCAACAACACTGCTTTTGATTGCGTGAACTTAGCTTTGACAATATTATACAGAGGTTTTTGGGACTGTCTGAGCAAGGCAAAGACTTTTTTTTCCAAGAGTTACCCAGTCAGCGCAACACTAAAACTAAGTTAGCTTAAGTTGTTCAGTCAAAGATCGCGTGTAAATGGCGGGATGCAAAAACAAATGAAACAAATCTATGGCACGAGATTACCAGCATCTTTACAGCCAGACAACTTCAGTTGTAAATGTTGATCACATGTGTAGTAAATTCAATTCATTGACTTTCTTTTCGCGAAGTTAGTTTTAGCTAAACAAGATGCGGTGTGTATAATGTTCCGACAAGACACAACATAAGCAGGTGTTAGCATAACAGCGACATTCAAAACAACATTTACATACCCGATGCTTTGCCGAAGTATTTTAGATGCTAGCTCATCCAAAATGAAGGATAATACGTTTTGTAGAACTTTATACGACTTTGAACAGAAGAATGTCCTGCTCTGAACCCGCGTTTCTTCTGTGTGTTTTGAAGAGCGCGCGCCAGCAACAAAAAAACTGCGCGAAAGGAAACGGAACTGACGTCATTTTGTCACATATCGGTTGACTTAATTTTTGTATTTTATTTTTTAATGTTCCATAGCAAACAAAACAAAGAGTGAGGATAGTTTAGTTAAAAAAATAAAACGAAGAAAATTTTAATCTTAACGACTAAAGCAAAAATAAAACCACTAGAAGGCGCTCTCGTCTAGGAAACTGTAGTAGCGTAGAAGAAGCCGAACCGCTTCCCAGTTCAGCGTGAGTAAAGTGACAACACAGGTTTTTGTCTGAATTCACAGCTTTGGACTATTTTATTACACATTAGATCACCAGAGTTATTTTAGTTACACTTTTATACGTTTTGTAATTTTTTTTTCATTCAGATAAAATGGTGTTTTACTTCACAAGTGCTGGTGAGTAAGTTAGCAGATGTGTTTATGTTCTGATCTGTAGCACTTCTTTTATCTATTTACTATCAACGTTTTTTAACGATGTGATGCCTTCGGTTTCACAGTGGTGGACCCTCCCTACACTATTTACATGGGAAAGGATAAATATGAAAGTAAGTCGTTTGTGAAAATGTCTACTTTTCTCTGAAACACATTGTTTGATTGTGAAACTCTATTAACACGTCTGTTCTGTGTAAATAAATAGATGAGGATTTGATCAAGTTTGGATGGCCTGAAGACATATGGTAAGTCATTCATATATTCATGAATAAGATTAGAATAAAAGCAGATATACTAAAGACTGTTGTACCTTTAGGTTTCATGTTGACAAGTTGTCTTCTGCTCATGTTTATCTAAGACTGCCAAAGGTAACATTATCTGTTTTTTTAATATAACGTTAATGCTGTAGTTAAAGGGAACCCTGGATATGAAGACAAATATGGCTAAAATGCTAGTACTGGTCATGCTTATTAAAATAAATTACAAACAAATATATAACTGCTTACTATTTTTTATAAAATTGTTATTGTTTATGTTGTTTTCAAGCCACTGGCAGCCGCCATTTTGGTTGATGGCATAAAAAAGCGTTTCCATGGTTACTCCCACAGTTTCATCTGTGAACAGTTCCACAAAAACACTTGATTATCTTCAGTTATACTAGATTCCACATAATCGTTCTGTATTTGGCTTTGCTCCGGCTCAAACTGACAAGGTTTAACCCAGTAATTCATGTTGCTTAGTTACCTGCTACTACCTGTTACCATGACAACACTATTTTATGTCATAACCGCAGCAAAATGGCAGCCTCCATGTAATTTCTTCATAACACTATTTTAGTAAAACAACAAATACTTCCAAAGTATTTGTCCTGTATTTATATAAGTGATGATAATATAAGTGTTTTAGGGTAAACATGTGATTATATCCAGGGTTTGCTTTAAAGTAAATTTGTATAATGTAAAGGAATAAGAACAAAAACAATTCAAGCATCACTTCACATCACATCTCTCTTGTAATGAAAAAATATAATTTCTCTAGGGACATACTATAAATGACATTCCAGCAGAAGTTCTAATAGATTGTGCACAGTTGGTGAAAAACAACAGCATTCAAGGTACATTTTTCTTAAATGAGAATCATCGTATAAAATAGATTTTTATAAGCTTTTAACTCTTTGCTACCAGTGTTTCTTCATCATTAGACTCCTCAGCGTTGTATTCTGATAAAAAAAAATAAATAAATATAATACATTCTGCTAACGTTACTCCTTAACAATCGCAATTCTTCATGTTGCCAGGCTGCAAAATGAACAATATTAATGTGGTTTATACACCATGGGCAAATCTAAAGAAGACCGGAGACATGGATGTGGGACAGATTGGCTTTTTTAAACAAAAAGAGGTTCGTATGCCTTTGATTTCATTTTTCTTTTACACTTGCATCACTACCTTACACTGTATTTGTGTTTAGGTAAAACTTGTAGCAGTAGAAAAGAAGGTAAATGAAATTGTAAACCGTTTGGAGAAGACCAAAGAGGAGAGATTCCCAGATCTGGCGGCAGAAAAGGAGTCCAGAGACAGAGAAGAGAGAAACGAGAAGAAAGCACAACTACAAGAGCTGAAGAGGAAGGAGAAGGAGGAGCAGAAGAAGAAAAAGGAGATGGAGGAGCTCAAGTTAGTGTTGTTATGGAGAATTATTCAAAGCACCTGCACCAACAAAAAGTGCATTAAAACACTGAGCAAACTGCAAATGAAGGTCATAAACAGTTGTCTTTGTTCACTAGTCAGAAACGGTTAACTATTTCTACTAGTTCTAAGTTAAAAGACTTTTTAATGGAGGCCTATTATGTTTCTTCCATGTACAGTATTTAGTATTAAACTACAACATATTTAGACACATTTTTTACATTTTGTTAATAGCAAAACACAAAATTGATTAGAAATTGATTTAGAAATATAAATATGGCTTGTTTTAAACTTTAGAACTGATAAACAGTGATGGTCAGTGATAATATAAGCACTACAAGTTTCATGCCAAACTGAATTGTTTGAGTAATTGCGTTATAAGTAAGTGGGTGGGGGTAGGTTGTTGGTGAAATCAGGAAGTTTCTGAGTACTCAAACATGCAAGAAGCCATCCAAATGTAACTTGAAGTTGCTCAAAAGATCTTTTTATTATTTATTTAGAGCAGTGGTGCCCAAAATGGGGCCTGGGGGCCAAACTCAGCTCTCTTCAAGAAGTTTAATTTGGCCTGTGAGGAGGTACTGAGTCTTGTTGGTGTACTTTGACAATTTTCAAAATGACAGTTTTATTCTGCTAAGACATGTTTATGAAACACAATGTAAGCACTTTCTTATTGCAAGTAAGCTTTTTAGATGCAACCATAGATTGTATATATCAGTGATTTCTAACCATAGGGCCGGGACCCAAAGTTGGGCCACGAGCACCTCCTTGAGGGCTGCACAATCAGTAAAATGCAATGCATTTAATATGAGATTGGGCCCCAAGTTACTTTGCACAAGAATATTCGGGCCTCGAGGTCAAAATGGTTAAGAACCTCTGGTATATATTATACAGTCGATGGCTGCAACACAAAATTATGTTAGGCCCGCTACAAGGCCTTTCGAAGACAAATAACATTCATTTTGGCTCACTGAGGACGTTTGGGCACCCCTGCTTTAGAGTAATGAAGACATCTAAATTGCAAAGACATGCTTTTATCCAAAAGTATTTTTGGTCAAAGTTACAGAGTGTAACTTTTTTAAGCTAATGAGAGTTCTGTTATCACAGGGTAAGAACTCAAAAAGTTGGATTTTAGGTATCCTTCAGCATTTTTGAAACAGTATACAGATACAGCATGAGTCACAGACAATATATATTTTAAATATTCATGTAGAGTTTTAACTAGTCTGATCATGAAACAATGTGTGGAATAATGTATCAATACTATCTTTTAGAAATTACACATCTTTAATGAAGTGTGAGAACATGCAAACAAACGAGGTAAGTAAGCATGGCTGTCACATTCATTTTTGACAGCTTTTAATTCTAAAAAATGAACTAATACCTGATTTGTTCTGACACAGGCTGGCTACGACTCGGACGACTTCATGTAAAAACGCAGAGACCGGTTTTTGTGGACTCACCCCAGTCAGATCTACGAGAAGGCGCTCTGCTGTTTTCACCTGCCGCCACTCAGACAGAGCTTCTTCACTTACAACAGAACAAGGACTTACGGAGCGGTCTTGAGCCAGTACAGCACTGAAACTTCTGATTGGCTGAGTTGCTACCAATTGCTGTAATAACAATTACCTTTTAACGAAAATGGTTTTGGCGTTTGCGAATGATGCAAATGTTTGAATAGTTTTCCTGTTTTGAGTTCTAGACCTGATGTTATAGTTTTATACGGTCTGTGATTTCAGTCTATGCATGTTCAGTTTTATTTGGAGAGAAGACAGTGCCATGTTACACCACTTCAACATACTGAGCAACGTTATATCAACATATTGAGGTTTTTTTTAACTATATATACTAACAAACTGGGAAGCTATCAAATCAAACTATTAATAAAAAAAGTTGAAATGCTGCTTGATGAATGTATACTAGAGTTCACTTGATTGGTTTGGTCTGGAGTGTTCCATTAGTAGAGGGAATGTTGCATGTGTCGACTTCAGTCTTAAGACATATAAAAAGTGAGACTTGGTTTAGGCCTTTATTACAAATTAATAACACAAAGTAAGACATTGTCCAAACGTTCACATAGAGGATGAGATGATCAAATCTGTTTGGTTTTCTCTGAGGCCGACGGGTGTGGCACAAAATGAATGTTTGAATGAAAACACAAAACTCATCAGCTTTTCAAGTATGAGCACAGGACCGGAGACGCAGTAAGAAGTGAGAAAGGACTGTGTAAGACAGAGAGAAGAACAGACAGCCGGTAGGTTCCTTCTTCATGACTAGATTCAGTTCATCTTCTGAATAAATATATGCACCAGCAGATTTGACCATAATGACAAAATTCATTCAAAGTGGAAACACAGAAATACTGATACCTGAAGTACTTGGTGGTCATTAGTGACAAAAGAATAAAATGGCCCAGAGTTTGCAGCTGGTGCCATCAGTGGCTCGGAAAAATCTGGAATTCTTTATTTGGTCATTGCCCTGCCCGTTCACATAGTTTTAAGAAAACATCTTATAAATCTTTAAATAAAATGATCTATAAACTTAGTTTATATAAATTACTCTCAACCTAGAGGTTAAAAAGGAACAAGTAGAGAAAAAGTAGTAGAAAACTTAGAGAGGGACAACCTCTGCTTCCAGCAGTGTCAAAATGACTTGTAGAAAAAAGAAAAGAAAAGAATGGCCTGTAGAAGTGAGGGTCACTTCTTGAGCCCAGTCTCAGATAAGGTCAAAGTCGGGTCAGAGGATGTGTCAGGCTCGTGTGAGCAGGTCTTGGGCCCAGGTCTTGATGGCAGACGTTGTGTGCTGCAGCAGTTGCCATGTGGAGTTTGTGAAGGCCACAGCATGACCTTGGAGACACGATACTGACACTTCACCACTGCACACAGGAAGAGAGAGAAGTCATTTAGGAGAGGCTTTAAAGTCACACTGGAACTTTCTGAAGGCTGGAAATCAAGTGCATAATCCCATTGAAACAGAAAGTAAAAACCATGCATTCATCGTGCAAATGAGCATGCAGTGACATATTTTAGCTACAGAAGCAACATTTCTATTGAAACAAAAGGAGGAATGACACTGACTTGCAGGACTCCTGCAGACTGGCCCAGGCTCGCTGTAGTGCCTCAGACATGTATGCTAGTGCTGGGAGGATGTAGTTCTCATGAATGAAGATGAGAAGCTGTTTTAAATACTCCAGCGCTCTGAAAACACTGTCTGGAGTGTTTGTATTGATCTGCACAAAACACAAAGTAACATCAGTCACAGGTCATTAGAAGTTCTGTAAAGGCTGATGTGTATAACGACAGGGAGACTCACCCATTCAACGACCAATGGTGTAGTTTCTTTGACCCAGAGGATGAGTTTTGTTGTATTTTCTGAAACGCAGACTGCTGCTGCTTTGGCTTTTTCTAAACCTTGCTCTGTCAGTGGACCCAGGACTCGCACACACTCCGAGTAATAATAAGGAGTATTTTTCTCCAACCAACTGCAACAAAAATATACGGGATATATGAACATGGGAAATTAGAACAGAAATAGCTATTCTAGTAGCGACCACACACTTACCTAAAGCCCTCTTTTGAGTAGACTGTGATTTTGCCCCAGGCCTGCTGAGAAACTGCAGTGACGCCTGAGTTACGGAGATACAAGGCTGTGGTGGAATCTGACAGAAAAGAAAGTGAATATTTATGTAAATACAGTAAATAAAAGGGCTCCTTTAGGTATCAGTTCGTGCTAACCTGCAAAAGAGCCGTGCGATCTGACGTCATGTGAGATGAAACCGGCTACAAACACCAACACCACCAGGTAAAGTCTGGACCACGGAAACCCTCGCCCTTTCATCTTCACCTGTAAGTTCTGAAAACAAAAACAAACATTTATTACATTTTACAGAGTGTTTCTTCCTACATAATGGAGACTATGGTGGTTCCCTGTGGTCTGATGCTCTCTGTTCTCACCTACCACCTGTCCCCACCTCCTTGTCTGTGTTAACTTACTCAAAAATTCAGAATCCAAAGAAAACATGTCATGTAATCATGTTCCAACAACAAAAGAATCTGCTGCAAACATCTTAATAAAGTTCAATTTAACAATGAAGAGCTGTTCTAGATCAAATTTGTGCCTTATAATGAACAGAATGTCAATTATTGAACTACATACAGTATTATATTTTAAGAAGAAAAAATATAGAATTTAAAGATTGTTGCAATAAATACATACACACATGGACAAAATAGTTGGTACCCCTCTGTTTATAAAAGAAAAACTCACAGTAGTCAGTGAAATCATTAGAACATACAAAAGTTTATCAAAGATAAACAGTCAAAATAGACAATAACTTTTGAATTATTTATCAAAAGAATTATTCCAAAAAAATATAAAAATGAAACAAGCCTGAGCCAAAAAAAATATCCATAACTTAATATTTAGTTGGACAACCTTTTGTGGCAACCACTGAAATCAAACCATTTGTGTAACTGTCAGTGAGACTTGTGTATTTTGTCCCACTCCTCGTGAGCAAATTGCTCCACTTGTGTGAGGTTTGAAGTGTGTCTTCTCCAGATGAATGTTTCAGTTCCTTCTACACATGATCAATAGGACTGAGATCTGGGCTTTTCTCTGAGCAGTTCTTGGGTGTTTTTGGCTGTTTTGAGTCGTTCTCCTGTTGAAGACCCATGACCTGTGATTGAGACCAAGCTTTCTGACACTAGACAGAACATTTCTCTCCAAAATGCCTTGTTAGTCTTGAGATTGTATTGTACCTTGCACAGATTCAAGACACTTGATTTTTGCCTCTATGAACATAGAGTTGATGTGTCTCACTGAAAAGTTCCAGTTTTGTCTCGACTGTGCGAATGACTTTCTGTCAGGTTTTTGGGGCTTGTCAACAGGCATTTTCACACATTCCAGTAATTTCAGAGGCCATTGTGAGTGTTTCTTTAACAGAGGGGTATTTTGTCCATGTGTGTATCAAGAAAAGAACACGAGGAGTAGAACAAAGCAAAAAGTAGTTACACAAATGGTTTGATTTCAGTTATGGATACTATCATTTTTGTCCAGGCTTGTTTCAATATTAAAAATTTTTAATAATTCTGATAAACAATTAAAAAGTCATGGCTGATTTTGAAATTTTTATTATTTTTCTTACTTTGGTAAGTTTTGAATGATTTCACTACTGTGAGTTTTTCTTTTATAAACAGCTGCGTACCAACACTGTGTGTACAATACATAATATTCTCACTTAGATTTACTCACAGAGGAGTAATCGAAACATATTAGTGTATAATTACAAAGAAAAGTTACTCAGTACATGTAGAGTTCTACCAACTTCTGTCAATGTATGTATTATTGCTATAAATGTGCTATAAATATATGCTATAAGTAACTAGATGCACTCATATTGAAGTAGATAGATAAAAACTTTATTAATCCCAAAGGAAATTCCAAGTGGCTAGCTACCCACACACACACACAGACCATTTTAAGAGTTAAGTGAGATTCATACTCAGTATAATCCTGTGAGAAGCACTGGTGTTATGTACTGAACCCATTTGAAAGACTGTGTTTATTCCAGCTGTGTGCATCACCTGACAAAGATGATTACACTCCTGCAGCTCCACACACTCGTTACTGCCTTTCATCTCTTCATTGGTCACTCTGAAAGACTGGATCGTCTCTCCCAGGTTTTTCCTCAGCTAAAACAAAAAAAAGAAATGAAAACTGCAAATATAATTACGTGTCTTTAGTTTCTGATACATCCATGAAGACAAAACGAGCCGTACCTTTGGCGGCAGCGTGTTCCAGGACTTCAGTAAGTGGTTCAATAATAGGCTGGAGAAAGCAGATTACACATGACTGCACAAATACAAGTAAACACAAAGAAAAAGGTGGAGTTGTGTTTAACTTACCTGGACTGTGGTAAATGTTTTGTGTAAAGCTGTCTCCAAACTCCCAGACTCTGCACATCCACACATAAGCACTCGGTCATACTGCTGAGGAGCTGCAAAAACACAACAACATGCAAGTTAAAAATAAGACATAAGACAACAATGAGATTTGAAATGGTTAAAAGTTATGTTTTGAATGATTTCTGCATGTTTGAGTAATCTTGTATTGTTCTGCAACTGAGGGTTCGAAAATGTTCTAACATATATAATTGTAGACACAAAAATTAACCCCTTAAGACAAAACTATTCGACATAAGGCCCAGGGATCAGATTAGACCCTCCAGCCAATTAAATCTGGCTCCTGATCCATCGTCTAAATATTACAGAATTTCTTCTTACTGGTTTGATTCTGGGTTAGTATTTAGGCTGGCGCTGTAGTTGACCAAAGAAATTCTTGGTTGATTGAAAGCTCTAAAGTATCAATTGATCTCAAAAACAGAAAAAAAATGTTAAGAAGCTCATCAAAAACAAAAAACAACAATTTCTACAGAAAATGAAGAGAACAGTTGACTAAGACTCAAACGATTTCTCATCTAAATGGCAAAAGGACTACAGCCCTAATCTAGTCTTGTTCTTGTTTAGTAACCATAAGTCTTTTTTTTTTTTCCAAATAAAAATAGTGGCTTGTCATGCACTGCCGGAATCATAAAGTGCACCGCCGGAAAAATAAAGTTGAATAACCCTGCCTTAAGAGTTTGGCCCAGTTTCTCTAAAACGCCTGACTAAAATCCTCTAAATTCAAAATGAAGCTTGTTCTGAACACTTTGGAGCTCAAAGTCTTGTTGAAGCTGAGGCTTTGGAAATGTTCTCTGGTAAATACCCAAAGCAGTGAAGCTGGTGTTTGCAGTTAGGGCCCGAATGACACGAGTTTCCTCATATTCTGGGTTTTGACAGTTCCTTTTCAAAAGCCAAAGGAAATTTATCAAAAAAAAATAATAATAATTTAACAAGTTTTAGAGATTTGTAACAATGTTTTGAGGTTTGAGCACTTTTTTTCCCATTAGGCCTATTATTAATTTTTTCCCCTATTTTTGTAGTTATTTTTCTAGATTAGTTTTTCTAGATTAGTTTTTCTAGATTAGTTTTTGTCTTTTTCTATTTTTGATAGTTATCTTTTTGTAGTTATAGTTTTTGTAATACGTTTTTTATAGTTTAAGTTTGGCTCCGGGCGCTCCTTGTGTCTTCCGCGGCCGTGTGCCTTTAAAAGGACGTGCAGCGGTGTCCTCTCTCTCCTCTCTCCGCCCTGCTCGTCCACACCACCTGTGCGCTCGCGCCCGTCGCGTGCTCTGGCGAGGTTGCTGCACAACAACAGGCTCATGGCCTGATTGGTTTGTTTTTCTTATTTTTGACTTTTTTCTAAGTTCAAGTTATTTTTGTTTGGCCTGGTGGTCACGTTTTCGCTTTTATTTTAATAGGCTTAGTTTGGGGGTTTTGTTTATAGGTTAGGGCTGGTGGCACCGGCTTCAACTTCTACGGCCCTGTCCAGGGTTGGCCCGGTGCCCCAGCCTTTTGTTCTTTATTGCCGGCCCACCAGTCCAATTTATTTTGTTACTTTTTAGTACTTTTTTGGGCACGGGGTTTTTTTTTAGGAGTTTTACTTTCTTTTTCTAAAATAATTAAAAAACATTTAAATAAACACAAAAGAAGAAGAAATTAAAGGAACAAAGGACTTCTAAATACAAATATTTCTTGAACTCCTAATTTTGTGTCTCGTGTCCTTTAAAATATGTTTGTCTCTTAACTGGGTCATAACAAACAAACAAAAAAAAGCTTAGGCAAAGAACTTATAAAGTCTGGTTATTATTATTCACATTTTTTTTATTGTTTTGAGATTTGGGGATTTTTTTTAATTAGTGAAGAATCATTTAAACAACTCGTGACCCGCTAGCAAAATAAAATAGATGTCTGTAACTATTTCAAGCTGAAAAACCATTCAAATTGGGTTTAAATTGATTTATTTTAGTAGCTTTTTGCTTTATATGATCAAAATTCAGTCAAACATGATGCTTCCAGTTAAAAAATAAAAGTCATCATTGTAAAAAGACATCATGAAATCATCTAGCGAGATCGACCCCTGCATTGGGAACCACTGTTTTCGAGTACAAACTGAGTCTGACCGATTTGGCTCTAAATAGGAGGGTGAACTTATAACTGGGTCTGAGTTGCCTTTAGAAGTCAAAAGAGATTCTTTAAACATTAAAAAAAAGCAGAGCTCATCAGTTCTGCAGAGGAAGTCAATAAACTTGTTTCTGTTACTAAGTCGTTTCCAAAATGATGGACTACTTTATAATGCAAATACCTTAAAATGAACAACATGAAAAATATGAACAGGCCAAAAGGCTTTCTGATTCTTATGTAAATGTTTTGTTATTATTATGTACATGACAAACGTGATTTTGTACAGTATGTGTTGAGGTGATTTTAATGAGATTATGTTGACATGTGTTTATCACCTCTTTCTTCATGTCGTCGGGGCAGTGTGGTGTGGCTCGGGACAGAAATGAAGGCAGGTACGTGTGCAGAGTGGTCTCAGGCTTGGCTCCGAACGCAAGGACCTTCAGACGAGGATACAGCCGCCTCAACTGCTCCTGCAAACTACACAAACACACACACGTCACACAGGTTTAGTACAACACAATTATCATCACTTGTAACTATATTTAATGTTTTATTGACAGCGTGTTGCTCTGGGCACTTTCACCTAACTGGAAATGCAGTGTACTTTGTTTAGACATGTCAAAGATCAGAAGCATTGCAACAGTGACTGTGAGGAGTTACCTTGATGAAAGGGCATTTTTGGGCATGAAGGCAAAGTCAAGTAAAGGAAAGAAGTCTTTAGGACCCATAATACCAAATCCTTTAGTCAAGTTTGCATGGAGTCTAGATAAAAAAAGAAAAAGAAAAAATGAATAAATAATTTACCCACATCAAATAAATGGAAGGAGAGGGAAAGTAAGTGTATATGTATACTTACAGAAGAAGTCTTTCCAAATAAGCAATGGCATATGAAGACAGAGACTTGACTCCCAGCACAGGTAACATGATTCCCAACCACACTGTAACACATAATATTTAACAATTAGCAGACTTCTTTCATCTTTGTAAATCAAATCAATTTAAAACTAATCAATTCCTTTTTGTATAGTTCAAAATCACAACAAAAGTTGTCTCTGAGTTTTCTTAAGCGATGGAGTCCGTTTACTCCTTTGTATACATGTGTATGGATGAATGCATCTCTACTGGGGAAAATATACACAAACACACAAATGCATCAATCAAGCATTTTCAGTTCCAATGCCAATGTCGATACTTTGGCTATAAGTATCTGCCGATATCCGATACTGACATATACCAGAGTAAGAACTGAAGATTCTTCTCAGAACACAGGTCACTTGTTAGAAAATGACTCAATTAGTGTTCTTGTGCAAACAACAATCTAACATCATTAACATCATTATGACATGCTCTGGGCCAATATCAGTCAGTAGATAGTTTTATTACGTCCAATCCATAAAGGCAAAACCAGGATATTGGCTGAACTGGTGTGGGGCTGATACCCAAATCAGCAAAATGGGCCTTTCTGTGTGGAGTTTACATGTTTCTCCCCGAGTCGAGTGGTTTCCTCAGGGCTGCTTGTCATCACTGAGTGAGTGACAAGCAGCCCTTGTCACTCAGTGTTGTAAAACAACATTCTGTTGTATTACCACATACTGTATTTTATTGTAATACAGTATGTTGTAATACAACATACTGTTTTACAATAAAAGGCAATCTTACAGAAGCATTGATCATTTAATTTTGACATGTTGGAGGATATTTATTGCATCATCCATCCAACAGTTCTTTCTTTTTGGAACTAGCGTTTTGACACAGATGTACATTCTAGAACAGAGGTGGGCCAATATTTTTTCTTGTGGGCCATATTTGAACTTGGACAAGTGTTGGAGGGCCGGACTGCGGCCATTAGTGGAACAAATTATAGTTTTTGCAAGCACATTTTTGTAATGTGCTTTTTTAATGTACTGTTTGAGCCATTTATTGTGATAATATTAGCACAACAAATATGCCACATGCCACATAGCAAAGTCAACCAAATTATTCTCACAAATGAGCTGAGGTTTGTTCTAGAAACTGCCTAGAAGATTCCTATGTATTTCACAATTTTTTGAGTGATTGTGGTTAATTTAAATATTCTTAAATCATGTTTTTCAATGTACAAAATCATTGTTTCATGTTTCTATTATATCTGTGTTTTAAGAAGCACCTCAACAGTGCAGTTGCAGTTTGTATACTTTAGTCCAATAGTGCTACATTCAGAGTTGTGATAAACAGATCCCACCGGTTCTGTTAATAATCAGACTACAAGAGCACATAACAGTATACCTCTGAGTCCTTGGCTGAGGTCATAAAAGCCCGCCTGGCCCAGCGCCCACATGATGGTCAGACACTTGACAGGACGATTCTGAACCGACCGCAGCAGCTCCAAATACTGCAAACAGGGAAGAAAAGGAGGTCGACTATTACAACATGTACTACCACAGCGGCGAGCTCAAACAGAAATGTGTCACAATGTCACAAGCGTTTGACATTTGCACTAAAGACGTGTTGACAGCAGAACACACGCTCACCTCTGGCAGGTTCTGAGTCGCTATCTTGGGCTTGTCTTGAAGAATCGCCTGAATGCAAACTCGATAACCGTACAGCGGCTCTCCTGCAGCACACACAAGGTTCAATTAGACTTTGTTTCTCTGTGATTCACCAAAAACATTCCCAAAGTTGTGCGTTATTGATTGTGATGTTAGCAATGATTGAATCGTAAGAAAAAATAAGTGTTTTAGTTCATTCTAAAGAAACTAAGGATGAGCAATCAAGTTTATAGACAAAAAAAAAAGACTGACATTTGGCGCAGGTGTGCTTCAATCCAAAAAAATACATTTTATGCGTAGTTTATATTAAAGTGAAAAGTAAATGTGTGGTTTTGTGAGCCTTTATATGGAAGTAAAATTCCAAATTCTAAATATCAGGAGGTCAAATAACAGATTCAACAAAAATAAATAAATAAAATAATATACTAATACTACTACTAATAATAATAATACAAATCTACACAGAAACAAAATTCTGCTTTTCATCATATAGTGGAATTTTCGGTTGACGTCACTTTCTGCCCTACTGTGCATGCGTTATGCAGAAAGACCCGCTCTCTGTCTGATTACATGGGGAAACGTTTTGAACAAAACAACAAAACAGGACGAGAGCAGCTGTTTGGATCAGGTCTGAACCGGTCTGACAGACATCTGTCTCATGAAGCTTGAGACAGTGTTTTTCTCGCCGTTTTTTTCACCTGAATGTAACTTTTAAGGGGCGTAGGGGCGAATTTCATTCACAAATGTTGAATTAGCTGCATAACTATTGTCTTCACACAGTGATAAACTCTTGTAGCAGCTTTTTCGACTTGTTTCCACTGTTTGTGTTTAAGAGTGGCGGCTCTTTCTGCAGGCAGAAAGAGCGTGCATCGCCCATGTTGATAAACAAAAAGAATACCTCTACAGAAAAAAAAGTTTTTTACACTAAGTTATTATTATTACAATTTTTTTTTTCAAACTACACTAAAACAGTTACATCTAAATGTCACTTTATGAATTTTTCAATCAGAAAAAGTATAAAACAAGGTTGAGGAAAAGTGACGTGTTCGACAATGAGATTTCACATTTTGGTTGGTTGTGGTCGTAGTATTCATGAATAATCATTAAAGTGCAATATTTTGTCTTACAATATTTGCAATACAAAAATTGACACATTGCTATCCTTAAGTTAATGTCTTTTTTGGACAATGTTTTTGCTAATATTTTCTCTTGTTGAGATTTCCATTAAAAAAAAAACAAGGTAAAAATAATAGCTATAGCTTCAAAGTTTAGCAGAAAGTGTCCAGTTGACTGTAGTGAAGGTTTGTTCAGAGTAAAACACAATGGAACACTTTCTGTATTTTCACTTAATGACATCACAGAGAGGAACAGAGTGGTGGAATACAGCCTAAACCTGCTGAATTTTCTTTTAAAATAGATGAGGATGAAACAAAACATGACTTCAGGCATTCTGATGATGAAACTACATGGAAAACAGTGGAAAACAATCATAATGTGGGACCTTTAAAGACCTATCCATTATTATATACTGTTCTCAGCTCCAAGAAACAAACTGTGCTCAGAAAAAAGTAGCTGAGCCATCTAAAGCAGTTGGGGTTTGATTCCAGCGTTTACCTGACTGTCGGTCCAACTCCCTGAGCATCGTGTAAACACAGTGGTCAAAGAAATCTGGCAGAGCATCACTGCAGCGACCGAACAGGCTTTTGATCACTCCCTTCAGCTCCTTACTGGTGAGGCAGTATGGGTAATCTAAGAACACAGCAGAGAGGCAGGTCATGAAAAGAGACTATTCATTCAATTAAAACAAATGTGAATGATTATTATAGTGGTCAACTAGTCCAGTGGGCACCAAAATTGATCAAATAAAAGAATAATAATCTATTGACCTGATTTCATAAAGTGAAAACATTTAAAAGCACTAGTGTTCCCTGGCACACGGATCGAAAAACAATAAACGTGATTAACATTCAAGCTACATTATAATGGTAAAAAGAAAATAATAATACATGTGCCAATTTTTGGAAGAGACATTTTATATTTCAAATGCATTCATTCAGTTGTTGTTTTTTTTTTTTACAATAGCTGTTTTAAATTTAAAATTTCAAATGTCAGTTGACCATAGCGGGAGTACAAATAACAAATACTGTATCATTTTAAAATTATGAAAGCAAAACAATGTGAAGTGTAAACTGTATAATTTCATATGTAATTTCAATAAAGAGTTCATAAAACAATAAATAAAACAAAATACTGTATCAGTATTGGCAAAAAATTACTACATTTAAAGGGGCACTGTGTAAGATTGAGAGGAATTTTAATTCTCACATATAGTCCACAAACATTTAAATCATATTTATTCTTTACAACATGAATACCTAAGAGAGCACTGTTAACCAATCCACATCAATTGTGATACATTTATACGTATTTGAAATGTTTTATTACGGGCCGGAATATGGATCATTGACGCTAGAGAGCAGCATGCTTAATAGGCAAAATGCATGTGAATGGCTCCCTCTAGTGTTCAAAAGTGGAAATCACTTTGTTTGTTTGTTTTTCTTACATAGTGCCCCTTTAAATCATCCCATTTCTAAATTAGGCCATTTTAGAAGAAAATGTTGTATTTCAACATATAAAGAAGCAAAATGAAGTATTTCATTACAATCTATGTTCATACAAATATATCTAAAGATTAAGATTCAAATCAGAAAGCTTGATTTGATAAAGCGTTTTTATAAAACTCAATGCAGTAGAAATAGAAAATTAAAGCCATACTTTGGGACATTCTGAATAGAGATAAATGTTTTATATTATAACATGAAATAATATAGTGAAAAAAAAAACGCTTTTTCATGAAAACATGCAAGAGGAGGCCCTTTTCAGTCCATTTTGTGACCATACAAGCCTGCTTTAAAGTAACTATACATATTTTTCATGGATTATTTAATGCAATAAAGAAGTTTAAATGACAAAAACATGCTTTTATTCAAGTCTGTTTTTTGGTCAAAAAGTTACACAGTACATCTTAAGGAAAAGTGCCAGAATGTAAGACACTTCCTTTGTTGTTTGATCATGATCATCATAATTGTGAATAATCTCTAAATCATGATGTTTTGTCTAGTATCTGTAGACTGTAGCTGTGACAAATGTGAACACGAATACTGTTTTTTCTTCACTGAACTGTACTGGTTTGTTTTGTGCTGGGGTAGTGTAGCACATACACAGTACATGTTTTACCGTGAGCGTAGCTGCTGAGGGTGGGCTCTGTCTCCGGGGCGGTGAGGTGGACGTTGAGGTACCCTGCCAGATCTTTGACCCAGACCGAGGGGTTGTCTGGGAACAGCGTCTGACTGCGGCCCAACTGCTGCTTCAGGTCGGACACATCCAACTACAGAAGACAGGGAGGAACATGTCTTTAGTGAGTTTAAACAGAGCAGGCCTTATGAGGAGACGGAGACCACACTCAAACATGTGACAGTGTGATCAGAGAGAGTCACTGTGAAGCTTTGTTACGACGGCTTCAGGACAGTTCGGAGCAAAAATAGCATCAAGTAGGGACAAATAAAACACAGAAAGCATTATTTTTAAGACGGACAGCAACAGTTTAATCAATTATTCCAAAAATGGTCAACTACCAGTAACTGAGTAATCAAAAAATTGTTAAATGGTCTATACACGTACTCTAAAACATGTTTTAGAAAATGAGTTTTATGACTCAAATTGAACAATAAGTAAATAGAAAGCGTACATTTTGCGTTTTTTGATAGAAACCCAGTTTTACATAAAATATATACAACTCCTGGATGTCATTGTCACAGAGTACAACAAAATTATGCTTAGAGTGAGCCTCTGGGCCGCTGCACTTTCTCGCGTGCCGCCACTCACTCTTCAGAACATGAAATGCCAAGCATACATACAAAAATACAAACGAAAAAAATACAACAAACGAAAACACAAAAAACCCAAGTAAGTGACATTACTTGAGCTTCATCTGGGTCAATTTCTATTCACATGACTTTTGAATTCTAAACAACTAACAAATTAATCAAAACAATCACCTAGGTAATTGTTTAGCAAAATGATAGTTAGTTGGCAGCTATAGTTTTAAGTTTTACTTAAAGAAATCTGTAGTAATAGTTGTGTAGAAAAGTGATACATTTTAGAATTATAAAGGTACTATATCTGGCTTTTCTATTAAAATAACTTAAAATCAGGGGTGCACGGTAGTAGAGTGGTTAGAGCTCTGGCTTCCCAATAAGGAGCTTGACTCCCGGGTCGGACCATATCAACATCTCACGATCTCTCTGGGTGGAGTTTGCATGTTCTCCCCGTGTCACCGTGGATTTTCTCCGGGTACTACGGTTTCCTCCCACCTCCAAAAACATGCATGTTTAGGTTAATTGGGCATCACTGTAAATTTCCCTTAGTGAGTGAATGGTTGTCTGTTTAACCCTGCGGCAAGTTGGCCACTGGCCAGGGTGTTTCCCCGCCTAAGGCCCAAAAAAAAAAGGTACAAAAATGGTAAAATATTTAAAGCTGGGGTACCTATTTTTCATGCTGCTAACGGGAGGTATTGAAATCTACACTACTTCTTCGCTCTCACAATGATTCAACACATGTCCACATTCATTAATTTTTGAATGCAATCAAGATTTCAGAACATCTTTTTACAGATAAGTGAACCACCCAAGCACAGCCAATCAGAGAGCTGCTTTCAGCTAGAACTGTGAAATTAAATACTCTATTATTCAATTCACACAGCAATCTGATATTTTCAGAAAGTGTTGTGTTTACAATGTGGATAAGACAAAGCTTACAAATTTATAACAAAAAATTAAGTACCCAGGTTTAAAGATGCTATAGCTGATGTTTGCTTCCTTCAAAATGTAAAAAGAAGAAGAAGAAAAAAACCCACAGAAATCATTATTTTTAAATTTCCTACCACAGTCTACATGTTTTGCTCACTTACCTAATGCATTCTGAATTGTTCAGCACAATATGTTTAAAGTTTTTGTGCCGGTATGCTAATAGCCACAATGCTGAAAACAACAACAACAAACGAACTTTGTGGATTTGGGTGAACAAATGGGACATTATTAAGATGTTATAACATTGCGAACTCATTTCCACCAGAATAGATACAAGATATCTGTGCTGGAGGTAATTTGATTTTAAGTTATTTTATTGTTAAAAAAATGGTATAGTGCCTTTAATTAGGTCCATTATGTTATCTCAAACTGCACATTTGTCAAGACACAACATGCCAGGCAACAGTTAAAAACACACAAATATTTACTAAAGATGTGGTTCAAAATCAAGTGAGAACACAAGTGAAGATTTAACCACAGATTTTTTTTTAACCACAACACAAATCAGCATGAGCAACAGGAGAACGTGCTGCAATACTCACAGCTTTAAAGGCGTCCTCGAGGCTCTTGTGCTTGGTCGGAGAGGCTGTATTGCTGGAGTTTGCCTTCTTGGCTGGTTTCGCGGGGGCTGGTTTCTTAGGCTGAGGTTCGGCTGGTGGTGGGACTTGTTCTTTGTTCTGTTTCTTTGCCATTTTGTCAAAGTTCTCAAACAGAGTCTCGGACATCTTCACAGCTGAAATAAGTAAATATAATGGTCAGATTTTCAGGCGTCGTAAGCGGAGCCCTCCTCCCATAAACAGTGTGCAGCTTATGTTGCCCTCCCTTCATCTGTTACACAATAAACACTAAGCACTCAGCCAATAAGTACTAACGGTATTTGAAGTATTGTATTTAAGATATTTTCAACCTTTTAGCAACTATTTATTAAAACTTAATTAAAAAACAGTAACAATTCTATTTTTGTCAGTTGCTAGGGTTGCTGAGTGGCTTTAAAGGGACAATATTAAACGCATTTTTTAGTCCTTGTTATAATGACGTCCTTGTCAAAATTTTTCTGGATGTGTTTTTTGCTGATTTCAAACTGATTTCGCACACAAATCCTGCATTTTTAGCCCGTGTTCTTCTGTTGAACTGAAAACGCTCTGCTGCATTTTGTGATGTCATTAAGTTTCAACACGGGAAGCACTTGTGTTTATAAACACTCAACTTCAAAAACTGGTACCACTTTATATTAACTACATCTAAATTAGCCTTAGTAAAACCTTAATAAAGCATGAATAAAGAGTTAATAATTCATGAATAAATAATCAATTAATGGATTAAAACGTTTATTAAGGCTTAATAACTACTTAATTAAGGAGCTAAGGTTAGGATTTAGGGTTGAGGAGTAGGGCTTGTGGTAATTAAGTTGTTATTAAGCGTTAATGAACTTTTTGTTAATTAATTTCTCATTTGTTCATGATGAATTGACCCTTTTTCATGCTTTATTAAGAGTTTACTAAGGCTAATCAAGGTGTAGTTATTATAAAGTGTTACCAAATTGATTTCGTAGATCAACCGTGTAGTTGCTTAACTTTGAAGCAGCAGCTAATGTTCTGGCCTTGTTTAAGCTGTTTTACTTCTCGATTCAGCTGAAAATACTGAAATTTTTAAGTGAAAAATGCAAATTGCAAAAGTGGAAAGATGGAGTAAAAAACTTTTTACTTGTAAATTAGTAAACTTTGTGTTTTCCATAAAAAGTCTATGAAAAATACAGCACTTTGAGACCACCGAATACTGTCTGAACTGAATAATAAAGCATTTTATTTCTATTCAGGGCCAAATGCTGTGCTTTGATTGGCTGAGCTAGGGTGGTTCTCTTGAGTTTCACTTTGCTGTTTGTAAAAAAAAAGAAGTTTACAAGCCATAATTGCAACCAAAATGACATGTTGATATTAACCATGTGTCGAAAAATTCATGAGAGAAAGTTGTCAGATTTAAAACCTAAATCATGTCTGCAGTGTGAAAATCATTTACTACACCTTTAAACAAATTAATCAAAACATACAGCGGAACTTAAAGTTACTCTGAAGTATTGCTGATATCTCAAATGGAAACATAGACAATTTTGGTAGTCAATTAGAGCAATGATCATAACTGAAACTGAAATCCGACTGATTGCACAGACCTAGGTGGTGCACATGGATTCAGCTGTCTTGTAAAGAGCAAGTAGGACGCACATTTAAATAGTGCAAATGCGCGGCTTTCCAGTAGTGTGCATGTATGAAGGAGCTGGTGGACATGACAGGTGCTGACAGAGGTCACCAGTTGCTCTCTGTTCATTCAGCCTCGAAGCTAAAACTAAATCTGGTCCAGCACTACTGTCTCCTTCACACTCACTACAGTCAGTCTGGAAACATGAAGAGAAGTGATGCCTCTAGATAAAAGTTCTGACTTGCTCGACTTGACTTTAGTTTCTTTGAATCTTTCTTTGAATTCCATGAGTTAAATAGCTTCAGGCTCTCAACATAATTTGAAAACAAAATCAGCAAAACCTAGGGATTTGTTTTGCAGGTATATGACTATAACATAAATAAATAAAAACGTTGTTTACTGTAAACCGCAACATTGATTTAAAACAGCTTGTATTAGAAACTAGAAACGGATATTGATTTTCTTTGAGTTGTATCACTTATGTAAAGCAGCAACAATTATTTTAGACAGCCAAAGTCATTTTCAATTTAAGCTGCGGTAATATGACTCGAGCATGTTCTGGAGGTGTAGATTTGCAGTGTGTGTTTATATCAGAAACACTAAATTTACACAATTTTGTGTAATTTTGTTATTTTACACTATAGACTTTAATGATTATTTGACAACTAAATTAGTTAACGATTATTTCAATTAGTTTTTATGTAGTTTTTAAAGTGACTACATAGCATTTTAAAGTTGGGGTACTTGATCTTCAAATGACAAAATCTGAAATAGGTGTTTAAATCATTTAGTTCCTAACTCTCAAAAAACCTTTGGCACATGGTTATGAAGATCCACATTATGTTTTGACTTCAACCATTGCTTTAGAACAGCTTTTTACAAAGTGAAACTGAAGTGGACGACTCAAACACAGCCATACCCAGGACGCTGCTTTCAGCTAGCTATGACAACTTATAATGTTTTTTTATTATTAGATTTAGAGATTGAGACAATACATCGCAGTCTGATTTTTGTCACCAATTTTTTTAGTTTTTTACAGGATGGTGGAAAATATAAGGTTTAATTATATTTACACACAAAAAGTTAGGTACTCCAGCTTTGAAGAACCTTTAAAGAAGTATTTATCACAAATGAGTTTAAGAATGTGGGCGTACACAGGGGGTAGGCAGAAACTGAATATTTTGAGCACTCAAACTTCAGCTGCTTCAGACTACTTAAAGGGGAGCTATGATGTAAAATCCATTTATCTGGCTTTTTAACCATGTTATAACAATGTTTTCTCATTACAAGCTTGCCCAAAGTTGTATTTTATTGATTGAATAACCTTGTATTGTTGTTGAGTGCTCAGAAAATACCTTTTTTTCACTCACCACCTATCCCTATTGCCGTTTAGCCAAACTTCCCCGCTCCAAAATTTGCAATTCAAAATTTGCTGCTTATTCATGTTAAAGTTTTGCAGTTTTGAACAGGATATCAATGTACCTGATTCAATTTCAAAGCTGTTTTAGATCAGCTTTGTGTTTTGCAATGAACATGTAAATTGCTGATCTACAAATATTCTACTTTATTACTAATTACACAGAAAATATACATGAATACATCCAAATCCAATTGAATAAGCTAATGACAATTGAAAAGGTCATTAGAGTTGATTTTGTCCACATTAGACAGTTAAATATATTTACCATCAGGGTCTAATAATTGCGACATAATATGCCTTTTCCAGCCTTACAACACTAATGATTGATCAGACCAGATAAAAAAGCTGAGGAAGGGGAAAGGTTGGATCTTCAATGATGACGCTGCTCTGTTGACACTCTGCTAACATCATGCTAATGTAATCTGTTAGCAGTTAGCGGATTCAATCTCAAATAAAACAGAGGGTATTCTACTGATAAGGTGGATACTTTTTATTTAGATCAAAATGCTTAATCGGTATTCAGAAAGAGAAAATGCTTGACTTATAAACAGTTAGCGGCGTAGAGCAAACCACAAGCTAACGGCATCAGAGTTGTCACGTATGTCCCGTCATTATGTGTCTTTAGTTTCAATGAAAGCTTTGGATGTTTTATTGTTTTGTAGATTTATTTAATGTTACCTGGCCTCACGTTTAGATCTACACTTAAATGAACTCTGTCTGAGGTGAAGAAACGAGGACGCACACAACGGCTCTGCCTGGCTCGGCCCGTATGTAGTTTTATACTCACGTTTGGACGGCTGCAGGTTTGATTCGCCTAGCGCTTTTCGAGCTCCGTTTTTCTTTTCATTTGGATTTTTACTCCCTCCGGAATTGTTGCTCTTCTTCCCCTTCTTCACCACTTCCCATTTCCCCGCGGACCCATTGTTCGAAGCCATTCTTTATCCAGAAGCGCTGTTTAGTTTGCGGACTAGTGAACTTCCTAGCCCCTCTCTCTTCCTCCCTGGCGCAGCGTAAAGCAGACTGGATAAAAACGTCAGCGTGCCACGTCTCTCTACGGCGTGACGTTGACGTTTTGAAAATCAGTTGGCTTGTTATTTGTATTCAAAATAGCCAACTTCTGTATTTCTGAGCATTTCCTGTTCAGTTCATTTCTTTGAGGTTTTCACTGCGTCAGTCTAAAATGAATAATAACTCAGAGAATCAGACTTTGAACTGTCCAGAAACATGTTAAAATACTTAACAAATCAGGCAAAAACTTCACTAAAAGACATAAGTGTGTTCATAAAGTGATGTGTTTGGATCTCAATACTAGCGTTAACAGGAAATGCTCAAATACAGAAGTTAGCTAATTTGAATATAAAGTAGCCAACTGACATTCCGTGCACAGAGGCTACAATCAATGTTTACGGAACATGTATGTAATAATAACAATGCATTGGATTTACATAGTGCTTTCATGACACCCAAAGACACTTCATATAATGCCTAATTCATTCATTCCATACTTTGTAGTGGTAAGCTACCATTGGAACCACACCCCCCACAAGGTTAGATTCGCACTAGGCCAGAGGTTCCCAAAGTGGGGGTCGCGAGATGATTTCAAGATGTAATTTTACAATTATGACTGAGTTTTTCATCTGTTTTTATATCTTTAGCGTCAGGTTTGACTGGAAGTTGGTTAAAGATAGCAATCATTCTACAAAAATAAATGCATTTTAGCACAATTTGAATGGTTTTCCAACTTGAAATTTTTAAAGACATCCATTTTATTCTGCTGTGGGGGTCGAGAGTTGGTTACATTTTGTGAGTTCCAGTCTGAAAAGTTTGGGAAACCACTGTACTAGGCAATGTGGGCCAAGTGGCTTGCCTAAAGACACAACTCAAGTTGCTCCTCTTTTCACTCCATTGTGTCACCTGGTGCTCCTCCAGTGGTCTCCCATCCAAATACTGCGTGGGCCCAATATGCTTAGCTTCAGAGATCTGACAGGATCAGGCTTTGGCAAGCTGATATGGTCCTGTGTTTATGTAACAACTCATAAAGCATTGGCCTCTTAGTACAGCATAATCATTCAATAAATATTATATTTTTGGAGGGATAAACCACATAATGGAATAAATGTATAGTATTAATTATTATAATAGATAGTTCTTTCTGAGCAACTCATAAATAATAACATTTTTCATAAAATATTACATTTTTGGAGGATAAACCACATGATGGGATAGATTTAGTAGAATATAAATTGAAACAACTAGCTCTGCAGTGCATTTGTTTTGCATAGGTACTTCTGTCTGACCTTTATAATGAACATAGTAGAAAATAGTAGTTTTCCTGAACCTCAGAGCTTTATTCATTCCAGCAGTTATTCCAAATGATGCAGATTTAACACGAGGCTGCCAAAACAACAAACATCCCTATCCAGTATCGAGCTCAGCCCGGCTGTCAATGTGCTGTTTAAATGCTATGCCACAAATGATGATAAGTAATTAAATACAATAAAACAAAAGACATGATAGCAGCTAATATGTTTAACACAGTCAAACATTAGTATTTAGTAGTGTCTGTCTGTACTGTTTTTGTTCATTCACAACAATTTTTAAGCCTGATGCTTGTGTGCTAAATAAGTTTTCAGTGAAACCTGCAACTTGGCCTTTGAGCAAATCAATGCAAATACAAAACAGACAAATCTATAAAATATAAAATTGCATCTTCCTGTATCACTCCGGCTGCAGCCAGCAACTGCATCTTGGCATTTTAGATCATCCCATACAATTTTGCTACATTTAGTGCAAGACTTTCAAATTCTTCAATTCCAAAACCACATTTTTCTCTGAAAGTGTGTAAAGCAGATTAAAAAACATAAATAAATAAAACATAAATACATCATGCTGTCTCATAAACAAGCCGTCTTAACCACTTTAAGAGCAATCCTCGGGTAAGACAAGTCGATGAAGAAGTACATACAAGTAGTGTTCACCTCGGAATGACGACTTCTTATGCACAAGCTCTTCAAAGTCTGTGATATGTTTGTGGGTTCAATGGAAATGTGTCTTATGAAATAGGCTGAAAATATATATGCACATTTGTAAGCTTTGTTCCTTAGAGGGACAGTTCTGTTTTTGTCTGGTCAAATACGTTTCATTGTACATACCAACAGTAACAGATGTTCCCACAGGCCTAGTTTTGAGAAGCAGATCGACAGAAAGAGACAAATTGATATTGATATAGTATTGCAGCCATTTCCATTGAGCTTAGAATTGTAACTTTGACACATCTTCCTTATGGTGTGTTAGACAAATGTTGTGCTATTAGGAAGATATCTGTGAATAGAAAAGCAATTCGTGTTTTTTTGTATTTCAGAAATGGCACTCTTCTATTGTCCATAGTCTGCTTCTCCTAACCTGAGAACATGTGTTTACTGACGGTTTCCAGTTCAATATTACAGCCTAT
Source organism: Mugilogobius chulae (assembly GCA_038363315.1). Classification (NCBI taxonomy): domain Eukaryota; kingdom Metazoa; phylum Chordata; class Actinopteri; order Gobiiformes; family Gobiidae; genus Mugilogobius; species Mugilogobius chulae. The sequence continues at coordinate 32,578,382 of CM076405.1, read as the reverse complement.
TGTCCATTTAAGCGTACAGTATTCAAGCCAGACTCTCTTGGAGAATATCCATAGAATTTGCATTGAAAACCCAGATGTTTTTGTAGTGAAAGTGCCTGTTGTATCTCTTCACACAGACAGCACGTTTGGCTCCAGGCCACATGTGCAGGATTCCTAATAATCTCAATGCTATTAACCTTAAATCACCCACTAGCAGTACAGATGTCTACTCTGGCAACATGTTAGAGTATAAGTCAAGTTAAGCCAAAGCCGGGCCTTTGTACACGCAGCAGGCCTCGGTGTAGTGTCCATTGTTAGGGAGGCGGTTCAAACCAGGTCATGTTTAGGGGAGAATGAGAGTAGTGTGTAAAAAGTAAAGCAAATGGGGCATATGGAAGTAACAAGATGAATGAAGAGGTGGGTGATGAGTGAGGGAGAGAGGGGGTGATGGAAAAAGAAGTTTAATATTCTTCCTGGTCTCGAGCGCCTTCATCGATATCTTCATCTTCTGGTGGTGCGAAGCCCTCCTGCAACAGACAGAAAGTTACTGTACTGTGTGACTCACCACTGATACAATACACTGCTATGAAGTTTGACTATGCTGCACTATATATAACCATAGCAACAGCAACTTACTATACATACTATTGCAGTTATCTATTAAAGGAGCTATACTTGATTTTTGCCTCCTTAAAAATGTAAGCAAGCATAAATAATACATTTTAAACTGCCTACATCAGTCTACATGTTTTGCTCATGTACCTATTGCATTCTGGGCCTCTGAAGTGTTCACCATGCTGTGTTTTAAGCTGTTTTCAAAAATTCATTACAAGTTATTTTATCGTAAAAAAAAAAATTGGGTATAGCGCATTTAACTACTTGCACAAAAAGTTAAAATAGATTTATTTTCAAGTGACCTATATAAGTTTCTAACCTTGTTGTAACAGCCTTCTCTCATCATTAGTTTACTCAAAGTTTTATTAGGATTGATTCATGCATGTTTGAGTAATCTTGTATTGTCCTGCAGCTGATTCTCCAGTGCTCAATAAAGCTCTGTCCTCACCTACCACCTATCCCCGCCCACTCTGTATTTAATAGTGAATATTCAAAATATTCAGATTCATAGATAAATAGACACGTAGCCACTTTACAACAATAAAAATTTAAAATCTGCTGCTTATTACATTAAAATCTTACAATTAGGACGCGGGGCTTATTTAACACAGTCTCCAAAGAAAACATAGTCTTTACAACGAAATGTCAAAATGCATGATTACGTTATGAAAAGCCAAAATGTAAATAACTACAAATTTTGGTTGAAGTGATGTGGCAACATTTTCTTTGGGTTTAACGGGTAAGTTTAGGCTTCAAGTTACTAAAATGGGTAAGTTTAGGACTGGGGCTTGGGGTAGGTTAAGAGTTACCCGTTAAACTCAAAGAAAATGTTGCCATGTGGCTTCAACTAAAATCGTGGTTATTTTATGTTTTGGCTTTATGTAACATACTGACGTAAAAACGGTGTGAAAACATGCTTATCGAACGTCATTTTCCTATATATCTAAGTTTTTTTCCTGAGATGGGCTGGCTTATCATTATAAAGAGGCGGGGCTTATCAGTTCTGCAATTTTGAAGAGGACATAAATGGACGTCTTTCTATTTCTAAGCTGTTTTACATAAATTTTGTGTTTTACAAAAAAACAAAATGTAAATTACTGATCTACATATATTATAGTTTATTCCTAAAAACACAGAAAAAACACAATAGGTCTCCTTTAATTGTTTTTACCTGTAATACTGGAACAGTTTTTATTTTTTTTAACAGGGCTTTGCTTAAGCACACTATAACAACAACATTTACTGCAACAAATAACTTGCAACTTATAACATTAGCCATGCTTAACAGTGGCGTTTGGGAGCCCTCTAGTGGTAGTAAATTGTAAGAGATAACATCTGCTGTCACACACATTTTTACTATTACTACGATGAACTAGAAAAAACTGCAAATAGACTCATTTCAGACCTTTCTTCTATTTCTTACATTAGCAGTAGTGCTGTTAGTGAAAGTGCGGTGGCATTTACCTCTGTGGCGTAGAGTATGTCTATGATTTTAGTGAGGATGGGATTGCTCTCGTTTTCATGTTCTTGGCAGATGACTTCGATGTCTCTCAGCTTGCCAAAATAGAAGTCTCTCTCTTTCTCCAGTCCGTCGACAGTGAGCTTCAAGTCCAGTAGCTTCGGAAAAAATGACAAACACAAAAAAAACCTTCATGTAAAAAAGCAGAATGTTGTTTTTATTTAGTCTACAGTTACGTCTGAAAAGTGATCCATCTTTTGTTAAGGCTTCAGGGGCTTGCTCCCACGTGTACAATGCTATTTTGAGTGAACCCATGAGCATTTCTCAGAATTAACCAACTAGCACTGGCCCAAATAAGAGGTAACAGTTTTGTTTACTCAGATTCCCCCAGTCCCAACTCTCTGGTGGCAAAAGTAACACTAACATACAACTATATTTGGCACGCTGTAGCTTTTATGATTCAAGCACATCACGGTACCTGCTGGTTGAGCTCCACCAGCTCTGCGTCTCCCCCGTTGCGTGTAACTGGAGGCCTGCGTGCTGTGGCGATCTGCCTCTGGGGAGGAGGGACACACTTTGGCCCTGTGGGAGATGTTCTCATCGGCCCTAAATGCACAAAGACACACAGGTTTAGCAGTGGATTCATCAGAAGCAAATACAATCACATGCAACAGGTTCCGTATTAAGTTACTCAAAGCTCTTGGTTCGACTGACATATTAAGTTTCATGCCAAAATGGTCAACCAACCAGGCACAAAGTGAAAAGTTAAATTCAGACTTTAACCGCATGTAACACTATATAAAATACAGCCTCTTTAGATTAGATATACTGTACTATGTTGCAATGTTGGGACAGAATGTCAGAATGTTCTGTAGGGCATCAATGTGTTCTTTCTTTTCTTTTCTTTTCTTTTTTATATAGATAGAGGGTTCTAAATGTCAGCAATGGGTGGCAAAATGAATGAAAGTTCATGGAGACAAATGATGTTTTTTCGTGTAAGAACTCAAAAAAAAAAAAAAAGCTAATAACCACAACTACTGCTAAATAATGACTTTGTAACTGGCATGTAAAAAGAGACACTCAGGTAAACAGTAGCAGAAAAGCAGAAAAACAAACAGCCCTTTTGTATTTTCTCTCCTATTTCTCATTGACACAGACTTTAGGATCACATACAGTTGAATTGATAACATTTCTATGCTCAAATGTGATGTTTTTAGTCCACCTGATGACTGAAATACTGGTTATGCAACGTTCAAAATCTCAAACCGCCGGTAGCAAACATGCTAGCTTAAGTCCCATGACAAGCTGTTTTATAAAATTTCTCTCCGGAAGAATAATTTGACCAAAAAAGCTAGGAAACACATTTTAACAAAAACATGTAAGCAGTAACAGCTAAACAAGGAGCTGTACATGAAGCAGTTTTAATCCACACACCACGACTTGAAGCTTGATGCACAGAAGTTGTTTACTGTGCTTATACCACAGCTGCAAACTGAATTAGCTCACCTGTGAAGCTTACAATCTTATGGTCTGAAAAAGTCTGAGGCATAAGTTGTGTCTGTATTTTAAACAAAGCTGTGGTAGTTCCTTTACAGCAGTTAATCATGTGTTTATCTGTGGTTATGGCACAGATGTGATGTGATTTAACTGTTGCTGAGTGTGGCATAATTACATTTAATGTCTATGCTTTTGCTACTCAGTCAGCATGTTAGGGAGCATTTAAAATTAAAGAATGTCTGTGCATAATCTCTAATCAAATTGAGTCTGTGCCCAGAAGTCAGTTGTCTTGTTTATTTTCTAAAAAACTACCATTTCACTGACGCGTCTTTTTTTCCTCAACGCATGCCATGAGCAGGTTATCATACCTTTGCCAAAACCATAAAACTAAAGCCCATATTGCTTAACCATGTAATACCATGTAATAAATTGGGTCCAAATTCTTCTCCTGTAACAGACTTTTACTTCTTAAGGAATATAAATACACTACAACATACTCATTTTGGTAAATTGTTGTTTATAGTGTAATCAGATGTGTTGTCGTCTTCCTACTCTGATGTCATCAGTGTAGGACTCTGCTCTACTTTTCAAACTTCTCTTCACAAGCTTGTCTTTGCTTCTTGTAAAACTATAATTTACATTTACTACTAGTGTTTTTTCTACTAAATTAAATTAATCTGTCATACACACTTTAAACAATCATTTAACACAATTAAAGTGTATAATAATAATAATAATATAAAGTGTATAATATCATAATAATTTGTCACATTGTCACTCCTATGTTATTTTTGTTGATTGTATTTTTATAATGGGAAACTTTTACCGTTTCCATTAGCTTTAGTGTGGAGCCTTTATATTGTGTTGTTTCTGGCAAACAAACACCTTGCCCAGGGACTACAGTTGAAAATTAGCTTTGTAGCTAAAACTGGCACATTTACAGAAATGTTCATTAATGTGCACTGTCCCTGTTTCAAATAAATAAATAAATTTAATTTAATTCTGGCCCAGATTTACAACGTGGTCGCAAGGTAACAGTTGGGGATTTCCCTCCACATATGTCATATTTATTGGACAAAAGACGATAATGAACTTCACCAAAACAACCAAATTGGCTAAAAACAAGCTAAATGTTTAGTAAAATCCTAGTAATAATCATGTTTACTATGTTTTTCTAAAAATGTAGTCTAACCTGTCATGTGCACTTTAACCTTCCTTAACCAAATTTCAGAAGTATAGATACAGTCGGCAACGCGTCACTGTTGGGGGCGTGGCCTGCTGAGGGGGAAAACATCTCCTGCCTCACCATAATAAAGAATGGGAAAGCTAAACTGTTTACCTCTTTTAAGGCGTTTTCTGGCAAATTAAATGTATTTTTAGCACAACTAATTCAAGTCGAGTTACAACTGGGTTTAAATGAAGGTTACTGAGATGTTATGTCAGAAAAGTAAACAATAAGTTAAAAAAGATGCTAAAAGGCGCTTGCCTGGGGAATCCAGCCACACCGCTGTACCAGCGGATGAGTCTGGTCGCCCCCCGAGTCAACTGGATTTCTAGGGCAAACATAGCTCACCTAACAGACAGCGGAGGGAACCAATCAGAGAAGAGCATAAAGGCTTCTACTGCCGTAAGCTGTTGGGAATTTTCTCGCGCTGTCACCTGCCGCCGGTAAGGGCGGTCCCCTTACCTGCTCGAGCCGACTGCACTGCCTTGACCATCTTGAACACGACTACTGACGCGATGTCTTTTTGGTCATTTTAAAAACGGCCTTTACCGGTGAATGGAACAAACTCTCGGTTTTCCGGTGCGCCATGTTGTTTATCCTTCCGCCGCGCTACCTAGATCCATGCGCGCTGCGCACAGCAGGGACTAGGTCATGGGCAGGGACGTTGTTAGCAAAAACCACGTGACTGAAATAAACGATTTTCATTGCACGGTACGATCTATATTTCGAGGGAAACGCCCTTGGAGGGGAGGGCGACCAGACTGACTTTCTCTGTGTAAAAATACAGAGAAATGTCATTCTGGATCCCAGGCAAAAAAGGCGCCAGGCGGCGCTAGCATCACGTTAGCATTTAGCTCGCAGCTACCGTTAGCATTACTAGATATACTGTATTTACATACTTGGAAGGTTGAATCACTTTATTTATCCCCATATCTTTGTGTCTGTATTTGACACAATATATCTCCTTAAGTCCACATTTGCTGTTGCAGTTTTTGAGCAGTGACTGGAAAAGCTGCTGTTCGGATTCACTCCCCATGTTAACTTTCCCCCTCGGATATCCGTTAATGGGCGTGGCCTTTGATGCCGACTGTATCTATTTGGTGTTTGCTGTTGCCGTAGTCAGAGACAAACGTTTATGCGCTTGCACAGAAGCTTCTGGGCATGCACACATCCATTTTGACTCAAATTTGGCACTGACTCCAATGGAGCTCAACAGTGGAAGACCGTCCTGGTTCCGGAAGAGTTTTGCCCCATGTTATAGTGCCATAGGCTTTTCGAAAAATTCAAATTTTAAGAGTTTAAAGACATATTGCGGGCTAGCCAGCTATGTGCTAACTCAGATCCACAGCGCGGTTGTTTTCAGTCTAAAAAGCACAACTATAACTTAAAATTCAGCAAAATGTCATAATAACTTCGTAGCTTATAAAGCTGAAAAAACGGCTTTTAAACAAAAATGTAGGTCTTATGCTCGTGACTCACCACATAGCTGCTTAGCCCCAAGGACGTTTCCAAACTTTTAATATAATTTTTTATCAAATTCCCTATGGCAATTTAACATGGGGTCCGAGATTTAGGAACCAGGAAGTGGGCGGTCACTGTTGAGCTCCATTGGGGAATGACAGACATAACTAGGTTGGAGAACAAAATCAGGCTTACGACATGCTCAATTCCTGTTCAGTTCATTTCTATGGGATTTTCACTACGTCAGCCAAAATAAGAAAAAACTGAGATCAGGCAGTAACAAGTGAATTGTGATTGGACTTTTTGAAACAAATCAGGAAACTACTTATCCAAAAGGTTGTGTGTGAATGCTAATGCTAATGCTAATGCTTAAGCTAAATATATACAACATCCAAGCACAGAGTCACTTGCTAAATGCCTTTGAGAATTGTAATTGTTAATTTGATTGCACAATTCACTAAATACGTAGTTGTGGCCAAGGATCACCGCACACAGACATGCTGCGGAGCTGACAGTTGTTACCTGGACGAGATGGTCTTTTAGGTTTATGATGAGTGACACCTGGGTTAGAGCGGGACGTGGCATGAACATGAGCAACACAATATGACACACCCCTGACTGTCCATCTCTACAATAACTACATTATACTAGGATTTGCCGGTGGAGCTGTCTGACTTAAGTTAATCTCTTTGTGGAGTCGGCGTGTACCTGGGTTGGGCAGCGGCGATGCTTCTAAGCCTTGGCGAGATAGAATAGGGTCGTACTCTTTCCCGTCGTAGTTCGCGTCAAAAAACCTTTTAAACCACTGAAGAAACTCAAAGTTGTCTTGAAACTTTCCTTTCACCAATCTCTCTACGGGGATGATCTGAAAGAAAAACATGAAACGCAAAGAGTCAGAATTTACACACATGCAGGCAGGTCTAGTGTGACTTGTGTCCTATTGGCACCGCATAATGTTTACCTGGGGACTTTTTGTAAATTGTAATAATTACGGATGTCGCCTGAGTTAAGTTAAGTTCTGCACTCATAAAAAAAACATTCAATTTAATTCTAACGTTGGTGACCTCGAAGTTTCACTGCTGTTGGCTTAAGTTTATTAAGTTAAATATTGTGTTTTCACAAATGTTAAGCTCATATTTCACTTAAAATAAGCACATTTAAAAAGTAATGATTAATATAAACAGCATACTTTGTGTTGTTTGTCCTCGTAGTTGTTGCCGTAGTCAAACACTAACGTTTATGCGCTTGCACAGAAGCTTCTGGGCATGCGAACATCCACTTTTGACTCAAATTTGGCACTGACTCCAACTGAGGAATGAAAGGTTGTTTGGTGAAGGTTTAGAGGACTGCAACGTTTGGATGAAGGGACTTTACAGACAAAAGTCTGTAAAAACAAGCAAATTACAAGCTTCAATTCTCCCTGTGCTAATCTCTATAAAATACTACAACGTTGTGGGGTAACTTCAAGTTTACAGACGTTCTGAGCTAAATATTATCTCGTGTAAATGGGACATTAGACTTGAGTCAGACTTTTAGCATTTACACTGTTTTGAGGACTTGACATTTGACTTGATAAAGAGGACTAAGACTTGGGACTTGACTTAGGGCGCACTCACACTAGGGCTTTGTAATCGTGCCGCGCTCAAATCCGGTTGCAGAAAATTCTCAGACTCGCGCCGGCCCGCACTCACACTTGCATAAACGATCCGTGCCGGTGACGTCATCGACTTGCGCCATTTGTTTACATGTCGCGGTGAAGAGTGGATCAAGCGCTGAGGTGCTGATGCCGTAGCGGCGAAAATAAGTCCTGCGGGCCGTTATAGCTTTGATATAATGAGGCAGACCCGAGTTTTACCCGTGATTCGCGCTCCTCCGCCAGGCTTTGGATTAATAATCACGTGGAGCAGCAAAAACAACAGGAGAGGAGAGACTGCACAAGTTTTCTCTCCGGTCATGAAGGCTAACTCAAGGTAAGCGCATTTCCACGGAGTTTGGTGCAGTGTTTCTTTCTTCTTGTGACAAATATCAGCGGTCACAGTGGGCTTGTATGCTAAAGTCGTGCGTGTGCGTGTACATGAGTAACCGTGCCGAGCTCTGGCCCACCTCCTCCAACCGTGCCAGAGACACAACCGTGCCGAGTCTCAGCGCGGTTCGTTTGCACTCACACTGCACAAAAGAACCACGCTGTAGGGGCCATCCGGGCCTAGGCACGGTTCGGTTGTGCCAGTGTGAGTGCACCCTTAGTCTTGAAGATTACTGACTCGGGACTTGACTTGAGCTTGAGGCCCAGTAACTTGAGACGACTTGATGCTTCTCTTCTACAAAATAAATTGTGCAATTTTGCATGAACAAACTGAGAAATGTGTGACCAGAACTTAAATATTAAAAATTACCATTTATAAAAGTATGGGAATTGCGAAAATACAGACTGTATTTGATAACTTGATTTAAAGACTTGAAAAGATGAAACTAAAATCCGAGGACCTGGACTTGTGGGGCACTGACTTAGGACTTGACTTGAACTTGCCATTCATTGACTTGGGACTTGACTCGGACATGAAGCCAACTTGCAAAACAACAACACTGATAACCTCTGGCAGTACTTTTACTACTCCAATTGCTCACCTTGTCAACGTTCATTCTTTTGAAGGCAGCCTGTAAGACTTTGAAGTTGTGGATATATTCATGCTCCAGTTTAGAATTAAACTTGACTTTCTTCAACAGTATGCACCCGGGAAAAAGCATGTCCATAAACTGGCAATAGGCAGCACCTGTGACACCGCACAGTAACGGAGAAATCATTCATCATTTGTAAATAATCACAGATGAGACACAGAGATCAGTCGGGAGGCTTACCGGAACATAACTGCTCGATCTTTGTGTACGTGAGCTGTAATGAGTCGTTGACCCAAGCCAACATGTCATGGCGACTCAGGTTGTCTACGTTCATAGATGTGGAATAAACATTCACCGCCATCCTCGAGCTTCAAACACACAAAAAACAAACACATAAAACACATCTTTGTTTGTGTTCATATCGTATCGTTTCAGATGTGTGAGCAGGAGCTTGTCTATAACTGCAGAAAAGATAGTTTGTCATTGTTACAAATTAGGCGCAATAATAGTCACATGACATTACTTTCTGAGGCTATTTAAAATGACAACATTTGTTTATCTATGAAGAACACAGAAAACTTTGTACCAGTTTTTGTCTGTTTGTCTTTCAAGAGCAGATAGTCAAAGTGTTTATATGAAGTGCAGATCTGCTACTTTTTATAATCTAGTTGCCTCGGTAAGAAAAAGTGCCTGGAATCCATCTCAATTTATTTGTTCCTATAAACTAAACTAATACTCTTGTGGATGTGAGCGTTCAGTTATGCAAGAAAGTCTTGTTTTAATTCTCTGCTTGCTTGCTTGTTTATTTATTTGTGCAAAGGTCTTTTATGATTTGTGCTGGGGTCCATTTAAATACATTTCAATAGTTCTTTAAATTGAAAAGGTTAAAAGTAAGAAATAACCTAAATCGGGAGAAATTTTTGAGATTGAGATTTGATTGAGAATGAGGAACTAGAATATAAAAGTTCAAGACCATTCTTTATTATTTTATTCTGTTCACAGTATGTGTTTATTTTAAATTTGCAGTTAGTGTCTGCATAGTGGTTATTTGATAATTTCTAAATGTATAAACGGCCATAACTGGTGTCACTCTAAAAAACGCACAGGAGCATTTACAGAAATGTGCTAACTGAAACAAACTGATTAGTCTCACCTTTAAAATCATTTTGGTTAAAGTTGGGGTAACTCACTTTTTTAGTTGTAAATTAGTAAACTTTGTTATTTCCACTTAAAAGTTTATGGTTAATGCAGCTCTTTGTGAAAAAATGAGACCACTGAATACTGTCTGAAGTGAATAACAAAGAATTTTAGTTCTTATCAGACGCAGCTCTCTGATTGGCTGAGCCTAGGTGGTCCTCTCTAGTTTCACTTTGCTGTTTGTAAAAGGAAGATTAAAAGCCATGATTGCAACCAAAATGAATACTCGTCTTTATTAACCATGTGATGAAGGATTTGTGAGAGAGTTGTCAGACGTAAAACCTAAACCATATTTGGAGTGCAAAATCCACTACCCCACCTTTAATTCACACAATACATATTTAGATTAACTGTCTAAAGAGAACATTTACATTTGAACTTGATCATTTATAATAAATATATATATTTTAAAAAATCCTCGAACTTCCAAGATTACAACAAAAACTTGCAAATAATTTCTCTACTAAACATTAAGTAAAAAAAAAAAAATCAGCAATTTAGCTAAGCTACTAGGGCTGTACTCGATGTATCAATATCTGGATAGATTCGTGATGAACTTTTTCGATACAGGGAGGTGTATCGGGATAAGTATCGAGATACTTAAACTCATAAAAATGTTTCACTTCTGATCCTGCAGCTTTAAGGCTAAAACTGTTGAGCTGAAAGTGACTTATCCATAAGACATTTGTATCAAACCAAAAGATTGATTTGGAGGTGTCCTGCAATCAAAAACATGTTGAAAACATTTTTACAGATAATATACAATATTTTTCTATAACTTTTTTCTACCGTTTCTCATTTTGGTCAGTAAAATATATCTTTATGCTTCGTATAGAAGGAATTGTATCGAGATATACATGTATCGGGATATGTATCGTATTGTGATTCCTGTATTGGGATGCGTATTGTATCGGAACGATCAGCCCTATAAGCTACTGAAGACAGAAAAACACAATGTGGCACTCACCTTCTCTTGGTTACGGTAAGAGAAAACTATAATCTGGTTTGTGCTGAGCCACCTTCAAGAAACCTGTGAGGAAAAAAATCAACATTAGAACATTTACATTATATTATTATATTTTAAAAATAGAAAGAAAGAGCTGCACAACAAATCCAAATAAACCTGATATAGCAGTTTTTACAGATGTAATTAGCAATTCGCAAAGACTGCAATTTTTAAAGTATTATCCTTTTTTTTCACAAACTACCATTTTCTGAATAATAACTATTAATCCCAAAGCTTAAATCTGTGCAAACGTGCCAAAACACAAGTGATTCTTTCTAGTTTGTCGGTTCATCGTTTTGTCATTTCACTTAAACACATTTCAAACTTGAACTCAAACTCTGAATTCAGTATTTTTCCTAAAGTAAAAAGTACAGAATTTGAATATCTGACATTTTGTAAGTGAAAGAAAGGCTCTCCTCCTGAAAGTGGCCCCACAGATGAAGCAGCACAGTCAGTCACTAGTTCACTGGCTCAATAATCTGCCTCCGCTAATCCTCTTCCAGCTTCAACACGCTGTAACTCATCACAGCTCATGTCGGGCAGCCAAAGTCCCCCCAAACGTTATCCAATAAACCACAAATCACAGCCACGATTTATCACAACCGCTCAAAAACAGTTTCAAGTCCAAGTCTACAGTATTTCCTCAGGCTCCAGTATAAACAGTTACAGGATGTGGCAGTAGCGATCACTTCCTGTCTCCAGAGAACTCATGGATCTAATACTATATTTTTTATGTGAATTTATAGTAGTTTTGGAAAAGATTAAGATCATAATAAATGAGGACTAAAGCAAACACAACAAAAAGATGTGATACAGTTAATAATTGTGAACAGAACCCAAGGCAAACATGTAAATACAATCGAAAAAAGTAATTTTATGTGCATATTTTCTGCAAAATTTACTTTATGGGGTTACTTTATTGCTTCCTCGTCACAAAGACAGCTGGAGTTCTGTTCTCTTTCCCTTCTGAGCCTCAAAAAACACTGTTCAGAATACCCCAGATCTGTGATGTCATAGGTAGATCTTCATTGAAGTCCATAAATCACGCAGGCTACGTGTTTAGAGCATTTCTGAGACTCAATTCCTAATGTGGAAAACAGATGATTGTCATTTCTTCTACACTTTTATGTGTTCCAATAGATAAAAACAAACTATTAAAAAAAAAACTTTAAGTTGACTTGCAAGCTTCCTGAAAAACATTTTAGACTTTTTAAGGACCCTAGGAAACCTCAACTAGTTTGTTTGAAGACATATTTAACACATTTAGGTTTGGCTGATATACATTATTTACAATATACAATATTGTTATGGGAAGATACAAAAAAATAATTTGATATTATTTATTATATTACTTTTTCTGTGCACTGTTAATGGTTTATTAGGCAGTAATGACAAAGACACTCCCTTGTTCGGACCCTGAGGCTGTATCACACATCACTGAGTCCTCTTGTTGTTTCTTCAGTTTAAAGGAAGCGCTAATTTACTTTACGGGTTTTGACAAAATTTGTCAAATGAACACGTTATGCCCAAAAAAATGTATAGACCTCAAACTACAAATGTTTTAAGGGTAAACACAGCAGTTGAATAGGAAGTGTAATTTAAAGCTATCAGCAAAAAACTTTTATTGTAGTTGTTTCTCAAAAATGTAAGAAAAAACAAGTTCTTCATCATTTCATGTCTTCATATCGAAAAACTGCATTTTACGTGTAAAAGCGCAAAAACTGCACATATTGGGGGCAAGCAAACTTTTTTAAAAAAGTTAATAAATTAAATTAAAAAGAATTTACAAATTAATCTTTTTAATTTTTGAGTGAAGTGAAAACAGAAAATTTGTGCAAAATTCAAAGTTTGTAGTTTCAAACCTGTATGTTGTTTATTGCGTTAAACCCACCACTTGTTTTTGTAATCAAAGTTAAATATATAACATATATAAAATATATAATAATATATAAAATATAGATAGCTTACATGTCCAGAATACATTTTTGCAATGTAAGCAATAACTATATATATTCTATGCATAAATTAAGCTGCAATAATGAAACTAATTAAAGACTAGAAATGACAAGTTAACTATGATCGGTCAGTGAGCACCAGAGCCACATTAATTAGACCAAACGGACGTAAAGTGAAACTAATAGTAAACGTGTGTGTGTGCTGCTGCAGTGTGTCCCTTGTCCTGGGCCCACAGTGGTCTCCTCAGTCCCAGGCTCGGTCCCAGACTCGGTCCCCGCACTCACTGCTCAGGTCTCAGTCCGGTGCCAGTCTGTCACGGTCGCTCCATAAGCTCCGTATTGTGCCGCTAGCTGTTGGCTAATTGCTAACGCTGCCTCATGGATTTTTTCATGGATACGCTTCATATTTGTGTTCTTAACTGTGTATATTTACGGGGTTTAAGTCTGTAAATTCCAAGTAAATATCTATCTAGCCTAGTATCAGGTGAAATAACAGAATAAAGCTGGAGTTACCCCCTCTGCAGGCCTTTCTGTTAAAACACAGGCACATTACAGAGAAAGAATGACAGCGCTGTCTACCCTCGCTGGGCTGCTATTTAAGTATTTCTTTCAGACATAAAATAAGGCTGTGGCTCTGAAACAGTGTTAAAACAGTAAAAGAACACATTTCAAGTGAAGCAGATTTGATACTTACTGAAGTCTGATCACAGTCCTCCTCACACGGCGGTCCCGTTGTTCGGATGATGGCTTTCTGTTGCTATAACCCGACTCTTACCTCAGCAAGTTGCGCCAGAGCTCCCACCTAAGCCGTCCACACTACGCATGCGTGACACAGTTGCATAGTTTTGCTTTGCTTTCTGTGCAACTGAGATCCCACAAACAGCCATGTTGGCGAAAATGTGCTGTTGTTATGGCGAACCATGTTGTTTGGCCATTAACGTTAATTTCACAGTCAAACGAAGTTTTTAATGATTCACAGAAAACAATATTACTTTTAAAACAATATGAATTTATTTTAATGCGTGATATTTTTGTTCTTTTATAATGTAAAAACATAATTAAATTTACTTATATTATTTTAATGTAGCTATAATTATATACAATTATATAACTTTTATCAACTAATTAATTAAATGCAATTATTTAAAAAATCACAAAGTTAAAAAAAAGTCTCAGTTATACCATTATATGCTTACATAAAAAAACAAAACAAAACAGTAGCCTTTAATGTGTTTCATACAGTTTATTTGTGGTAAGAAACAAGCAGCCACATACAGAGTCAACAGTTTTACTGCCCAACACAACAAGAGTCTACAAACACAGCCACTGAGCAGTTAATGCCTTCAAAACAACAAATCTATCCACAGTAAAATCATGTCAGGTTTAGAGTAAAAAAACAGCACCATTGTTGGTCAGAGAGATGACGCTTCTTGACATAATGTGGTGCTTCTCATGCACAGCGTTAATGTGGCACAAGTGAGTCATGTTGGCACATTTTTTTCAACTAAAATACAAAGAATCCTAAATATACACAGACAAATGTTGTGATCACGCATAAATATAATACTGTAAGGTAGAACGGACAGAATCAGGAGGTGAAAGGAGCGCTCTTCACCTGTGCAGCTCAATCGTCCTGCTTGTAGAGACTTGACCAGTAAAAATCCCTTTTTATTACCCTTATACAGGAGTGTTCATGTATTTGGTGCTACTGCTAGTGCTGCATATTGCACAAAACAAGATCATTTTGACTAATTACATAATAATACTTATTCCAATTGTTCATAATCTATTGCTACAGACAACAAAAATTATATTTTTTTTGTCAAACCCTTACAAACCTGTGCATAATGATATGTTAAATATGTTAGCAGCATCTAATTGGAAACACAACACATGCTTTAATCTTTAGCACCTTCCAGTTAATTCTGAATAAGAAGGCACTATTTCCACACAAAGTTTATATTTTTGGATGTAATAAGTAACAGTAGAAGTTGGTCTTTTCTATTTTACTGAATTTTTGTTTTTTAAAAAGCTGAGCCACATGCTATCCACAAGACAATTTGTTTAGAGTCTCAACATTTGCAAGTCGCTCTCTGCTCAAACATCACATCGGGGAGGTCAAGATGCTTTCGAGTAGCCAATGCCGCATGATATTGTGAAGCAGTGAATGCGTGAGCCTTGCGGGGGGGTCAAGTCTAACTTAAAAATAGAGCACAAATGTCTGTGTTTGAAGCAGTTGGATTTCATCACCACATGGCAGAGATCGGAAATAAAAACACTGTCAGACGTGGCCCGTAGTGCCGCAGGAAGCTAAGCACGCCGGGAGGTTTAGTCACAAACATTATTCACAAAATCTCCGTACAAGTCTACAGCTGTTTTTGCCTACTGTGTTCTGTATGATTTATGTGAAGAACTAAAACATAGACCAAGGGTTCCAGGGCTATTACTCACTTAAATAATCCAGTCAACGTTACTTATTTATCTAATTTTAAACCACTAAAAACTGTACTGGTTTCTTCAATGTTAATAATAATCTATGCTTAGTTTTCTGATAAAAAATGACTTCAGTAAAGCACCAAGACTAATCATTCTAGTTAAGACAGTTATGTAAACTTCGAATAGTCCAATTACATAGTTAATCTTGCAAGTAATATATTATTCCCATATCTCTATTTGTGTGTAAATCAGTGCAGTTTTCCCGGTTGTTCAAAAGTAAAAATAAAAAAAAAATGAGGCTCGGAGTTGTAGTTTTCCACGACCAGATTACCAAATGCCACTGGAACGGCCACCGGGAGGGGCCAGGATTCGAGCCGAGGATCTCTTGGGGATGTGGTCGTCGACTTGAGATCCTGAGAAATAGGAAATACATACCAGAAATCAATATATTATGGAGGAACACATGGGAAAATGCAAAGAAACCATTTAGATATGTAACAAATAAGCTTTGTCAATTCAAAAAGCAGCGGCCAGAGTTAAATGTAATGATGGGAGCATTCCTAAATAATCCTCAATTAAATCAATTAAATTAATGAATAATAACAAATAAATAAATACATAATTAAATAATTATATAAATAGAAGATAAATAAAATATAAAAAATAAATAAAATCAAATAAGTAAAGTGATCCTCTTTGTAAGGCAATAAACTCGATATACAGTAAAAAAATGTGTATTTGCATTATTTGTACTAGTGTGTATGTATGTAAGTCTGCAGGTTGTATATATGTATGTACGCATGTATGTATTTATGTATTGGTTTATGTTTGTATGTGCAAGTACGGTATGTATGTGAATGTTTTCATGTTTATTTTAGTGCATGTATATGTTTAGTGCATGTATCTTCCCTAAAGAAATAGAAAATACACAATTCCCAAATGCTTTATATAGCCACTTTACTATTGTTCCTATAGACTCAGTAGAAAAATCCAATGTCTGGCTAAGCTGTGATACTGTATAATAATTGAAATCTTACCTGAGAGACTAAATGAGGACTCGTGGAGATCCCGGACGCCCACATGCGCTCGAGCACCTTTGGGGGTTTCACCATCAATGGGGCCCAAACCGAGTTCCTTTTTCATAGTGACTGCGATTTTAGCCACGTCGCCAGAGTATGGATCCCTTTCAACTCCTTTATAGATCTGAGTCTGCAACAATAAAGGCAACAGGAAAAAAAGATACAGTATGTGTTACGGGCATTGTACATATAAATATTTTACATGAGTTTAAGAAGAACCACAGCCTAATAAATACACAGAGGTTGGTAGAGAATAGCCAAATGTTGTAGTAAAATAAGAGTTAAACAAATGTGAGACAAAGACATTGATTTGCAAGTCTACAGTCTTTGGCTTCAAGTCCAAGTCAAGTCTCAAGTCAAAGAGAGGCAAGTCCAAGTCAAGTCCCAAGTAGGGTGACCAGACATCCCGAAAAATTTGAGACAGTTCTGAAGTTCATGCATGTGTCCCGAATATCATCCCAATCACCTCACAGATTCTGTGCAGCACGTCATGACGCCAGGCTACACACATGCACAGCTGGCTTCCCACTGCTCCTAGCAACTCGAGGTGGATCTTCTTGACAGAAATACTAAAGTCAGATAATTTTGTCATGTCAAATAGTCTCATGTTTTGCATGGCTTGTAAAAGAATTAAACAGAAGTATGGTGTAATTCACCGAGTAATTTCCTAATTAAATCTTCACATATATTAGTTCTTCGGGTGTTTTTGGTCATTTTTCAGCCAAGATGGGACGGATTGACACAAATTAAAATTGTTTTCGAATATCGAATTTTGGACTATCTCATCTGGTCACCCTAGTCCCAAGTCAGTACCCCACAAGTCTGTAATTTATCTAATTTATTACATAAATTACAGAATTCAACTTGGGTTTTTGCTATTTCATTTCTATAATTTGTCCTAAAATAAAGATCTGGTCACAAGCATCAAGTCATCCTAAGTTAGGCTCCAAGCCAATTTTATCAAACCAAGTCTCAAGTAATCAAAATAGTGATTTAAGTCTGACTCAAGTCCAAGCCATGACCTGAAAGTCCACACCTCTGGAGTAAAGTTGCTTCTAAATACTATAACTTTAGTAAAAGTAAAAAGCCATCCAACAAATAACATAAGTAAGAGTAATTTTAGGAGAAACTCATGATTTTTTTCACACATGCTGGGCTAATGCCACCACCGTCAAGCCTTCTCAAATGATTTATAGCAGTTAATTTTGAATAAGAAACAGGTTAGGTCTCACCACTTAGTCAGAATAGGTTAAATATGGACCGTTTTGAAAATGACATCCACTGTGCACAGTTGAAGCTTGTGTACAAATGCTTGCATCAGCAGGCTCCACCGGCAGGTTCTCAGTGACTTATAGTTCCGCTCAGAGCTGTGGGATCAGTTACCAGGGGGGCTCAGAGTGGAAACTGTAGAGTCCCAAGGCGCACAACAACTTTTGGACATTATCTTTCACTGTGCAAGGCAACAAAGAATAGAACTCATTACCTTTTGAACTGAAAGGAGAGACAAACTGCGTCTTTTTAAGCGAAAACATAAAGATCTTTAATCACAAGTCAGATTTGTAAGCACTGACCTGTTTGAATTGTTTAAATGTATTATATTTCATATTGTGAAGCATTGTATTGTATTTTGACTGCAAAGTTCAACTAGGGACAAACACTGAGAATTAATCCCAGCTAAAAGACATGTCGCTATCAAACAAACCTAAATAAACAATAAACATATGGAAATTATCGTTTCTAAATTGAAGTTCATTTAATACTAAGGAGAACACTAAAAAAGAAAACCATATATTCAAATCATTTCATTTTGTAAATATACATTTTTTGTCATTCAAATGTAAAGAAATCATTACTCAAATAAGAGCATTGTTACTTGAAACAAAAGTGATAACAAGCTGTTGAAAAATACTATCCGCCTCTGCAAATACAGACTTTTTACAATTACTGTATGTCATACTACTACAGAACCTTTCACAGCTTTGGACTGTAATTTTACACAGTGCAGCTGATGATGTAAAAATAGAGACGTGAAAAGTGGTACAACACAATGTACTAATTAGTGTTTAAGTCAGACTGTAGCAGGAGGCGGGTGAGGGTTTGGAAGCAACATGGAAAAAAGGCTTCTAAGCTCTGAGTGAAAGCAAGCCAATATTCAAAGTTTTGTAGCAGGCCAACACATGTGTCAACTGTAAGTGTGGGGATGCTCACAATAGAGCTCCTGCACCATGTGACTAAATTCGCTGCAGTCGCCATTACAGCAGTGATGCTACCAATAAATCTAAAGGGAAGAAGCCTAAAAAGTAGCTTCCATGGTTTATCTTTGGCATTAAAGGAGGTCGTAAGTAATCGTACGTCTAAAACACAACTCCAATAAACATTAGGGGCAATTTTGTGGCCTGACTTTGCTTTTCACAAGTTTAGAAGCATAAATCGCACTCTGGAGCTGTCATTTCTGTTCATCTGATTCACTTTCCACCTTCTGGTCTCATTCAAACGTTTCCCTGATGATGTTTGTGTGAAATATATTTGACTCTAAAGCCCTATACAGATAATGCTTACTCAGACTGATCATTTAAACACTCTGATCTGGAGACAAAAGTGAAAATACGTTGTGCTCTTCCAACTAATGTGAAGCTTTTGTACATGACAGAAGCTCATTGTGATAAACACCTGAAAATCAATTTGGTTTAACATTGGTTAACTTGGTTTAGCTTTAGTTTGTGTTTTTATAAAACCATAAATCATTCAAAGACTGATTTGAAAGGCATTTTCTAAAGTTTTCTCCTAACACTACTCACTCTGCTTATATAATAAACTAATTAAACATGGAATCGCCAAAACACAATCAGAATGAAGATTTTGAATTGTTTCAAGAGGATTAACCTGATTAAGTTATTAACCAGATTAAAATATGAATCAATACATCTGCAGGATAATTATTGTAAGTCTTGACTCACTACTTGTTTAGCTGCAAATTTTTTTTATTTTTTTATTTTTTGTCAAAATGGCATCTGTTAGCTGTGGAAAAGGCCTGGCTTTCTACTGACTTTCATAATTTGTAACTCCCAGTGTGCAAAAAAAAAAAAAAATCAATTTCTATAAAACTTTGATAAACCTGTCTGCAATGGTCAGTGCCGGCCCGAAAATACGCGGTGCATGCTGGGATAGCGTGAGGAAGTCTATAGTCAACACTTTACTGTAATCATCCATTACAGCTGATTTGTTCAATGTCTTTACCTTACACTGTCCTTTTAAACAATAGCTTAAGAAACAATCAAAACGCAACATCAACATTTAGGAACAAAATATAGTGACTGACCTTTTCTCTTTGCACCATCTTCTTGTAGAGGTAGTCGGGGAAAATGCGCTGAGGATAGTACTTCCCCGATCCCTCAGCGCACATGAACACGCCATTCTCACAAACCAAACGCCCCCTGCTGATGGTGACCAGAGGAACGCCGTGGCACCTCAGGCCCTCGTACAGGTTAAAGTCTCCGCCCTGCACCTGGGAGCTCACAGAGATGGTCCTGAGAAGACACAAAGTTGTTTAAAGTAATTCTATACTTTGATGTAGTGGGTTTTGAACTTGTTTTTCCTTACTTTGTTGCGTCTGGATCCCAAACAACCACATCAGCATCAGCGCCAGCAATAATGCGGCCTTTACGTGGGTACAAGTTATAGATCTTGGCAGCGTTGGAGCTTGTAACGGCCACGAAGCGGTTTTCGTCCATCTTTCCTGTTACCTGAAAGATGAGTTTCAGATTAAATACTACATATATCATACTTAAAATGAAGATGAAATAAGATGAATGTGTATTTATAGGTGGGTTTAAATGAAAGCTCCTGGTTATAAATGGAAGCTCCGCCCCTCCTTCTTCCTTTTTATTACCTCCTGATGCAAAGAAGTAAGTCATCCATTGTAAGCCTTACTTTTAAATATATATTTTTAAATGTTTTGTTCTTATAAATTCCATCCATGACACAATTCAAGCAAAGTAGACTACTGAGAAAATATGAGGAAAAGGTGAAAGGCGGGGTTGTGGATGGAGAGCAGCAGTGTAATTTGTTTGACGGCAGGTATTTGTAACAGTGTGTGCAGCTCTATTTGATGCAAGGCTATAAAAATGATCACAACTTACAATTTGGCTGTTTAAAAAACTAAAACAAAATGGCTATTTGTAATGAGTTTATGAATATGAACGTAACAGATGTTTGACACAGAAAAAAAAGTCTTCGTCCAAAGTCTGACTTCTGCTTGAAATCACATGTTGTCACTGACAATTCAAAAGACAGAATAATTGACGACTTGACATGACAAATTTTTGATCACCCAATCTTTTGATTCTTTCCCCAACTCTAATTTGATCTTACACAGAGTCTAGAAATGACACTGGCCTTTGCAGAGAGGCACTGTCAGTTTGTTAAAATTTTTTTACCTGAAACTTGCTAATTTGCTTAGTTTACATTAAAATGGACATTAAATTATTACCTTATAGAGTATTCATTGCTGATGTTAATCTTGTGCTGTAAAATTTTGCTCCTAACGTGATGCTTGTCGTGTTTTCTTTTGTTTTGGGCTTGAGAGCAGCATGTCTTGATCCAGTTTTTACTTATTGTTAACCGGGTATATGTTCAAATTTTGCTCCCTTTTTAGTTTTGGGCTTGTCTGAGCTTGGCACATGCTGATCCAGTGTTTGTTTATTGTATTATACCGGATTAAACAGTGTTCCCAAAAAGTCCTGTGTCACGTGGCTAAACGATGCCCACACTACAAAACCACAATACAGTGCAGAGCAGATGTACAGACAGTTACATTTACTTACCACTCCTCTCTCCCAGATGACACTCATTCTGTCCTGGACTCCGGGTACTCCGTGAGGGATCTTAGTGAAGTCCTCCTTTCCAAGAGCTTTCTGCTTTACGTTGAAGGGACGATGTTCTGATGCCACAACACTCAGGGTATCACTGTAAAAACAGAACATCAAAATGAAAACACTAACCATTGTGATTTGGTATATTGATTGGAGTTATTTCTTCTTATTTAGTTAAGAAATTATTTTGAATTCAAGTTTTTGCTAAGTTATTGTTTCTTTTTACTTAAGGTTATCGTCTTTATTTTGTATCTTGATTATTTATTGTTTTGGATTATTGTTTATTTTCTGTTAATTAGCTAAAAAGGATTTCTAATATTGTTAATTGTTTTGTTACTGGTCAAGAAAAAGGTATTTTTTATGGGGGGATTGGGGGGTTGTAACCCCCCTAATATTGAGATCCAATCATTTTATTGCCAGGAATCCAGAATTTTGTGATTTGCTGAAGCGTGGGTCTGGTCACCACTCCATCTGCCTGCGTTTCAGAATAAATCTACAACTATCCAGTTAATCAGATTATTTTATTTGCTAGATGAACATGAAACGAAGGAGCTTATTGGTTGTCTGTCATTTAGACTAAAATCAAACTTCACTCACCTCACAATAAAATTGTTTTTTTGCTTTACTCGTTGATTCTGCCGAAATTCATTATGTTTTTCAGTTCCATGTGATCATTTTCCATGTATTTTTTTTCCTTGTAAGCAGCCATAATGGTTTTCATACAGAAGACGATGCCTGTCCCTCATTGGCTAATTAATCTGTCAGTTATGCCCACTGAAATTTGAACAATACAGCGATCTGACGATATATTTTTTATATATCGTCTGGTATTTGATTTCTAAGCAATTAATTTCAACCTTTCCAACATTTCTGCCTTTTCTATTAACACCAAAGTAAAAGTTTCAGTTATTTTAAATGTTGATTTTCAAAAGGTTAATAGATTGAAAATTGTATTGTAGTCTCCTTTCCAAAGCAGACATAGTTACGCCCCTGGGTCAGCGTATTTACATTTTGCATAATTAGGTGAAGGTAGGAGGGCACAGCTGGCATTCTAGGGCATGTTTTTTTTTTCTTTTTTTTTTTTTTTTTACCAGCGTTGGAGAGGCTGCTTATACAGTATGTACACTTGCTGCCAAGTCTATGTTAAATAAATCGCCTCAAAATGTATTTTCCTGGTTTAGACATTTGATCATTTTGTTTTCGTTGCTGCGTAAAGCCTACCCTCACCCTAAAGCCTCAATGTCTCTTTGAGTTCATTGCTTTTAGTTTGTTTAAGTTTGGCTTTCTGGACAAACCGCCACTACAGGACGTACTTTCCCAGCAGACCCATGAGATAGTTAGGCGTGTTGGGCTCAATGCGGAGAGGAGGCACCAGGACGTGGGCTGCTGCGTGGGTCCAGTCCTGATGGTAGTATTGCATCCCACTCAGTACTGCGTGAGCTACTGTGGTCTCTGCGTGGACCACTTTACCTGAAATGACAAACACAAAAAAGTATATCACAACCAGCATCCAATGTTCAATATGATTTATTTGTTATCCCATGATATGCTGCAAAGTAACTCAATACATTTAATTTAGAATATATATTACCTTGCATCCTAGCAGCGGCGATCATGTCACCAGCAGATGTACTAGACACATTGATCAGGTAGACTGGGCAGCGAGCCTGGACAAACAAGGTCATTTGTTAATTAGACTATCCTTAGCAAAAATGTAAAAAATACATATATATCAAAAAGTTGCAATACCATACCCGGTTTGCAATGGTAATAGCTCTATGAGTGGCTTCTGACTCCAACTGTAGGAAAAGACAAATATACTGTAAGATTCTCATAATAAGAAGTGATTTAGTTTGTTACTTTGTACAAGTAACAAACACCAGTTTGGATGAAATACACCAGAAATACACCAGCTTGGATGTCACAAAAATCACAATTTGTTTATTATTAGCAATTTTGATGCTCTGAACAAACACTAGTGAACTTGTTAATTTTCTTTTAATGATGTTACTGTAAATTTTCTTTTCCTGTGTATGTGACCACATCAATGGCCAATTTTCAAAGCCGATTTTCTTATTTTAGTTTTAAAAGCATCGCTGGGGTGAAATAGTATAACCAAAAATAACTTAAATCTACAAGTAAACTATTATTCACCATGGTACATATGCGTCACCTTCACAGAATGTGATTGTGATGCTTGATTGTATTTAGGTCCAAGAAACCAAAAAAATAATTTATTAGCATCATGACAGGGTTGGGACCCTCATGCGGGTCGCGAAATGATTTCTGGGGGTCCCCTGATCATGTTAAAAAATTCATTAACATCTTTCAAATGCAGTGATACAGTAGATGTAGATTCCTACAGATGAATTTATCTTGTCTTATGTCTTCTAAATAAAATCAAACAACTTTATTACTTTGCAGGGCACCTACATTTTGTGTCAGGGTCGCGAATGCTTGTGGTTGTTATTTTGGGGGACATGACTGAAAATAAACTGGTACAGACTACCGAGTTCAAAACTTGAGAAAAAATTTGCATCCTATTGACCCTATTTTGTCCCGCCCACTTTTCTAGGATTTGCACTTCCTGTTTAACTCTGTTACGGTAGTTTACATGTTTGTCTGTCTGTCTTGTGGAGCAATTTCAAACATATGTAATGACAGTTAAAATAAAACCATCATCTGAAGTCTACAGGCTAAATGCAGCTAAACAGGAAGTACATGTCCTAGAAAAGTGGGCGGGACAAAATAGGGTCAATAGGATGCAAATTTTTTCTCAAGTTTTGAACTCGGTAGTCTGTACCAGTTTATTTTCAGTCATGACCCCCAAAATAACAACCACAAGCATTCGCGACCCTGACACAAAATGTAGGTGCCCTGCAAAGTAATAAAGTTGTTTGATTTTATTTAGAAGACATAAGACAAGATAAATTCATCTGTAGGAATCTACATCTACTGTATCACTGCATTTGAAAGATGTTAATGAATTTTTTCAAATTATGGAAATTATGGTATTTAAAAGAAAATGTAAAGTTAACAAGTTGTACTGGAACAACTCAAATTTCAAACATTCCAGCTATACCAAAAAAAAAAAAAATTATATATATTAAAGCATTTATTTCCATTTACGAAACAATACCTCTTCTGGTCGGCTGATCTCAATCCCTTCTGGTCCAGTGATGCCCAACTCCAGAGCTTCCTTGGCACCCTAAAATTACACAGATACTTTAGAATACTATTTGATTTGATGTCCCAGCGCTAAATGGCTCTTAGTGACACAGACCTCTGCCACCAGCTCTCCGTTTTCGGCATGAACTCGAGCGATGGCACCGATGTCTTTACAGGTCTGCAAGGTCTGATACAGCTCAGAGTCCCTCAGCATCATCAGGTCTTTGTAGGCCATGTACATCTGGAAGGAGTTCACGCCGTGCTCCCGCGCCAGGGCCTCCATCTCGTTACGCACCTAAAATCATACAGAGACACTCTAGGATTTATAACTATCAAAGAAAGAAGAAAAACAGAGCAATTCGGAAAGTTGTCAAGTGAGATTTAAGACCTGCATTAAGAATTTGTAAATATTTATTTGTAATGTGTGTGCATTTGAAATTTTGTTTACATGTCTCACTTGTTTAGGGACTGCAAGTGGACTGCAAGCATCTTTAGTCATTTTGCACATTGTCCCTGTCAAATAAACTAATAATCTAAACTAAATGAAACTTCTTTATGATGAGAGAAGAGGATTTCTGCAGCTAAATAGACTAGAAGTGAGCCAAGACTTGCTACAAATTTACTTTGGCATTGACTGATTATTTGGAGAATGGTTTTCAAATGTTTACTACATTGTGTGTACAAAACTTCAATCATTTTAATAATGTATCTTATTATAGTTTAAATTGTCAGTATTGGTAAATGTTCTGTATACAGGGCTTTATAATAAAATAGATGCCACACAAAAATCATCAGAGAAACTGTCCAGAAAAAGCAGATTTAGGGTGATTTATGCGATCTAAACTCTTAGCCAGCGCACTCTGGGTACAAAATGGTTCTAATGATTATATTTATAGACATATTGTTATAGCTAACTCTATAAAAAGCTAAATTTCAAGCTTGTTGCCATTGGTTACTGCTGTTCCTTCCCTGCCACAGCAAAAGTAGTCACGTGGCTGCAGGAACTCTATATGAAGTCAAAATGTAATTTATTTATGTAAGTAAAATGATAAACAAATGTTTAATATTGCAACTGTATGATTTTAAAATTGTATTACACAAGCAGTGTGTCAAAAGAAGAGAAGTGAAAGATCAAGGGCAGACAGTGCGTGAAGTAATCATGAAAAAGTGTTGAAGGCAATATTAGTGAAAGGAGGTCAAAGCTCATTCACCTTGCTTTAACTCATAAACAGCATCTGTCTGTCCTAGTTTGTAGGGCACAAAATATACAATACTGCCAAGCAAAGACGGAAATATACACCTTAACATTAAATACATATTTCAATTATTTTTGCCATTTTTATTTTTGTTTTGTTATAATTCCATCTTACAAAAATACACTTCATATTCTTGACTCTATCACTATACCTTCCGCACTGATGTAGACAGACCAGCAGGACAAAGAAAAATCTGGATCACTGCTCTTTAAAGGTGCACTGTGTACCTTTCTGAAAGTGAAAAGTCATATTTTACATATATAAATAAGAACATATTTAAAGGGACTTTACCATTTAAGTTATTTTACAATAAAATAACTTAAAATCAATTCCCTCTAGCACAGATATCTTGTTTATGTATTTATTCAGGTGGAAATTAGTCCACAATGTTCTGTCTACGTCTAATAATGTCCTGTTCATCAAACTCCACTTTGTTTGTCTGTTGTTGTTACTATATAGCATTGTGTCATTAGCATACCCATGTATCTTGCTCATTACAACTGTGAAAAACAACAATTTCAGAACACAAATATGTGTGCAATAATATTATATGCTTTGTACTGCAATTATTGCTGTAAATTTGATGTAAAAGCCTAGGGACAAACATTGCAAATTAGCCAAGGCTATAAATATTGTAGTATGCTACTTAGTGTACATACTTGTCCGTATCAAATAAAAAATAAATAAAATAAATAAATAAGTTGCGCAGAATGCGTTATGTTAGTGAGCAAGTCATGTAGACTTATGTAGAAAGTTTAAAATTACTTATTTCTGATTGTTTACATTTTAAGGAAGCAAAAATTAGGGCTGGGCCAGATATTTAGGATATGAATTTGGATATGAATTTGGCCATTTCGTAAATGTTGAGATAATCTAATTCTGTGTGAAAATACCTCATGAAATTAATGATTGGAGTTACAGAGAAAAGTGACAAAGAGAATGATATCAATAAAATGTTCTGTTTGTTGTAATAGTCAAATTTTCTATGTGAATGACCCACAAAAATGTATTCAAAGTAAATTCACATTTCTACTTTTTAATCAGCAGATTATAGGCTTAGGAAAAAAATGTTCACTTAAAAATGTCATTTCAAAGATATTGAGATATATATCGTGTAAAGATATTTAAAAAAAGTATCGAGATATGTATTTTTTTCCATATTGCCCAGCCCTAGCAAAAACTGTGTATAGAACCTTTAATAGTGATAATTGTGTTATGTCATAGCCTAATGCAAAGAAAACCTAACATATTTTTGTATCCCTATTAAGAGTATCTTTTTTGGATTTATTGATTTCTGTCGCATGAATATGACTTCAGACTGCTACTACGCTGCTTGCCCTGTGCCATAATCGGATATGGCACACGCTGTAGTAGAATCACACATCCAGCCGGTGATGCGGAGCAGACTTTCTACCCAAAGGCTGAATGAATCATACAGTCTGCATAATGTGCCCAGTGAGCGTGTGTGTTAACCCAGATCTACAAAGGTTTCATCTAGGTCACGTCACACTTCACCTAGTTCTGAAATGCAGCTTTATCTGTTTGCTAGAAAAGCTTGACTGTGAGGTAAATTCCAGTTTTCTTATTACCTTGGGTCCCCACCACGTCACCCCCACGTGCAGACTGTAATCGCAGCAGGTCTTCGCGTCGGCCAGCTCCTTGCATTTCTCGAAGGCGTCCACCAGAGAGCAGTGCTGTTCGGAAGCACCAGCGCCATGACCATAGTGGTGCCGCCCATCAGAGCCGCCTGAGGGAGAGAGGAACGGAGCAGATTTTAGGAGAGAGACAATGGAGCACAGAGAAAGGGGGAAAAATAATGAGGAAGAGGACAATGCACAGATTCACTTTGTCCAGACTGTTTTTTCTTATAAAGAGCTTGTGTGTAAAATGAACTACAGCAAATCACAGCAATTAATAGAAACTTGTAAGCCTGTAATATAAATGCTAGTTGAATTTTGATTGAGTTCACTCCAAATGTTATTATGGTATATATAGATTAGTCACTTACATTTTATTCATGATAAAAAAAAACAGAAAATTGGTCTAAACTCCCTAAAAATAGAAACAGGTCCACTGACTTCCTGTTCAAAACTGCAGAAGTCCCATCTCTTCACTGTAAAACTTAAAGGGACTGTACCTGATTTTTGCATCCTAAAAATGTAAACATTCATTCATTCATTTTCTACCGCTTAATCCCGTTAGGGGTCGCGGGTGACTGGAGCCTATCCCAGTAACTTTGGGCCTTAGGCGGGGGAACACCCTGGACAGTGGCCAACTTGCCGCAGGGTTAGACAGACAACCATTCATTCTCTCATTCACTCACTCACTAAGGGAAATTTACAGTGATGCCCAATTAACCTAAACATGCATGTTTTTGGAGGTAGGAGGAAACCGGAGTACCCGGAGAAAACCCACGGTGACACGGGGAGAACATGCAAACTCCACCCAGAGAGATCGTGAGATGTTGACATGGTCCGACCCGGGAGTCGAACCCACGACCTCCTTATTGGGAAGCCAGAGCTCTAACCACTTGGCTACCGTGCACCCAAAAAAAAAAAAATGTAAACAAACAGAAATAATTAATTTTAACCTTTTTCCTTCAGGCTACATGATTTCCTCACGTAGCTAATGCATTCTGAGCTTCAGAATTGTTCATCATGATGAGTTTTAATGTTTTTTCACAGCTTTTAACAGCGAGGTGAGTCACCATGCTAACAACAGTTAGCCACAATGCTAAAAACAAAAACAGAAAAAGCTGCACACAAACGGGATTTTATTAGACATAGACAGGACTTTTTGGCTATGTGACAGTACATGCTTTACTTTAAATATGAATGTTTGGAAAGTAGAGATGGGCAGTTTATCAAATTTTAGATAGCATTGTGAATGTTGTATTAAAGATATGCAAAAACTGGATATTGTGTATATTGTTGATAGTAAAAACTGCACTGAAAAAAGCTGATTAAAGTTGGGGTACGTAAGTTTTTTTTGTTATAAATTAGTTATCTTTGTGCTTTCCACTGAAAAGTATATGATAAAAGCAGCACTTTGTGAAAAAATTAGATCACTGAGTACTGTCTAAATTGAATAATAAATCATTTTAGTTCAAATCAGGAACTAAATGCTGTGCTCTGATTGGCTGATGTTGGGTGGTCCTCTCCCATTTCACTTTGCTGTTTGTAAGAAGCCGTAAATGCAACCAAAAATGAACAAATGTCGATATTAACCATGTGTCAAAGGATTTAGGAGAAAAAAATTGAATAACTTTGCTTTGCAATTTATGTTTGGAAGAACAAGTGGCGGTGCGCAAAAGTTGCAGCGGCCTGGAGGCTCAATCCAAAAGTATTTTCGTTTTACTCTGCGACAATGACAATAAATCTTTCTGTTCTGTTCAACAATTCTCAGCAACACTTTATAATAACTACAACTTAATTAGTCTTAACAAACCCTTAATAAAGCCTAAATAAAGACTTGATTTAGTAAGAACACATGGCAAATTATTTAATCAAAAAAGTTAATCAGTGCTTCATAACTTCTTCATTACCACAAGTTATCTCAACCCTAAATCCTAGCCATAGCTTCTTAAATAAGTAGTTACTGAACGTTAAACTTTTTCATGAACTAACTGATCCTTTGTACGTTTAATAACATTTTTATTCATCCTTTATTTAGGTTTTACTAAGGCAGATTAAGGTGGAGTGATTGTAAATTTTCAAACGTGTTGAAAGGTGATATTTTCATTCATTCATTGGTTTCTTATCAATTTAAATGTGTAGCATTAAAAAGTTGGCACCCTTTTAGTCAACTAATCAGTAAGGCTTGTTTTAAAAATCAATTAAGAATGTCTTTAGACTTACTACAGCCCTGTTGTCTGATTTTTAGGCGTGAACTAATTTGCTTAAAGACATGTTTGAACATTTTTCTGTTGGATTAACATTATCTGAATATAACAAAGACAAAGCATTAACTAAAAATGACAAAAAAATCTGCCTTGTCTTTATAATTTTGTAAATACAAATGTTCAAAATATAGTATAATCATTCGTTGTAGTCGTCAAGTGATGCACAAGATAAGAAAAAGATGGTGCAATAATAGGAGTGGTCTGGTTATGTTAAGAAAGCACCTTTGTGTTGTCATGACAACGGTTACTGCTCAGTCACTGCCTCGTCCCCTCCTTCTGCATCTGAACGTTAACACAAGGGATCAAGCTGTGATAACACATTCTCCACAAACATAGGAATGATTACACAGGATATGACAACAGCCTTTTAAATCAGAACCAGCCATATTATGTCAATTATACACCTACAAGGCTGTCGGGTTGCCATGGGAACCGTATCATCTGCAAAGTCAGGCTTGCAAATGGCTTCATATGTTGTACGTGTAGACAGTGTGGGGGAGTGTGTCAGACTCACATGACAGAGGGGATGGCAGCAAGGGATTGTGGGATTTACTGTGTCTGGGCATGACCTTAATTAAGATTCAGTGACACCGGTGCGATACAGTGAACTATGTGGACATGTGCTGGAAACTAAGAAGAAATTGTAACTAAAAAAATTTAAAAATCTTTAAAAATTTGCGCGAATTTGAAGTTTTAGACTGATTATTACTTTTATAACGTGGTATAAATCAATATAAAAAGGACTGAATGAGCAAATACTAAACTGTCTATTGCGTACCAAGAATAACATCAAATTTAACTTGTAAAATTGATTCAGAAAGTTAAACGATTAATTTTTAGAATGTCTAAATGTCTAATGTGAAATCAATTTAAGGTTAGCTATCATGCTGAAGTGAAAGAACTTAGTCAAATCTGTTTTTGGAAGCCTAATGTCTGGTCAGGCTGCATAAACTCGGCCTCCCTCATTATCTCTAAGCACCGCAGCAAATGTTGCAGTGACACATAAAACCCAAACACTGGGTTACTCTGTTAAACAGCCCGGGCTCCTGCTGGGAACATAATCCAGAGAAAAGGGGGATCAAAGTGAGAGAGACAGAAGGAGGCCACTGTACAAGTCTAATGTGATAACACTGTATAAACTCTAAGTGCAAGGTAAATGGATGGTATAAGAACAATCTTCAAATGTGGACATATAGAAGATAAAATATACAGCAGAACACACAAGAAGCACATATGAAGGACATGTGACTTGACCTGTGTAAATGCAGCAGGTGAGAGAATTCCAAGAGTATTCTACAACATCCTGGTAATAAAAGCATCAGATCAAAACAGATTGATATGATACGTTTTTTTGTCATCATACAAGTTGTAAATCCAGCTCAATACTAAGTGGAGCAAGTGGAGGAATTAGCTGCTGTGACTGCAACCTTATGTTCACAAAACAATCAACTGCTCCAATTCTTTCTTACAATGGTTTTAGTTCTAAAAATAAAAACATGGAACAATTAAAGTGCCTATAGCAGGTTAGCCTAATCGTTCTGTTGCAGTAAAGCAGAACTGCAGCAGCTCCCCTGCCTCCTTCGAAACACATTCCCGACCTGAATTTCTGTCTTGAGAAACACATATTTTTTTTTGTTATTTATTTAGTAGTGTAAAATTAGTCTTTCTAGTCTTTCTATTGCTTTATTCCATTATTAAAGTTACATAAAAATGAGAAATAACTAAACAATGACAATTCACTTGGCTAGTTTCATTGCACAAGAGAGCTGTAGGGGGAGCACTACTGCTGAAGTTTTTAAATGTAGATTATGAACTCACCACAACTTTTATATAGTAACCATATTAACCATCCATGATTTAACAAATGATTAAGAATGAAACCTTTTTATTTTTAAGAATTAATGTGTAATTAATAGATAGAGTCGGCGTCAGAGGTCACACCCACAAGTGGACCTTCGTGGGGGAAAACTTAACATTGAGAGTGAATCAGCACAACAGTTTTATCAGTCACTGCTCAACAACTACAACTGCAAATGTGGACTTAAGGAAATATATTGTGTCAAATATAGACACGAAGGCATGGAGATGAATAAAGTGATATACAGATATTTAACAATGCTAACGATAGCTGCGAGCTAAATGCTAACGCGATGCCTGGCATGTTTTAGCGTCTTTCTTTACATTTTTGTTTATGTTTCTCACATAACTCCACATCAACGACCTCAATTTAACTTGATTGTGACTCGACTTGAATTAGTTGTGCTAAAATACACCTAATTTGCCAGAAAACGTATTACAAGAGGTAAAAAGTTTAGCTTAGCATGGAGCCTTAACATAGCATTTCCAAGACGGTGTAGTCCCTCATTCATCCAGGAGTGATCCATAGTAGAAGTCTTCAAAGTAGTCATCTGGACAGTGTTTCCGAAGATCTTCGGAAACACTGTCCAGATGACTACTTTGAAGACTTCTACTATAGCATTTCCAACACGACCCCCAAATATGACGCTTTGCCGACTGTATCTTTTAAAGAGTTGGGAAAAAATATTATTTGTGCCAAACATTCGGATGGAATTTTGAATCTCCTCTTTGCTCTACTTGTAATTGTCAACATAGTTTTCAAGTTTTTGCTTAATGCTTGGACTAAAACTACCAGAATACCATCATTACCACGGGTATTATTCCATCAAGGCAATAATCTTTGACGTTTTAATTTAAAGTTTGCACAGACCCACATAAAAACTCTGCTGGTTACAGAATAATGGGCCGTGCCAGAGGATGCAGACAGAGGGGAAATAGTTTTGGGGGGTTTCGGATGTTTCCCTGGTAACACTGTAACCATGGAGACGACACAATTCCACACACTGCTCTCAATTTAAAGAACTGATTACCACATAAACAGGCCGTTCTGAATGCTTCGGACTTTTCGGGGGGATGTCTCTTTCTGTAGCGTTGCGTGTATATGATCGAGGAGGATTTTGCCGCTGCTACTCTGGTTGCCATGGCAGCGGGGTGTATAGGGTGGTGATGGTTGCGCTGAGCTGGGATGACAGGGAGCAGGGGGTGAACTGGCACATGAGCCCCTCCCCACACACACACGGATCTACCCACTTCAGCTGGCATTCTTCTGAACCGTGATCTTAAGCTTCTGCTGCAGCTAAACCTCTGCCAACACATTATCTTCATCTTTAAAGAAATATAACTAAGATGTATAGTATTCTTTCATTTAATTTGCATAAACGAAATCATGTATTCATTGTCTTTAGCACTATGAATAATGCATCTTAAATGACTGCTTATGTGAAGAGGCAATGTATTATTTACCTCAAGCAAAAACTTCTTCTTGTAACCTACACCAAGCCAAAAAAAAAGAGAAAGTAAGATCCTCATAGAGTTACATTCTGCCGGAGGGACAAAGACTTCATTCATTAAAATTTCAAATCGTCTTAATTAGTAAATCTTCCGTCAGGGCCTGAGTCTGCGGGGACAGTGGAAAACATGCCGAGTATTCACGGGAAAAGCAGGAACAGTTGTGGGTGCGGAGGGAGCGGTGACAGCTGTTTAGACTTTCATTATGATGACAAACGCGTGTGGTTATTAGCCGCTATTAAACTCTGCAAGTGCACCTGTCAGCGCTCATACTTGCACAATTATGGTTGAGAATTACCTCATTGTAATGATTGTATTCAAGTTCTAAAAACTATCCAAATTAAGCACTCTCTAATATTAAAACTTGTTGTTATTTGTTCAAAACTTAGCTTACCAATTTGTTGTATATCTCCTTACAAGTTTGGCCTATTTTCCTTAAAACACCTGACTAAAACCGTCTAAAATTCAAACTGAAACTGAAACAGTTGTCTGAGTTTTTGTGAAGCTGAGTTGCCTGGAAAATCTGGAGGATGAATAAAAAATAGATTGTCTGACCACTATGTCCCTCTTTCAATTTCAGTGGGCGGGATTGACAGATTGATCAACCAATCAGGGACAAGCATCGTCTCCTGTATGAAAACCAACATGGAAAAAATTGGAAAAAACATCACGTGGAACTAATTTTGTGCCGAATCAATGAGCAAAGCAAAAGCGTTTTTAATGTGTTTTAATCAGCTTCTTTGTTGTGGAGTTGATCTGAAATGCAGGCCGAGGAGTGGTGACCAGACCCACTCTTTGAAAGTGTGGCTCTGGATGCCAGGTAACAAGCTGAGGCTATGTATTCATGAGAACAAGCTCTGCACAAAAGAAAAATAGAATGTAATTTCCACTTTCCATTTTCTGCTAGCAATTAAACTAAAAGGATTTTTAGGAATCTGTAATTACTTAACTTTTAGGGAGAGCCCATATAAAAGTGCTTCTACATTTTGTACGTGAGTTTAGAGTGAGTGCCTGATTTGACTCTAATCAGAAAGATTCCAGTTTCTTTTTATGTTCATCATTCCAGGATTAGTGATGCACCGATACGATACTGGGATTGAATATTGTTGACGATCTATGAAATTTTCCTGGATCGGGTTTCGGTTTCATGATATCGACCCAGCGAAAATCCGAGTAGTGTTTTTGTTTGATGTAATAGGACTTATTTACAAGTTGATATTAATTCAGAATAGAGAATAACATAGGAAATGGCATCCACCCAAAGGTGTTACGTTTTGTGTTGATATCGGGTATCGGTAGATACTTCATGCCAAAGTACAGACATCGGTATCGAAACAAAAAAAGCTAGATCGGGATATAATATGTTTTATCATGTAAGTGTTTATCTAAGTGGAAAAGTTGCTCACAACTAGTACTTTTGCAACACAATCTAAGAGATTATTGTCATCTACTACTTATTATACTTATTATTTATTTGTTTATAGTCATCATTTGAGACACACTGAGACTTTCTTTTTAAGCAAATAATATTCTGAATATTCGTGATTTCAATTATGACTTCAATAATCGTCATTATTTTAACTCAATAACCCAATATGAATCTTTGGGAGAAGTGCAATCATGTTATAAGAAAAGAATAAAATGAACTATTGCAAAATATGCATTTGGTCTAAAATATGCCATATTAAAGGAAAATAGATTTATTTAGCGCAGAAATAATAAATGCTGAATTATTTTCAAACTTTACTGTAAAAAATAAACTAAAAGAGCAAAGTATTAGTGTGGCTGGTGGTAAGAAGGGATAGCGCCAATCTGATATTTTGAATGGGGCACACAAAAGGCTAACAGCGGCCCATTGCAGCTGAACTTTCTTTACTTCTTCAATCAGAGTAACTTTACGCTGTGTTTGGAGAAATAGGAGAACTGCAAAACTCTGTTCTGGTCTGGTCCTGCAGGAGTATGTGTACCTTGGTGCCGCTGTAGAAGTCTTCCTGGATGGTGCGTTCATGAAGTTCTGCTGCAGGTGGACGCTTGTGTCTATGCCTCCAGGAAGGACCAGTTTCCCAGTGGCATCGATGACTTTGGCCCCTCCAGGAATCATCAGCTCCTTACCAACCTGAGCAAGTACACATGACACGTTTGGACTGAAATCTTCAAAACATAATACAGAAGATAATACAGTTGAACAGGAGCATAATATTATAACAAGATGATACAACACACATCACCAGATAAGAGGGCTGTAATGATTAATCGTAACTAATCAACTCAAATAATCGTAATAGTCTTTTGAAAGTTGTAATCATTAACTGAACGCTAAAATATATAAAAAAAAAAAACACCTTTTTATTGCAAAAACTATTGCATTATCAAAATTGAACATCAAATTTTGATCAATAATAGACTTTATTTGTAAATGTTTTCCAACTATAAGCCATATATCAACATTTATTTGGCTAGAAAATGTATTTAAATAGTAAAATAATTGTTTAACTAGTCAATTATTCTGGAAAAATAAACACTAGTCCGTGTACCTGTTGGATAATTCCGTTTTCAATGTAGACATCTGCCTCCTGGGTGAAGTCATCGTTCACCACCTTTCCTCCTTTGATGAGGATTCGCATAGAGCCAGCGTTGGTCGACATTGTTCTGCAGAGAAATACAAATTCATAATGAATCAAATCACATTTGTATTTATTAAACATCTATCTCACATGTGTCTAACTTTGTGTAAGGCAGTAATCACTATGACTGTTCATACACTGGTGTTGTTATAACACTAACATTTCAAATTCTATTTCAAGTCAAAAAAAACTTAAAGGTGCACTGTGGAACTTTTTGACCAAAATAGACTTCAAAAAAAGCATGCTTTTGTCGTTTTTTGATACTCTAACCAAAAATATAAATCTAAGTCTTTACATGGAGTGGGCTTGCATAGCCACAAGATTATTATTTGCCTGCTCTGGTTTGGTTCCATAGAAAATATTTGTTCACATTTTGAATTAAAACATATTTATCCTCAATCAGAATGTCCCAAATATGCTCTTAACTTTTTATTTCTACTGAATTGTGTAGTTGACTTTTCACCTTCACAAAGTTACACAGTATAGCTTTAATAGCAAAATAATTTCGATACACAATGAATTAAAAAAGGGGAAAAGGCAGTTTTTCCTGTTCATAACATTATACTTTGCTATAAAATATCTAGAAAAAAAATTTTTTTTTTTCACAAATTTATAACATGGTCATTTCTGACTCACAAACCTTTTATATTCCAACAAAAAACTGACTTTACAAAATAATTATTTTAGGTGCTGGTTGTGATATTGTACCACACTAGTTCTAATCAGCCATTCTAAACTTGTTTAGGAAAAGTCCAAACTTGCTCTGTAAATGTACATTTCTAGGATTGTCCATCAAATCAGTATCTCTATCTTTTGAATCATATAGTATCAAATGGATGAGGACTGAATCAGGACACGAAGTATGAATGCTGTAATGTCTTTTTCTTTTATCAGAACATGTATGACTTTCTCATATTAACTCCTTTTTGGACATACTGTATAAATGATAGAAAAAAATCTTCAAACAACTTGAATAGAAGGTTCTGACGGCTAAAGTCAGTCCCTTGATGAAAGCTAAATGAACAACACTGACACCAGACTGAATAGAAAATGTGTCCAGAGATCATTCACAGCTTCTCTGTCTGAAGTCCCACACAAACACAGAGCTTTTACAGTGTCTCTGATCACACTGTCTTGTGCAAAGTCATGATCACCTCGGCTTTTGAGTCACTGCTGTTTCATGTATTACGGTTTATGACACATTTCACCCCAGAGACCTGAGCAGGCTTGGAGCTTTTCCAGTTTTATCTTAATATATTAAAAATTCAACAGAGTGAGCAGCAGATTTATAATTTAGATTCTGCATGATCTGAAATGTGAACTCTATAAAAGGAGATTGCACCAGAGCAAAATATATATATATATATATATATATATATATATATATATATACATACTATATGACATTATTTATTCAAAATCTAGAATTGCTGTGTTCTCCAGAAGACTGTGATGTAACCTGATATTCAGAAATGGTCTCCTTCAGAAAACAGTCTGGATTTCATTCCATTACAAATCTGTCCTTCTTGCTCCATGTTTTATTACAAAGATAAAGATATGGTCACAATGACCCGTACGACCTGCTACGACCTCTCTGCAAACAATTTTTTGCTCATTTCCTATGTCATTCTTAAGGCATTGTTACGAAAAAACAGCGCTCACAGCCCGTTCGTAAGTTCGTAGCTAGGTCGATGGTCTTGTCAAAGATTTTCTACGACCAGTCTACAAACGCAGAAACTATAAACTGTAGAATGCAGCTTGCGAGAAAGTGAAAGTGGAACAGTGAAGCAGCTCTACAGTCCAAACAAGACCAGCAGGAGAGGCGCAGCCCATGTTAGGGATCTATGTAGAAGACCACGGACCTGGATCACGCAGGGAAAACGTAGATCGCCTGACTCAAGAAAAATCACAGATTGCCTGGAGTTGGACACAAACACAAAGAGGACAGCTCGCTATAACAGTGCAGATGTTTGGACAGCATTGCGGTGGAATGATTTGTTGTGGAATACTTTAACTTTCTTTTTTTTTCAACATACCAATGTCAATGGACTATACGAATCTTCAAACAGCACCCGGAGAGGCTTTGGAAGATTTGCTTTCGGTGTCTCTTTCTCTGCAATGTGCACAAGTAAGAGACTGTTTTGTTGTTATTACGGAATGAAAGGTGTTATGAGTGAAAGAGACAAACGCCAGAACACATTTTCAGATGAAGTGTACAGAATATCAGCATATATGTACACACCCCGCAATCAGGTTGTTGCTAATATTCTGATTATAAACGGTTTAAGAAAGGTTTAAGAGCTAGCAACAACTTGATTGAGGATTGAGTTGGATGTAGGGAGACCGCGCAGCTCCCGTGCGATACAAAATAGATGTAGGATTTCCGTAAAGACGCTTTAGGGAAAATTTACGCAAGAATGTCGTACGGCTTAATTTTCCCAAGAGTTGTCAGTGAGAGTTGAAGACTGTAGGAAAACGGTCTCTCCTCCACGATTATCATTCGAAGTCCGGATTTCGTACGACCTGTGAGATTCGTCATTTCTATCACACCTTTCCATTGGCGTGATGGTCTGTAGTAAATGTTTATAGCTTTACAGCAGTTAAGTTGCAAATTATGCACAAATTGACAAATAAAATTTAAGAATTACTGGAAGAGTTCAAGAACAAAATCCTTCCAGAAAATGCGAAGACAATTCTAACTTGTCATACAAACTTTAACGCTGTATTGCAGAACACGCCAACGTACCAAAGCCATTACATCACCATGGAAACAAGACAAGCAGACGTTGGACTCCCTATAAGCAAAGTTACGTAGTGCTGCTTTAAAATATCAAACGGAGTCACTTGATGGTTGTTGTAGCTTCCATTGCCACGGCGGACGGTGAGTGAGGTGGCTCTGTGCTGTTTGTATTCTGCATGGATGGATGGCTGCGTGAAATGTGCTGCAGGACACAATGGACCTCAGTCAAACAAAAACACAGAGAGAGGGATGGATCAGAATAGAGAGGAGGGCACGAGTGTTCTGCAAAGACCGGCTCAAGTTTAAGGCCTTTTAAATCAATACTGTGGTCACTAAAGTCACTACAACGCACACGACTCAAGCGATATTTTCGGTTGTTGGTCTTTTGTTAACTTAATTTTTCTCCAAAAACCTGTCTGTCTGTGTCTCTATTTCTTAACTTTTCAGGATGTTCTCCCACCTAAGGCCCAAAGTTACTGGTATAAGCTCCAGTCACCTGCAACCCCAACAAGCTGTAGAAAGATTAAAGTTTGTGTTTTGTTTTGTTTTTTGGACAATGTACAATTACATTAAAGACGGGTTAGCTAATGTTTAATCTCCAAACGTGATTTAGGTTTTAAATCTGACAACTTTCGGTAACACTTTATAATAACTACATCTTAAATAGTCCTAATAAACCCTTAATAAATACTTAATTTATTATGAACAAATGACAAATTAATGAATCAGAAAGTTTATTAAGGCTTATTAACTTCTTAAGTACCACAAGCCCAATCTCCAACCCCAAAATCCTAACCTTATCTCCTTAAATAAGTTGTCACTAAGCCGTAATAAACTTTTTCATCTATTAATTGATCATTTGTTCATGAATAATTACGTCTTTATTCATGCTTTATTAAGGTTTTACTAAGGCTAATTTAGTTGTAGTTAATATAAAGTGGTACCCAACTTTCTTTTAAAAAAAATGTGCTATTATTATAACAACCTGAAAACTGAAACTGGAGAGGACCACCGCAGCTCAGCCAATCAGAGCGCAGCATTCAGCTCCTGATTAGAACTAAAATTCTTTATTTTTTAATTCAGACAGTACTCAGAGGTTTATTAATTTACAACTAAAAAGTAAGAGATGCTTGTACCAGATTGAAACAGGAAGCACAACTGGACATGTTTTTAGATAGCAAGAGCACCCGGAGTAAACCTACACAGACACAGGAAAAAC
Organism: Mugilogobius chulae; assembly: GCA_038363315.1. Taxonomy (NCBI): domain Eukaryota; kingdom Metazoa; phylum Chordata; class Actinopteri; order Gobiiformes; family Gobiidae; genus Mugilogobius; species Mugilogobius chulae. The sequence continues at coordinate 32,538,712 of CM076405.1, read as the reverse complement.
ATGCAAACTCCAAATAGAAAGGCTAACCGTAGATATTTGCTCAAAATTGTCAATTGACCTTTCGCCGAGCCCCGCCCCCCTTAGTTACTGTTGCTACGTCCGTCAAATATGACAGCGTGCCATAGACTTCAATGACAGAAAGAAGTACACCTGTTCACGTTAGTGACTTTTTTAAAGCAATTTTTCCGCGACATTCTCTAGATCGAGGCAGAAGAGGTTTACTATGCAGTGGAGGGATTTATTCAAAATATTAAAATACGCAACGAAGGGGACATAACTCTTATGGAGGCTAATGCTACTGGTCTCAAGCTAAATCAGAGAAACCCATGATCTTTAACGTTATCTCAAATACAACAAGCACAGCCTTGTCCTGCTCTTTCACTGCCGGGTAAGTTCGCTTTCATATGTTAAAGTCTATTTTTCTCTATTGCAAGAATATTGTTCATTTACGAGGGTTGTTAGCGAGCTAAACCTACTAGTGCTGGCTAAAGCTAAGAGGCTAGCTAAACTTAGCAGCTTAGAGCGTAACTTCTGCAGTTATATCCTTGTCATGGTAGAACTTTGGTCTAGTTTGTGTTTTTGCCTCTAGATCTAACAACACAGTAAATCCACGGCTATAGTTAAACATTAGTTTGACCTTTGAGCCATTGTAGGCACTGCTCCAGTTGTTTTCGGCTTTGGAAATGGAAAGAACACAACTCCTCTGGTCAATATTTCAGAGTATCTGCGGTCCAGTTTACAAAAACCATAGGCGCATCGCTTCACCATCTTGCTTGGAGCTCAAGATTTGACGGACACTATTTACATAGCAACGGTTGCTGCGATGTTTGATTGGACAATAGCCGTTTTGGGGCGGGGATTTAGGGTTAGGGGGCAGGGTTCGAAGTAATTAAGTCGTTACTAAGCATTAATAAGCTTTTTTCTTTATGAATTAATCATTTGTTCATATTGAATTAAGTCTTTATTAAGGTGTTATTAATGATTTATTAAGCCTAATATTCTGTAGTTATTCTTAAGTGTTACCTTATATGTTGACAAAACATTGTAAATAAAACCTAAACCCTTTAATCTTTATTAACTTTAGTAGCACAAGAAATTCCATTGGGATTAATAAACAGTTATTTTATCTTAACTTATTTGAAATACTATTCATTTAAAAAATAGACAGTGGAAAATCCAAATACAGCTGCTAATCAGAAACAGAAAACCTTGAGTGCAGAATTTCTACGCTGGCACTTCAATAGTTTAATCCTTTAATAGTGACTGATGTAGGTACACGTACGTATATTCAGGTCATTGTATATTAAGTGTGCGACGAGGAGAGGGGGTCGACGCAGAAAGCAGCAGCCCCGAGCGGGATAAAAGCGCTGTTACCGTGGAGATGAGCGGGGCAGCCTATACTTAACACTGAGGAGGCTGCAAGTCCTACTCAGGCAGACAGAAGAAGATGGAGATGCAGAATACATGAAAATTAAAAAAAAGTCTTGTCTGAATTGTAAGTTGCAATGGCATGAATGGAAATATACCATCACAAGGAACCACCAAGTCTCCACTAACTTATAATTAAAGTATTTTCCCTTTAGCCTGATGTAAACCCAAACCCACAGCACTGACCCAGAGACAGAGTGGAAATGCACACTCGAGTAACATTCAGCAACAATGACCACTATTATATAACGCTCTTTTTCTTCGGTACAAACTTGGTGATAGGACTGTTTTGGTGATGGATTTGTTGGGCGATTGTTCTTTTGATTAATCGATTAGTTGCCTATAGAACACAAAAGTGACAAAAGAGTTAATAATTCATGAGCAAATAATCAATTAATGGATGAAAAAGTTTATTAAGGCTTGGTAACTAAAAGCTAAGGTTAGGACTTAGGGTTGAGGAGAAGGGCTTGTGGTAATTAAGTGGTTAAAGCCTTAATAAACTTTTTTGTTCATTATTTTCCATTTGTTCATGATGAGTTAACCCATTATTCATACTTTATTTAGAGCTTGTCAAGGCTAGACAAGATGTAGTTGTTATAAAGTGTTACCAATGATTCCAATCCACACTAAAACTAGTATCAAACTAGATCCTCATTTGAACAAGTAAAAAACAAACATAACCTGGACAAAATGTTACATTTTAATATAATAAATATAATAAATAATCAAAACTCAATTTTCAATGCGAATTTGTTTAATCTTTTCCAACACAAATGAAAATGCCATTCATGAACATAAACAAAGCCAAAACTTTTAATATATCTTTCAATATTCTGCTTGACTTTTGCTGCAAACCACACATTTTTACTGATAAAGGATTGGTTTTCCATCTTTCGATTCAAAACCCAACACCAAATAATAACATTCGATCTCAATCTCTCAATGAATGGCCCAGCCCCAATTTCAATAATCCATTATCTGTGATTAATCGATTCACTTGGTGGTCATTTCTTCATTGTTACACATGAGAGATGGTGAAAATACAGATTGCAGAGTGACAGCAGCAGTTACTTTGAAGTCACACAAGATGACAGCTTTCATGTTTGTGTCTGAGCGGATGAGAAAAGACTTGTGAACATGTGACAGGAGGTTTTGAGAGGTGACACGACAACTTGTTTGGCTGTTTAACTGATTGTATGATGTTAGCATTGCCTACTGTGCTGAATTTTTTATTTTTTTATTTTTTTTTTTTTGGCCAGTGTGATGTCAGTGTGTATTGTCCACTCAAAACTGAGCACTGATTGCAGACACTTGCTGGTAAACTAATCGCAGTGCTGTTCTAGTCCTATTTCCTTTTTCCAATGCTTTTCCGTGAGTTTGCTGTGTTTGAAATATGTTTGAATATGAAGATTTTAAAATGACAGAACATGGGGGCGCAGCAGCCTTTCTATGTGGAGTTTGCATTGCATGTTCTCTCCGCGTCTGTGTAGGTTTCCTCCAGGTACTCTGGTTTCCAATGCCTCTGAAAACATGTCCATTAATGCGTCCCCCAGAACTCCCATGCAAAAGAGATTCTGAATCTCAGTGGAACTTTCCTAGTTTAATAAAGATCAATTAAAAATACAGTACAGATTAAAAGTTTGGACACGCTTTTTCATTCAAAGAGTCTTCTTTATTTTCATGACTATGAACATTGTAGATCCACACTGAAGGCATTCAAACCATGAATGACCAGAAGGGAGAGTGATGAGCCTCCACAGTCACCAGACCTGAACCCAATCCAGATGGTTTGGGGTGAGCTGAACCACAGAGTGAAGGCAAAAGGGCCAACAAGTGCTAAGCATCTCTGGGAACTCCTTCAAGACTGTTGGAAGAGCATTTCAGGTGACTAACTCTTGAAGCTCATCAAGAGAAAGCCAAGAGTGCAGGAATCAAAGCAGAAGAACCTAGAATATGACATATTTTCAGTAGTTTCACACTTTATGGCTGTACTATACTTCCACATGTGTTAATTCATAGTTTGGATGCCTTCAGTGTGAATCAACAATGTTCATAGTCATGAAAAAAAATTAAAAATAGTCTTTGAATGAGAAGGTGTGTCCAAACTTTTGGTCTGTACTGTCTATACGTACAGTATATACATTTTCAACAACACTAATGAACACCTACATGTTGGGTCACTGAAATAAAATCATTTGGGAGCTCTAGAAGACTGCTGAGAAGATATAGCCTATTTTTTATCCTCGATCAGGGGTCTGTAACCTATGGCCTGGCAGCCACATGCAGCTCTTCAAAGACTTTAGTGTGTGCCTTTGCTCTGTGATTTGAGACTGAGCAATGACTGAGTGTGTATTAAAAAAATATATATATATGTGACACTTGAATGCACACTGAGGCTAAATATGCTGTACCTGCATCCTGCTCTATTGTTTGTACAGCTCACATTGTAATCATTCAGCCTGGTCTCCTGTGTCCATACCACTCAAGTGCTTATTGAGAGCTGACTAATTCTCTCTCTCTTTTTATAGGTCTATCAGTCTATTTTATTTTATTTTTTTATTCATTTTCAACCGCTTGTTCCTGTTAAGGGTTTCGGAGACTGGAGCCTATCCCAGTGCCTTTGGGCCTTAGGTGGGGAACAACCTGGACAGTGGCCAACTTGCTGGGTTAGAGACAGACAACCAGTCACTCTCTCATTCATTCATTCATTCATTCATTCATTCATTCATTCATTCATTCACTAAGGGGATTTACAGTAATACCAAATAACCTAAACATGCATGTTTTGGAGGTGGTGGGAGGAAGCCAGAGTATTCAGAGAGCCCCCACGAGGAGAACATGCAAACTCCACCAAGACAGAATGACAGTGAGATGTTGACTTGGCTCAAGCCGGGAGTCGAATCCACTGTCTTCTTTTTATTTCCTATTTATTTATTTATCTCTGTATTTATTGAAATAAATACAGTCAGGTCTTTTTCTGAATTGCTTTAGTAGTTTAGGTGGCTCTTTTGTTGTTAAAGGTCACATACCATTGTCCTAGATTCGACTTTTTGGACCCAGCACACAGACCGAGGATAAAGTGTTTTGGACATATCTCTTTACAAAGCACAGGCTTCCCAATCACTCTCGTCTGCTTTTCCTCAACAACCAAAGATCATCACTTGTGCCAGATATATTCTAGGAAGATCTAAAAAAAAACTCCAAAGACCCACATTTAAAAGCTTAATTCTATTCCTGACACATGAGCAGATTGTGCTGTGTCACCGACAGACAGCCTTTCACACTTTAAACAGACCGGCTGAAACTTCACGTCTACATCAGTCTAACCAGCTCATGTGCAGTAGGTCCAAAGTGTTTAGTCAGGTGTGTGAATAATGAATGAGGATCAGCAGCAGCAGGGGGTCACAGCACAATGCCCTTAGCTCTGGTGGTGAGAACTGTCTCTGCGTCAGCACTTTTAGGACGGACACTTCAGATGTAACGGTGCACAGTGTGTTCTCGTCACTGGAGCGTCACACTCAGGGTCACTGTCAATGTAAAGATAAATATAATGTATTGTGCAGGACCCTGGATATGATGACAACTAACTCTAAAATATTTCCTCTTGCTCTTGCTATAAACTCTGTATACGTACAAGGCATCAGCTGCAAGATTTAACTTGTAACAATGTCTGATTGCATTGTCCCTGTCAATCAAAAAAATAATTAATAAATAAAAGTCTATCAACGATATCCAGTACATATTGGCCAGCTTGTAAATATAATTGAATAGCCCTGATATATGTCTTTCTTTGATCAACTACAGTTCTATTGATGATATCCCAAAAACAGCACATTTCTGGCTGATACATTGACCATCTCGAATATATCTTGTGGTTTGAAACATGTACTTGCTGACATGACCATTCACTATATGGGCTTGTTGGAACATCTTTAAGGGATGGGCAATATATTAATATAGTTGTATAGATATTTTCGATAATGAGCCAATACCAATATTGAATGCACCATCCCCTAATATCAGTATCAACTCAGTGATATTTGTAAAGCCAGTGGTTCTCAAAGTGGTTTCCTTGGGACATGCGTAGGGGGTCCTCCAAATCCTTTTAAAACATTGGTAATTTCTTCAACATTACATTTTCTTATGATATATAACTCTAAATCTGTAATGTTTTGGATAGAAACAAGTACACCAGAAAAAATAACAATAACAAACATTTTATAATACAAAGTTTCTTATAAACTTGCCTTGATTTTCATAACTATGGTATCCAATCTATCCAAGAACTAGTGCCGATGCAAAAAACGATATGGGGTACTTGGAACATTCTTGAATCTATAGGGGGTTCCTGACTTTAAAAAGTTGGAGAACCCCTGTGTTAAGCTAATATTATGGTTGCGCCTTTAATTTGACAAAATACATAGGACTTACTTACAATTGCATGCAGATCCAGAACACCTCATTACTGACATTTTTATTTGTATTTGTTTAAGTTGTTATCGCTTGTAGCAGCTACGTCACATTGTAGGACAAAAGATTTATGCAATATAAAATAAATAAACTTCAGTTCTTACACAATTATTGGTTGATATAGAGTATCGACAGACACTTAATGCCAAAATATTTGTATCGGGACTGAAAAAGCTGGATTGGAAAACATCAGCACTAGTATTTTGAGAAGGTTCTGTGTTCTTTGTGTGACGTGTCAGTCACAGTTTGAACAGATTTTTACTAAAATGAAAAGTAAGTAATAAAATGCAAATATCGATAGGCAAAATCTGCAGGAGGCCGAAAATTTTGACCTTCTCCTCGACTTGTGGGTGGAGTGGGTGACTTCATTTCAACCACTCATGTATCTTACATAAAGGCCATATTTAACTATACATCTACTATCTATTTAGAGTTTGTGATTCAAAATTATTAATCATTTGTCAAGGTTTGAGTATTTTTGCATCTGTTATTTTACAGCTCTGGAATATTAAATGCATAGTAAGTGAATTGGTGAATTCTAAGCATGTGTTAAAAAAAAGAATCACATGCAGTGTCATCTTTTAAACAAGGTTATAAGCCCACCTTCTGTCTATGTACAACAATAAGAAAGCGCTGTTTGTTGGCTGCCGCTGTCAGGAAGGTCGGGCAAACAAAACAAAAGCCAGTCGTGAACAAAAGTGCTGTATTTTTGGATCAAGGCGACACATTTAGAAAGCGTCTGAAAACCCCTGAATGTGTTTGGGCCGTGAAGCAGCACGTGTGGCGTCAGATGTTGAGAGTTGATGCAGATCTACGCCGACAGCTGCTGACTCCTGCCCTGCTCCTCGTCCACACGGAGCGGAGGTACAGCCACGGTCACACGGGGGGATTTTAAATGTCAACACCGACACGTTCTGACCGTCCAACTGTGATAAAGAGTCATGTAAAGACAAAGAGATATGAGGGGGAGACTATGGGTGCATGGATGAATGGGCCATTAGAGGAAGCCAAGGTACTGTATATAGCAAGTACATGATTACATAAAGAAGGCACTGGGGAACTGGTTGTATTTTATATCATTTGGTTAAGCAGCATTATAATGTTAACCCTTTATTAAATTTCTACCACACTATTTGTGGTTGCAGTGATTGGTGCCTAAACGAGTGACTTTGGAGAACACATAGAGAGACATATTCTTTTAGTTGGGTAAAAAGTGATGCAAATAAACTTAAACATGTGTGATGTTTTAGGATGAGGGTAGAGAGTGGAGAACCAAGAGAAAACCTATAGTAACACAGGGAGAACATGCAAACTCCAGAGTCAATGACCCATAACAAAACCAGCCATTGTGATAATAACTAAGGCTGGGCAATAATATGGTGATAAAGATCGAATCTTGAGCTCTTTATTGTGACAATCTTTTATTTCATAGCTCTGGCCTCACAGCAAGAAGGTTCGACTCCCGCATGGCCCATCTTTTTGTGTAGAGTTTGCATGTTTCTTCCCGTGTCTGAGTGATTTTCTTCCGGCACTACAGTTTCCCTATCAACTAATTCCCTAACCATGCAGATTACAGAATTATTGGTGGTGAGGGCCGGGAACACTTGCTGTGTGAAGCACTTTGGAAGACACTTGTCTAAGTAAATGTGCCATATAAATTATCCATCCATCCATCCATTTTCTTCCGCTTTATCCGGGGTCGGGTCGCGGGGGCAGCAGTCTGAGCAAGGACGCCCAGACTTCCCTGTCCACACACACCTCCTCCAGCTCTTCCGGAGGATCCCGAGGCGTTCCCAGGACAGTCGAGAGACATAGTCTCTCCAGCGTGTCCTGGGTCTTCCACTTGGCCTCCTCCCAGTGGGACATGCCCGGAACACCTCACCAGGGAGGCGTCCAGGAGGCATCCGTACAGATGCCCGAGCCACCTCAGCTGGCCCCTCTCGATGTGGAGGAGCAGCGGCTCTACTCCGAGCTCCTCCCGTGTGACTGAGCTTCTCACCCTATCTCTAAGGGAGCGCCCAGCCACCCTGCGGAGGAAACTCATTTCAACCGCTTGTATCCGCGATCTTGTCCTTTCGGTCATTACCCAAAGCTCATGACCATAGGTGAGGGTTGGAACGTAGATCGACCGGTAAATCGAGAGCTTTGCCTTTCGACTCAGCTCCTTCTTCACCACAACGGTTCGATACAGTGACTGCATCACTGCAGACGCTGCACCGATCCGCCTGTCAATCTGACGTTCCATCCTTCCCTCACTCGTGAACAAGACCCCGAGATACTTGAACTCCTCCACTTGAGGCAAGGACTCCCCACCCACCTGGAGAGGGCAAGGCATCTTTTTCCGGTCGAGAACCATGGCCTCGGATTTAGAGGAGCTGATCTTCATCCCAGCTGCTTCACACTCGGCTGCAAACTGCCCCAGTGCATGTTGAAGGTCCTGGTTTGATGGAGCCATCAGGACAACATCATCTGCAAACAGCAGAGATGAAATCCTGTGGTCACCAAACCGGACACCCTCCGGACCCTGACTGCGTCTAGAAATTCTGTCCATAAAAACAATGAACAGAACCGGTGACAAAGGGCAGCCCTGGCGGAGTCCAACATGCACTGGGAACAGGTCTGACTTACTGCCGGCAATGCGAACACAGCTCCTGCTCCGGTCGTACAGAGACCGAACCGCCCTGAGCAAAGGGCCCCGGACCCCATACTCTCGGAGCACTCCCCACAGGACACCACGAGGGACACGGTCGAATGCCTTCTCCAAATCCACAAAGCACATGTGGACTGGTTGGGCAAACTCCCATGAACCCTCGAGCACCCGATGGAGAGTGTAGAGCTGGTCCAGTGTTCCACGACCGGGACGAAAACCACACTGCTCCTCTTGAATCCGAGGTTCGACTATCGGTCGAAGTCTCCTCTCCAGTACCCTGGAGTAGACCTTAACGGGGAGGCTGAGGAGTGTGATTCCTCTGTAATTGGAACACACCCTCCGGTCCCCCTTCTTGAACAGAGGGACCACCACCCCGGTCTGCCAGTCCAGAGGTACTGTCCCAGTTTGCCACGCGATGTTGCAGAGACGTATCAGCCAAGACAGTCCCACAACATCCAGAGACTTGAGATACTCAGGACGGATCTCATCCACACCCGGAGCCTTGCCACCGAGGAGCTTATTGACAACCTCAGTGACTTCAGCTTGGGTGATGGGTGAGCCTCCACCCGAGTCCTCAGCCTCTGCTTCCTCATCGGAAGACGTGGCAGTGGGATTGAGGAGACCCTCAAAGTATTCCTTCCACCGTCCAACAACATCCCCAGTTGAGGTCAGCAGCTCTCCACCTGCACTGTAAACAGTGCTGGTGAAGCACTGCTTCCCCCTCCTGAGGCGTCGGACGGTTTGCCAGAATTTCTTTGAGGCCGACCGATAGTCCTCCTCCATGGCCTCCCCGAACCTCTCCCAGTCTCGAGTTTTTGCCTCTGCGACCGCCCGAGCCGCGGCACGCTTGGCCTGCAGATACCTGTCAACTGCCTCAGGAGTACTACAAGCCAACAAGGCTTTGTAGCACTCCTTCTTCAGCCTGACGGCATCCCTTACTTCCGGTGTCCACCACCGGGTTCGGGGATTGCCGCCACGACAGGCACCCGAGACCTTGCGACCACAGCTCTGAGCGGCCGCATTGACAATGGCGGCTGAGAACATGGTCCACTCAGACTCAATGTCCCCAGTCTCCCCCGGGAGCTGGGAGAAGCTCTCCCGGAGGTGTGAGTTGAATGCCTGTCTGACAAAGGACTCGGCAAGACGTTCCCAACAGACCCTCATGATACGTTTGGGTCTGCCAAGTCTGTCCGGCTTCCTCCTCTGCCAGCGGATCCAACTCACCACCAGGTGATGATCGGTTGACAGCTCCGCCCCTCTCTTAACCCGAGTGTCCACAACACGCGGCCGAAGGTCGGATGACACGACGACAAAGTCGATCATCGACCTCCGGCCTAGGGTGTCCTGGTGCCACGTGCACTGATGGACACCCTTGTGCTGGAACATGGTGTTCGTTATGGACAGACTGTGGCTAGCACAGAAGTCCAATAACAGAACACCGCTCGGATTAAGATCGGGGGGGGCATTCCTCCCGATCACCCCTCTCCAAGTGTCACTGGCGTTGCCCACGTGGGCGTTGAAGTCCCCCAGCAGAACAATGGAGTCCCCGGTGGGTGCACTGTCCAGTACCCCTCCCAGGGACTCCAAGAAGGTCGAGTACTCTGCACTGTTGTTTGGCCCGTAGGCAGCCACAACAGTGAGAGACCTGTCCCCGACCCGAAGGCGCAGGGACGCGACCCTCTCGTCTACCGGGGTGAACTCCAACACATGGTGGCTGAGCTGTGGGGCTATGAGCAGGCCCACACCCGCTCGCCGCCTCACACCATGGGCAACCCCAGAGAAATGGAGCGTCCAGCCCCTCTCGAGGGTAATGGTTCCAGAGCCCAAGCTGTGCGTGGAGGTGAGGCCGACTATATCTAGTCGGAAACGCTCAACCTCTCGCACCAGCTCAGGCTCCTTCCCCGCCAGCGAGGTGAAATTCCATGTCCCCAGCGCCAGAGACCGTGCGCATGGCCTGGGTCGTCCGGGGACCTCTCCCCGACCGCCGCCCAAAACACACTGCACCCGACCCCTATGGTCCTTCCTGCGGGTGGTGGGCCTGCGGGAAAGTGGTTCCACGTTGCCTTTTCGGGCTGGGCCCGAAAAGGCAACGTGGAATGGTTTATAAATTAACCAATTTATAAACCATTCCACGTTGGTTTTAAAATTAACCAATTAATAAACCATTCATTCACTCATTCATTCATTCACAGCAATGTGAATTCTTGTCAATGCTTTCTCAATTATTGATCAATAATTTCATTATTATGATTTTCTCTGCACCCCAAGGCCTTTCTATGTGGAGTTTGCTAATCTTGTCCTTGTGTCTGTGTAGGTTTAGATGCTCTGGTTTCCACTACAGCTAAAAACATATCCAATAGTGTCATCCCTCTCCTCTTTAAACTTCTCAGGATAGGTCCAAAGATCAAGTACAATACTTGTGCAAATGCTAGTTTTGATACAAGTTTTAGCCTCACGGGAGGTTGACAATCTATTTTACTTTAATTATATCAAATAAACCACAATATAGGGATTTAATGTTCTAATTGTCTTTTTTCCCACACTAGAGCCTATTAATCTGGACAATAATTACTGAATGTGCAGAAGTATTTATAAACAGGTGATGGCAAAAGAAACTACACATGTGGTACAGTAGAGGCAGCAGCAAGGCTATTTCATATTATAGGACTGCTTGTACCAAAACTGGAACTATAGTCTCTCCAAATGCAAATCTATTACTTCATTAACTACACCAATGAACTCTAAATGAGCAAAGGACACTTAATCATCACAAGCACTTTGAAGCAGTCCATAAAAAAAAGAAAGACACACAGCTAATCCTATTCTTTGTGATTGTTTTCTGTATTAGATAGAGATTAGAGATCAACTCAAAAGTCATTATCAATCATGACACGAGGAAAAAAAAATCATGATTAATTTCTTCCCCACATCTCAAATTACAAGAAGTTCACTTTAGTCTATATGATGTATGTAATGTACAGTAGTATGTGTAATAACGAACAACAATGATCTCACTGTCGCTGCAGAATGTTTAACTAAATACTATATTTATTCATGTAATGACTCCATCTGCTTATCTTTATCGTTCAACTTAATTAATCTCACAAAAACGACAGAAGAAGCCTGTTGAATGAACTTAATTATTGATGGCACGCTGATGTCTGCTGATGCAAGATGAAGAGATTATAACAACATAGCTAAGCAGAAATAAAACATTATGGCTTCAGAGGAGGCAACAGCTAGAACATGGATGGAATCTGACCAAAATGCTGAAGCTACATCATTCCAAACCTGTCTTTCTTTTGTACATTTAACTAGTTTGTGCCTTGACAAGATGACCACACCTGCACCAAAGTCATTGTGCGGTTAAATCGACAAATCAGACACGTTTTGACGTATATCTTCACATTTACATGACCAAGCAGGAACAGGCTAAGACACATCGATTATTTTGCAGAAAAGGGACACTGTGTGATAGGTAGGACATTACATGCGGTGATGCTGAGGGGTGTGGCAGCATCAGTGCACATGGAGAGACGAACCAAGCCACGGACAAGACGTTCAACCAGACAAAACTACCTCTACCGACTGATGCAACCGGTGGCAACTGATACAATCTGCTTTTTTAATCTCTGACAACACTCTTTAATTACGCTGACGACGCATGGTCATAAATTAGCTTCAAATCTCGCACTAAAAATGTATTTCCAAAAGACGTAAGCGTGCGTAATCCTGCTCCATCCAAATAGCTGTTGCTGCTTGGAAAACCGCATTTAATGTATTCAAATCGATACGCTGCGTTAGAAATCCTTTAATCCTCAACAAGAATCAGCAAAGAGCCGCAAAATCATTGAGGAAAAAACCGCAAACACGTTCATAGCATAAAATAAGAGCTGTGCGTAAAATCCGCATCAGGAAATAAGATAGACAGGTTATTTACGGCGCTGGTTCACGTTGTTCTTGGTATAAAACTGGACTATTTGCAATAAATTCATCACTAAACAATAATACAGAACAATTAAATCATGCTAAATATGTACTTAGTGTAATGACAATATGGTACGCGTAAAGGAGTCAAGTCTTTGCACGTATTTTGACGTCGAGTGCGAGCAAGATGCTAGCTTTTCACCTGCTAACAGCAAAATCAAAAATACAATTTCGACACGGCCACTTATAAATAGCAAATATATGTCGAAAATAGCAAAAAATTGCGTTCTTTTGTGCGAACGTGCTTATGTTGTCCTTTTCATATTGGTGACACAAGCTAAGAATGAATGGGAACAAAACGTGTGGTCGCTAAATCATAAAAAAATCGATTAAAGATAGAAAATAGTGCACATATAAGACATAATCACGTTTTAAGTCTTAAGAAAACATTTCGTAATAATTCTTAGCTTTGATACTAAATGTCTTACCGGTTTTCTCCAGATCCAGTCGCTGCAAAAAGCCTCTTCAAAAGACTCGGGGACAGCTGCCACCGAGAGCCGCAGATGCTTTTGCCCGTCAGCCAATCACAGGCCGAGAGAAACCGAGAAACTGAGAGAGCGAGCCAATGAGAGGCGAGATGTGGTTCTGGGGTTTGGGGGGCGACAGGGGCGTGTCTCCAGCCTCCCGAGACAGATGGCGCTTTCACTGGAGGTAGGAAAAACGGGGGCTCACTGGGTTGTAGTTGGCTTTTGATGTTGGAGATCGATATTCTAATGAAGTGGTGATGGTTCGTGGTTAATGAGGTATTGTGGGGAAAGAAAGAAATAATAAATAATAGCTTAAAATGAATGAATTAATGATTTTATTTGTGATATATGTGAACCTTTGTATGTAGAGTTATTTATTATTTTAAATGGCTTATGAGTTACACATTTTTTGTTCTTCATTTGTTTCTACATTCAAAGCACACATGATGGAGTTGTGGTTGTTACATTTATACTTGTTTAGCACAAAGTACATCAATATTCAAGTTGAGTTCTTATCTTAACCTGAAAACAGTTGTTTCACCTTATGATGTCATTAAAATGTAAAAAAAGGAAAGTGCTTGAGCTGCCCATCTATGAAGTTACATCTATTGTTTTAGCCTAGGTTAAACTTCATTTGTCTGCAGAAGGGAATGCGTTGGAGATACAGTACAAAGAAATTAATAGGTAACTAAAATATATTTTAAAAACTATTGTTGTATTTTAAACAGCAGAGGCTAAGTATGGCTCTGATGTGTGTGTGAATAGATGGTGATGGTCAGAGGGACCAGTGGCGCAAAATGGCAGCCTTGCTTCTGTCAGTCTACAAATGGTTTACGTCCTACCTCTCAGACAGAACTTTTATGGTAAGTTTGGATACCTGCTCCTCTCAGGTTCATGAAATCACATGTGGTGTGCCCCAGGGTTCCATTTTAGGTCCTGTGCTTTTTAACCTGTACATGCTCCCTCTTGGTGGTGTCATCAGGAGACATGGAATCAACTTCCACAGTTATGCAGATGATACACAGCTTTACATCTCCATGTCTCCTGATGACACCAGGCCAATGGATGCTCTTTTTAACTGCATTTTAGACATCAAATCCTGGATGGCAGAAAACTTTCTCCAGCTTAACCAGGACAAAACTGAGGTTTTAGTCATCGGTCCTGAGGCCCAGAGAGAGAAACTTTTATCCAAATTACAAACACAATCTTTTAATCCATCTTCACAAGTAAGAAACCTGGGCGTTATTTTTGACTCTGAGCTGACTTTTATTCCACATATTAAAAACATCACAAAAATAGGTTTTTACCATCTTAAAAACATCGCCAGAGTCCGTCCCATTCTCTCTCGGGCCAACACAGAGACGCTGATGCACGCTTTTATCACCAGTCGTATAGACTACTGTAATGCCCTGCTCTCTGGTCTTCCCAAAAAGTCTATCTCAGGTTTACAATTATTACAAAATTCAGCAGCTCGTGTCCTGACTAAGACCAGGGGGCGGGACCACATTACACCGGTTTTAAAATCACTGCATTGGCTCCCTGTGTGTTTTAGGATCGATTTTAAAGTTCTTTTACTGGTTTTTAAATGTCTTAATGGTCTTGGGCCTTCTTATCTTTCAGAACTGCTTTTATATTATGAACCCTCGCGGACCCTGCGCTCCTCCGGCAGCAGGCTCCTAGTCATTCCCAAAGTCAGGACACACACTCACGGCGAGGCATCTTTCCAGTTTTACGGCCCCCGTCTATGGAACAGTCTGCCGGAGGACCTCAGGGCCGCAGAGAACATTCAGGTTTTTAAGAGCAGGCTCAAGACCCATCTTTTTAGCTTAGCCTTTAATTAGTATTTATTACTTTAGTTTTACCTTGCATTTATTTATTTATTTTTTATTTAGGCTTAGGCTGGCCATTGATCATACGTTTTTAGTTATGTATTTATTTACCTATTTATCTTTGACCTATTTTATCACTTTTAGCAAATTTAGGTTCTCCAGTGTTTCCTCTGAGGAGCCTCTGCACCAGGAGCTGTGGTCGGCTGTGGCTGTTGGACTCTGGCTCATGGGCCCTGGAGGTTTGGTCTTGACCTCACCTCCTCCTTGGGCCCTGGGCCACTGTCCTGTGGCTGCAGGCGGCTCTGCTTCTGGTGCAGACAGCTCCTCTGATGATGCTGCCTTTGGTCCATCTGTACCCAGCCAATGTACGTATATAAATGTAGCAAAAAGTATTTTAGTGTTTGTGTAAATGAGTGTGGGTTCGTGTGTGTGGATGGGAAGAGGGGGAGGGGGGTTATCTATTGTGGGGTGTCTGGGGATTGGGGGTGGGAGGCATGTGGGATTGTTTTTAATGCACTGTAAAGCACTTTGTGTTACATGTATGTATGAAAAGCGCTTTATAAATAAAGTTTGATTTGATTTGATTTGATACCCCAGGGCAGCTGTGGCTTCAATAGTAGCTTAGAGTGGAGTAAATGAATAATGCAGAATGTGAAGCGTCTTGAAAATATAAAATATCATTTTAAAACATTCTTAATAAAATCTGGAAAAAAAAATTAAATTGTTATAAACTTGGCATGAGTTATGTGCAGTGCTTCAGCTACTACTTAATTATTTAAGTGAAGAGATTAAATGAGTGATGTCATGCAATATTTAGATATCTAATCTTTGAAAAATTATAACTAAGCCCTTAAGGATGCTTGAAATCTGTTTCCCTGATACAAGTGAAAGCACCACATGGAGATGAAAGGCCACATCACTGACATCATCCTCATGCTCTCTCCTGATCTGATCAAAAGAACTACATCTCCACATCACAACTGGCATGGACTCCATTTGTCAGAATCAGGCTACTAATCGATACTTAAACTGGTACAGAAAGTAAATACTTGTTTTTGCAAGCATCAATATGGAAAAAGTCAAATTAAAGCGACCGTGTGTAACTGTATGTGGGTGAAAAATCAAATCCCACTGGAATAGAAAGCTAAAAGAAAAGTAGGAAGTGTTCTTCAATAAACAAATCTGTACATACTGTGAAATATTACAGCTAAATTAACAAGAGGAGGCTCCCCTAGGACACAAAAGAGAGATGCAAACCTGCTCAGAGTAAAAACACACAGTTTATAATATTTGATCCAGCAAAAACATTTAAGTTCAGTTCAATTTTTTTGCCTAAAAACACAATGTACCTTTACAATAATGACATCCGACTTTTCCTCAATAGTTTCAAAGGCTGTATGAAAGATTTTCAAAACTTTTTTTTTTTTGGTTACCCAGTTGTAGGGATTTGTAACCAGTGTTGGGAGTAACTAGTTACTTTTGTAACTAGTTACTGTAATATATTCCACTTTTCAGTAACTAAGTAGTGTAGCTCATTACTTATAAAAAAGTTGATAATATATTACAGTTACAATCTGAGTAACTCAAGTTACTTTCATATAAATTAATTGCTTTTATATTCTATTGAAAACAACACTTCAGGACCAAAACACCACTAAAATACTGTCTGTTGGCTTAAAGATAAATCAAATATTATGAGGAAAATGTGTTGTGACGTCACATTTCCATAAAATAACCAGTAATCAAGTGTAAATGTGACAGGATTAGTGTTGTATAATGTCTTAACAAATGTGTGATGAACTCAAAGTAACTCAAAGTAACTCAGAGTAGTGTAACTCAGTTACATTTTTGAGACAGTAATATTGTAATACAAATGTATTACATTTTTCTCCCTGTAACTAGTAATATATAATGTATTACACTTTTAGAGTAACTTACCCAACACTGTTTGTAACAACCTTGTACTTAAACAGAAAAAGAATAATAAAAATATATGAACTGTGGACATGGTGAAATCATTAACATGTTGGCCAATAAAAAAAGAGGTATCTCTTTATCTATTGGCTTGTTAACTTGTCATTCAAACCCTCTAAGTAACTCAATGGTCAACTTAGCAGTGGAGGGCATGGCTTTGGGAAGACATGTGGATCATTTGAAAAACAGCTGCTGGACTTGACTTCCCTTTGGAAAATCGTCCCTACAAACTTTAAATAATGTTGAGCTTTAAGACAACTAGTTTAAGACACACTGAAACATAAGTCTATTTGAATTACTTAGAAAAGAAATTGTTTTAGCTGTAACTGTGGTATCCAAATCGAAAGATAAAGCTTATTATCTTAGTGCAGTGGCTCCCAAAGTGGAGGTCGCAAAGCAAAATCTAAGGATTACAAGATGACTTAAAGAAATTTACAATTAAAAATTGGCACCTTTTTATTTATAAAGCCATGTCAAGTTTACTTCCGCAATATTTGGTAGATTATTTAGTGCCCAGGAGCTCTGCTGACTATAACCTGAGGTCTCAGAGTGTAGAGTCAGAACTGAGTTGGGGAAAAATGCTTTCAGCTTTGCTGCACCTGCGTCTTGGAATGAACTACAAACTGAAATTGGTCTAAGCATACTGGTATCATTAATAAAAGGCTTCTAGATGTAGCCTATTAGAGCAGTGTTTTCTCAACCAGTGTGCCGAGGAACACTAGTGTGCCTTGAGATAACAGCAAAGTGTACCTTGAAAATATTAAGTCAGATTTAAATATTTCATTTTTTTGACATTAGGTTCATAGAAAATTACAATTCTGTTACCAAGACATTCACCAGCTCCAAAATTAAAGTGCAACGGATAATACGGGTTTCTGACATTCAATAATTATGTTTTGATGAAAGGTTTGATTTGGGTATATTTAAAGTAGGCTATAGGTGGTGTGCCGCGAAAAATGTTGATCCAAAAAAGTGTGCAGTGACTCACAAAAGGTTGGGAAATGCTGTATTAGAGGATCAGTCTTCATCTTGTAAATGTTTTATTTGAAATTTATAATTTGTTTTACTTATTGTGTTCTTGTTTATTTGTCCTGAAACATCTATTTTCAGGGTCTCGGTCTGAAAAGTTTGTATGTGACTTGCACTTAATAATACAGATAATGACTAAACCCATGCAATAAAAACCACAATGTATCACAAGAAACAGTCCTTTTTATTCACGTTTCATTTCTTACATTGTTTCAAGTACAAAGTTAAAATGCCTTTTAATTAGTTCATATTCATACAAGAGTAAAATAATAATAGTGCCTTTTTCATTACTACGACAAACTTAAATACAGTCATGTAAAGACAAACTTGATTTAAAACTCCTAACAATATATTTTTCTTATTTTCAGATAAAATTTTAGCACCTTTTTGAAAAACATCCACCATTGCCTCCCTTCCTTTAAAAAGGTCATCTTTCTCCCAAGTCCTTGAGATGCGAGCGCCATTTTTTTGTTTGTAAGGTGTTGGCTGTGTGTCTGTGCGTCGATTTGGAATAAGACAGTGTTTGAAATGTGTTTTTTAAGTTTTGTATCAGTAAAAAAAAACAGCGCATTTTTTCAGCCTAAAAGCTGTCCGTAGGCTAAAACAGACATCATCCTCCCTATTCGTTCTTCTGTATACAGATACCACACTAGCTCTAACGTCTGAGTCCGACTGTGCACTCCAACAGGGACAAGCTGAAATGACACGAAAAAAAGACTTAAATAAATTCTAAGTCTACTCATATTCATCGAGACCATATATTGTAAACAAGAGCTGTAAAAGTGTTGAAAAGCAGAAGTTAAAATATCTCTACGTTGACTTTTTAAAGGGGACATATGTTTTTGCAGTGTTTCTCATCATAATTGTTTAAAGTTGTATTTAGATTGATTTATACAAGCTTGAGTAATCTTTTTTTTCTTGTAGCAGATGCTTGAGTGCTCAGGAAATATCCATTTTCACCTACCACCTATCCCCGACTATTTGAAAGATTCCATTGAAATTGGAGACAGTTTAGGATTCAAACATGTCATATAGCGTCTCTCCAACAACAAAAACAAGTCATTCAAAATCTGCTGCTTGTTATAGTTAAGCTACACTGAAGAGGCGGAGCTTAGACTATAAATAGGTGGAGCTTATTAGCTCTGCAGTTTTGAATATAGTCCATGGACATATAAATGATTTTCTTTTTAAATCAATTTTGTGTTTTAGCGTGAACAAAATATAAATGACTGTACTGATCTGTATGTTATAGTTTATAATTAAATACATTGAAAAACACGATAGGTCTCATGTAAGACTTATGTGTGAGGGGAGACCAGGGTATGTTGTCACATGGAGTAAGTTGTTACATTTTAAATATAGTAGATTTTTTTAGTCTGTATTTTTTGTCTTGAATTTGAGCAAACCAGTTCCGTGTTTTTCATTACATAATGCCAGTACATGTTTTACTTTCAATATAATGAATTCAACTGATTAGATTATAGTAATCTTATCCATAAGTACAGAGAAGTGTCTCTGGAAGGTTTGGGGTAAGTTGTCACACAGTGAACTTCCCTAAGAAAAACAAAACATCATCTCATCCAAATAGTGTAATGTTCACATTGTAACAAGGAGATCACAATCCTTTAACTTGTTGTCAGAACTTGTTGCATCTATTACATTATACAAATATAACATCTATGTCAGGTATTTTTTGAAACACCTGTAGCACAAATATTCTTAAACTAAAAAATATAATCACTATTAATAATCACATACATTTTGTCATTAAAATAAGATTGATGAAGTTGACTGTGAACCTCCTACCTTTAGTTTGAACTAGGAAGGCAAAGATCCAATACTGGGATCATCAAATATCAACGGCAATCCATGAACTTTTGCTGAATTGGGTACCCATAAAATCAATTGTTATGTAATAAGACTTCTTTTTTGGCTGATGTTGATCCAGATGTTGAGCCTTATGTTTGAAATTGTAAATATTCTCTCTTCATATATAAAGCGCTTTTCTACCTTTCAAGGCACTCAAAGCACTTTACAATCAAGGGATTGTAGACAAACTGCTGTTTTCTACGTATTATTTCAGCTTGTCCCCAATCGAGTGCATTCAGAATCTGCTCCTGTTCGTCCTTTGTCCTTGTGCACGATAGACAAGTCACTATACGGTAACTAACTGTAAATATGCGCTCTCTAGCCTCTCTCGTCTATAGGCCGAGACTGAACGCTGCACCCACCTGTAACAGCACACACACGTACACACAATAACAGGTTATTATTGTAGTTATTATTATTATTATTATCATTACTCCCTAATCTAACATCATGAAGCTGGAGATTACACGGACTGACTGACATGCAGCACCTGGGAGCGGGGACGGGGGAGGTTTAGGGAGAGGGGCCGGAGGTGAGGAGAAGGGTCTGGGAGCACCAAGAGCCCGTAGGGAGGTTGTTGGGGCCTCCTGCTGGACCGAGTAGAGGCCTGGTGGCGACAGGCGGCCGGTGGAAAGCACAGTGTGTATGCGAATGTGTGTTATAGTTTAAAAAAGTAAAGCGTCACCTATTATACTGTATGGCTTTGTTACGTTTGGGTGGGTAAGAAAGCAAGCACCAAAAAGTGAGCTTAAAAGACACTTATTATGCTACATTTATGAGTCAAAAACACAGCTGAAGTTTTGTCTGTGAGATATTTTTTGTTCCCCTCAGAATGTCCCAGATCTGTGATAAATTTTTGAGTTTTGAGTCCGGACTTGTTTGGAATATTTCTGCAGAATTCAGGCAAGAAGACAGTGTAGTTCCTCATTCGTTCAGGAGAAATACATAGTAGAAAAAGGCTTCAAAGTTACAATGTGGACCAAATATCGACACGTTTGGACCAGTCGACTTTGGGCTTCTTCTTTTTGGGAAAGTTGCTTCTGAATTTTGTCAGTCAAGGTGGAGTTTTTTGTTTTTTTCTTCATGACGTCATAAACAAGATGATTTTTGGCCCTTTTTCCAGGTTTGATCCACGAAAATATACCACTAAAGAAAGAAATATATATTTTTCTGCATATTTTCATGTTTTAAAGTCTTCATTAATGATACAAAATGATAAAAATATGTTAAAGTCATTAGCACTCTTTCTTCTGACGTTTAATTAAGCTTACTTTTTATTGGAGGGCTGAGATCAATAGAATCTGTGCACGAAACGTCAGTTGGATTGTCTATCTTCAAAATAGCTCACTTCTGTACTTATGAGCATTTCCTGTTAGAGTTAGCATTTAGACACAAGCACGTCTCTTTGTAAACACATACTATTTTTTTTTATTTGTAAAGTTTTAAACATGTTTTCTTTAACATTCACCACAATTTTATTGTGTAATTTATTTGTTTTAAACTGGTGAAACCCAATAGAAATGAACTGAACAGGAAATGCTCATAAGTACAGAAATGAGCTATTTTGAACATTAACAAGTCAACTGATGTTCCGTACACAGAAACAATTGTTTTGGGGCTTTTTTTTTTTCGAAGGCTTGGTCGCTTGTTGCACACTGCAAATCTGGCAACCCCGGTCCACTTTTGGATGAAAGACAAACTGTTTCATACTTGTCCAGGTGACAACTTTGAAGCCTTTTACTACTGCATAACAGGCAAGGTCAATTTGATTGTTTCCCCTGTGTCATCTCCTTTCAAGACAGTAGATGGAGCTCTAACTCAATTCCTGATGTGGGAAACACATGATTTATTGGTTCTGATGGATAGGATTCTATATTAAAGGTGCAAAGAAGCAAGTTTGAAAACAAGAACAACGCTGCATAATAAGTGTCCTTTAAAATGGGATCTTGAAGTCATCTAATAAAGATGACATTAAATAGTTGTCTTCTTTCAAATTAAAACCTGTGATAGCCATAGTGTACAAGCCAGATAAAAATGTCTCAATTTGGGACAGGCAAATAAAAGACAGAGAGCCATGAGGAGTATAATAGGTGACTTTGGAATAGGTCTGCACCATGTTTGATTCCTGTGATTGTAACCTGTAAGAGCACTGTAGAAAAGAGCTGAAAAAGCACCTGAAGGTTGGTTGTAGAAACACTAAGTAAAGTAAAGCTGCTGGTTGTACTGTGGTAAGTATAGTACTGTCCAGTTCTGACACTGGTTTGTGGAAGGCTTCCTGGAAATGTGTCATTGGAGCACCAGACTGAGGAGAGATTTCTTCTTAAAGACAGCCCTGTTTAAAACAATTATACCTTTGACTTTTTTTTTATTTAAAAAGTCTTAATTATTGCACATTCCTGCCAGACAGAACTACTGTTGCACAATGTAGAGCTGCACGATTATTCACCATCAAACCACAATATTAAAGCTAAGGTACCTAACTTATTTGTTGTTGTAAATTGGTAAATTTAGTTTTTTCCACTAAAATATAGACTGTAAATACAGTGACAAAATCAGACCTCTGTGTACTGTCTAAATTGAGCACAGGAGTTTAAAGCTTAGCTCTGATTGGCTGTGCTTGGGTGGTCCATTCCAGTTTCACTTTGCTGCACTTAAAGTCACAACAGCAGTCAAAAATTGATACATGAGAATATCAACTACGTGCTAAAGAATTAGTAAGAGCTAGTTGGACAAATTAAAACAACTATTTCCTGTTTTACAGCGTGAAAATCAGGTACTCCAGCTTTAATGGACGCAAATAGCAAATCGCAATCGAAAAACATTCATTTTATTCTCAAATAACAAAATCTGCTGTCCTTTTCTGACTAAAAACAATCTAATGCTGAAGGTTAGATATGTAAAAACACAATTTAAAATACTTTTAATAGTTTGAAGGTTCATATTTCAGTCTTTGTCAATTCCAACTTCAAAACCATATTATTAAAGTAAACGTTTATTTGAGTCTTTTTTATACTTCTTCTGGGAAATTAAATTGTAGTTGCAATAGATATTTTTTCATATAATCGTACAGCCCTCGTACAATGGCATTTCGAAAGCATTACTTTTTAGAGCATTTCTGATTATCTCAAATGACCATCCCTTATTGTATATTACAGTTTTCCCATGACTAACTTGACGTTGTGTACAGCCCACAGGGAAAAGGACTCCAGCTTACCATAAACAAACTCACAAAGTTGCCAGTTTGTATGTTCTTAACGAATAGAAAACTTGTTTGTGCTTACTGTAAAGGTTTAGCTGGTTTAAACAAGGCTGTCTGTTTCATTCATAGAAAGTTGAAAACAGCAGAGGATCTGACAGTAGCTGCGTTAACGAGAGGAGAATGCTCTTACTTCAAGTGACTGAGCAGAATCTAAGCATGCTCTGGACCGCCCAGGTAGACTGATTTAAAAGTCTTGTTTGCTACTTTGGAAGAAATCATTTGAACCTAAAGTGAGCCATGATAGCCACCAGAGGGCAGTCTACACACCTTTGAACACTTCTGATGTGTTTGGACCTGCAGCTACTATATTAAAATGCATCTGGCAAAAAACTGTAAAACTGTTTTGGTTGCTATAAAAAAAGCATAAATAATTAAATATTTAAAAAGCTCATAACAAAAAAAAGTTGTATTTTCATGTGACTTTAAAAGTCTAAGCTCATGTTAAACGATAATGGTCCAAATACAAGATTATAATTCGTGTGTCATTCATTAAAACTGTAGCGGCTAAAACAACATGATTGTGTTTCTCCCTTAAGCACCAAAAACACATAAAATTAGAGAATAGTTCAAAGTTGCACCATTTGTATGAAGAACGTGAGTGTGTGACCAGCGTCAGAGTAGAAACCAATGACTGTAGCATGTCACTATGCACCAGAACTCAGGGAAGTGCTTCACAAGGAATAGTTTGTGTTAATAGAGCCATTACAAAACAGGAAGTTGTCTGTATGGTGCCCCCTGGAGGACACAGATCTAAAAGACATCAGGCTGAGTGAGAAGGCCGGGTCCTGCACCAAAAGTGGAGAAATCTGCTTTGCTCTTAGAAGTAGCACCAGGGGACTAAGTCCTTTGTGTATATTTGTGTGTCAGCCAACCTTCATGTACTAGCTGCGTGTGTCTGCCATCTTGTCGTATTGTCTGTGTGTGAGAGACTTGTCTGGACTAGTTGCAGGCGAAGTACTCCTTCAGTGGAGCGAAAAGGTGCCTGATGACGGGGACACTCCAGGAGCGCCCCAAAAGCCGCTGTCGAGCCAAACGACTCATGTTGGACACGTCGGTATAATGCACGGGGAAGCCGAATACTCTGAAACACACAGACACACAGTTAGTCACAAGAAGAAGGAAAAAAATACTTCACTGCTTCAATGAAGTTCCTGCAAATATGAAATGCATACTAAATGTATTTAAATTTTGTTTAATTTCAAACCAACCCAATGGACAATTTATCAGAAGTGGTGGGCAAAACCAGTGGAACAACAGAAAATCATCAACTAGAATAGATTTAAGACAAAATCTTGGCCAATGGTAGATACTTTGACAATATAAAACTAAAACAAAACTGCTTAGTTAGCCTAAAAGTTGAGTATAAAAAATTGTTGCCTATACAAGAGACAGTGTTGTGAAATCGTAAAACATATGAAACTTAAATGTTCACATTAGGCTAACTTTTAAGCTTGTCATCTAAGTGAAAACTAGTTTGTAGTGTTCCATCTAATAATAACAAGAAACACAGTGTTTGTTAGCAAACAGACTCAACTCATGTTTTTGAAAAGTAGTAAAATGTGTTTCAAAAGTACTAGTTTAGTGACCAAAACATATGAGTGCTGCAAAAAGTTTAAAATGAAATAGTTCTGTTTGTGTGTGTTTTTAAGATGGTTCATACAATACCTATTCATGTGTTGGGCATTATTTGTACGTAAAGAGTGCAGTACCTCTCCATCTCTGTGCACCACAGGATGTCCTCCTTGTTGTCCATGTAGACGGGAAAATGCTCATCTTTCCCCTGCTTCACAGAGTTGGAGCGTGTCGTTATCGTACGTAACTTCTCAAACTGAAATTCACACCCGCACACCATCCCACACAGAGACACACACCACAGTCCTTTTAATGCTGCAGCTACACAGATTTAGATAGAAAAGGATTCTCATTTGGTCGTGGGGCAAAGTTTTAAAGATGTTTTTTCTCAATTCATTTAAATGTATCCAGTTGTAAATGTAAGTGTATCCCAGTGAAGGTAAATGACTTCCCTCTACAAAAACACAATCTTGGCGTAATCCCTCTACAACTCTGTCTAACGTCCTAGACAACCATCTGAGAATCACATCTCTACTTTAAAAACATACACTACTGGTCAAAAGTGGTAGAATACTGTAGATTTATTATATGGACAGACTTAAACACCACAAAGCTGATTTGGAATGAACTGCACAGGCTTAAACACATTAAGATGATTTAGGATTAACTGAATAGACTTAAATATATGGAGCTGGTTTGGGATGAACTGGACAGACTTAAACCCATGGAG
This sequence comes from Mugilogobius chulae, assembly GCA_038363315.1. Taxonomy (NCBI): domain Eukaryota; kingdom Metazoa; phylum Chordata; class Actinopteri; order Gobiiformes; family Gobiidae; genus Mugilogobius; species Mugilogobius chulae. Next base: position 32,513,448 of record CM076405.1, on the reverse strand, counting down.
CTAGTTTAGGATGAACTGGAAAGATTTAAACTCATTGAGCTGATTTGGGATGTACTGGACAGACTTAAACATATGGGGCGGGTTTGAGATTACCTGGATAGACTTAAACATATGGGGCTGGTTTGAGATGACCTAGACATACTTAAACATATGGAGCTGGTTTGGGATGACCTGGACAGACTTAAACATATGGAGCTGGTTTGAGATGACATGGACAGACTTAATCCCATGGAGGTGGTTTGGGATGAAGTAGACAGACTTAAACATATGGAGCTGGTTTGGGATGACCTGGACAGACTTAAACATATGGAGCTGGATTGAGATGAACTAGACAGACTTAAATATATGGAGCTAGTGTTGAATGAAATAGACAGACTTAAACATATGGCGCTGGTTTGGGATGAACTGACAGACTTAAACCCATGGAGCTGGTGTTGAATGAAATAGACAGACTTAAACATAAGGATCTGATTTGGGATGAACTGGACAGACTTAAACCAATGGAACTAGTGTGTAATGAAGTAGACAGACAAACATATGGAGCTGGTTTGGGATGAACTAGCTAGTTAGAGATGAACTGGACAGACTTGAATCCTTGGAGCTGGTTGATGTGGTGTTCTAACACTTTTGACGAGTAGTGGAAAAAAATAAAATAAATAAACATAGCATACCTTAGCTGTGCGGCCATGTTCAAGGCACTCTTGTAGGTCCAGCCTGTCATTCACCATTGGCGTAAGAGGCCTGAAAAGAAATAGAATAAAGTTTACCCTATACGTTCAGTTCACGAGACATCACAGCATTCTATAATGTCATTTCAATGACGTAGGGAGATAAACTGAATGTTGCTTGAATGCAGTTTATCTTAGTACAAGAGGTTAATGATTTTATATTTGTGAATTCATTCTTCAGATACTTCATGGCAAAGTGCAATGCTATAAATAGGAAAGCTGTCTCTTGCTCTCCATCTTACAATTGCTTTGAATTCTTGAACGTGAATGGAAAATAATAATATTACAGTTGGTTTGTGCAGTACCTAGACATGCCAGGCAGGTTTCCCCAGAAATATCGAGCGCGGTGAGCAGCAGAAACCTCTTTAGCATCGATCATGACTGGGTTACACTGAAACAACAACAGCATTAGTCCGTCTCACTTCATTCAACAACACAACCTGAATGAAGCACCTACAGTACCTCTAAAAACCTCGAGATGTCCCGTTTGTCACTGACGCCCATGGCAACTACGTTTTCAAACAGCCAGAAGAAAGGCCTCTCGTCACCAGGTTTGGGACGAGCTTCGTGAAGAAGACGATAAAACTCAAAAAACAACCGCCCAGTTCCCTCTGGAAAAAAAATAAATATTGTCATCTCAATGGATATAAAAGCTTAACAGCTGTTAAAATAAAAGCAATATGTATAGATGCATTCATTTCATGTCTTACCAAAAAGGCCTTTTCGTGCAGGATTGACTATTGACAGGTCATTACAGGGACTTCCTCCAATTACTAGGTCAAATGGTCCCCACTCTTCGATCTGAAATTTAAAGCCCATATGACAAATTAGTACTTTTTAAATTTTTGACTTACTTTGATGTGATAGTCTTTATGGTAATAAATATGTATCATTGTTTACAGCAGCAAAATATAAAAGTTGAAAATTACAGGTAGAACTTGGTCAAAGTAATTTTGCTTATTTATTTTTAAAAATGCTAACTGACTCCTGCCTGCATATTAATTTCCTGTTTAGTTCATTTCTATGGGGCTTCACTGTCTCAGTTTAAAATGAAAACATATTTTAAGATCGGGCAGTGAACAGTGAGTTGTTGGTAGTTTTCTCGGTAACACTTTATAATAATGTCCAGATACAAATCATTTATGAATGTTAGTTAACCATTAAGATAACATTACCTGATCATCAGTAAATGATTAGATAGTATTTACTACTAATGAGCAAACATTTGCTAATCATTTACTTCCGTCCCCTATTCTAAAGTGATGACCATTTCTAGGTTTTCCAAAAAATGTGTTTAGTGATATACTGTGTTATCCAATTCTCGATATCAGTACCAATATCACAAACCCCAATCCTAAACTTAACCATAGAGTTATGCCTAAACGTAGCCAAACTGGTTGTTAATGTTTTCCCATGGTAAGGTTGTTACGTCACAAACAGTCACAGAAGCCAGTGAAGGTGCTCACTTTGATACCACACTGGTTTACCTCAAAAGTCTAGATGATCTTATCACTACATGCACATCACTTTAGAATAGGGGCCGGAAGTAAATGATTAGTAAATGTTTATTTATTGTTAGTAAATACTATCAAATATATTAGTAATGATTAGATAATGTTATCTTATAATTAACTAACATTTGTAAATGATTTGTACTGTATCTGGACATTATTATAAAGTGATACCGTTTTCTCTGAAAACATGTTAAGTACTTTACAAATGAGGAAGATATTTCACCAAAGAACCAAAGTGTGTTTATAAAAGATGTGTTTGTGTGTCAATGCTAACGCTAAAGTCTGACAATTAATGAGTCTGACAAAAATAAACAGCTTCTATGCACAGGGTCAATTTGATTTTTGAAACAGAATCCTGCAGAATCCTGCTTTTTCTATAAAATGCAACTATATAGTGTACTATTGTGTCACTTATGTGAGCATCAACCCCTGTTCACAACCAACCATAACAGTTGTAGAATTACTTCTACTTGTGTCATATGTCTGATTTTTCCTCAACCCAGTTATGCCACACAGCATAATTGCTATGCTAGCTAAAGTTTATATTTTATAATATTTACATCTGGTTAAGTTTAGGGATTTGGGAAAGGTATGCTAACCCACTCATCGCATGACTGCATTGAGGACAAAAAGTGTCATATTTGTTAGACAAAAGTCAATTATAAACCTCATTATAAAAGCCAAATTGGGTGAACTCAAGAAAAATGTTGAATGTGAAATGTTTTACTCAAAATAGTGGTTTAACCTGTCATGCGCACTTCAGTGACCGCATATACAACTCAACAAAGTGTATCTGATATTTATCAAATCATCAACCTTACTACAGGAAGTTTTAGTAAATAAATAAATAAACAAACAAATAGATCTATAAGAACAGGCCAGGTTTATTTTTAGTACCATTTGTGAAAGCTGTTACGATACATGTGTTGTACTCACATGTTTGCGTGTAACATTGCGGACATCCCCGACATACATGATGCGTCCCTGGTGTCGGACCATTCCCACTGTGATGGAGTCTTCACACACTTCTGACGCTACATATTTGTCCACCTGGAGCCCCAAATCTTTCAGCACTAACAGACCTGAATACAAAGAAAACAATTATTTAAGAGAAAAGCAGTGTTGCCAGATTTTCAGAGAGCAATATGTGGCCAAGCAGTTGAAAAAAAAAATACGGAAAAAACACAATAGTTCTCCTTTAAAACATAAAATATGCTAAAAAAAACGGTAGATTGTGTGTTCACCTGTGGCAATGCCGTCAAACAGAGACAATACTCGGATGGGCTGTCTTTTCTCTGCTGCTACTGGAGGATACAACTTGGCTGGTTCCTAAAAAAACAAGGACAACATACAAAGCAATTATTATTCAAGAACACCAACAAGTTTAGCTTAGTTTATTTATGAACTAATGAAGCAGACATTAACAATAGAAAATGTACATGTTTAAAAAACTATTACTTTTTGTGACTAAAGGATGCTAGCCACAAAGAGTGACTAGCATCTCTGACTCTTTTGATAGTAAGAGTCAGCGATCAAAAAGGGAGTGCCGCAGGGATCCATTCTTGCGCCTACACTATTCACCATCTTCATAAATGACCTGGGGAAAGCCAAACTCCACCTTTAAGCAGACGACACTGTGGTCTACTCTGAAGGTCTGTCTATGGAGGTGGCCAAGCAAAAATTACAAGCAGAATTCTATTCTTATGAATTTGCTCTATTGAGCCTAAAACTTACACTAAATGCACAAAAAACGAATTGCTGATTTTTTCAAAAGTCTGCTCCATAATTGATCAAAAATATCCATGCTCCATTGACCTCTTTACACAAACTGGACTCTGTGTATATTGCTGCATTACGCTTTATCACAAATGCAAAGTCTCTCACTCATCACTGCGCTCTGTATGATTTGGTTGGTTGCTCATCCTTGTCAATTCGCAGAAAACAACATTGGTATATTTTCATTTACAAAGGAATTCTGGGGAAACTTCCTGGTTACCTGAGTACTGTCAGCTCCGGTAGTTCATCTTTTCAACTACTTTACATTGTGCCTCGATGCTTCACTGAACTGGGAAAAACTGCTTTCTCATACTCTGCTTCGTGGTCTTGAAATGAGTCAAATTAAAAGCTGTAGTGTGTCTTGATAAGTGTTATGGTTGAGAATTGTGTATGATTTTCTTGAGTAAGTTGTTTCTATAATGTAATATTGTGTAAAATTGTACTCTATTGTATTGATAGTGTTGGCTGCTACCTTGGCTCTGAATTCTGAATCTCAATGGGACTTCCTGGTTAAATAAAGGTGAATTTAAAAAAAATGCTCAAGGGAATTTCTGAGAGGTATGAAGTAGTTGTTCCTGAAGTGAATGAGCTATTAAGATGGCAACATTGAAAAATATACATACAGTGCTGGTGTATGCTTAAGTATGATACAAATAAATCGCTCTTGTACATTCAATATCTCAACAAATGACAAATGAATGAATTAAATAACCCATATATTTAAAGAAATATGCTTGTAACAATAATAATTAGACCCTCAACCACTTGTCAAGATTTGAATCCTGTACTGAAGTGGTAAAACATGATAAAATAAACATATGATGAGGAAATAATACACACACAGTTCAATACATTGCCAAAGTGCACTCACAAAGTCCTGCTCGTGGTTGTTGGCGAAAAAGTGCTGAAGCCTACAGGGCCAGTCGTCCCTCCGCCGCAGCAGGCCGTACGTGCTCCGGGGCCCACACATGTAGCAGTTCCATGGGTCCTCCTGGATGGCTGCGGCTGCTGAGCCTGATCCGACTAACAAGTCCACACACTCCACACAGAAACACCTGAAGCACAATAAAGAGGGGGAGATTTGGTAATGTAGACACATACACAGAAAATTAATCCTAATGTAAACCATGTCTTTATAATTTCGCTAGATATGCAGCTGGGGAAAACTGAACTTAAATAGATGAAATAAATTGAGGAAGATTTTCATTGATTGATTGCCATGGAAAAGTGTTTTCTAAGCAAGATCAGTCAAATAAAGTCAAATAAATTTGGACCTCAGGATTTTCATAGATTCTTCCCCTTTACTTGTTGGACCAGTTTTGTGTCCAATTACAGGCTCAGTAAATAAACTGGTTGCTAATTCACTCTGGGACCATTTCATATTTGGACAATTGTGGGTAAATCTTTTGAACAAATCCTTTTATTTGAGTCATAAAGAGGTTTGTTCCACTGACCTACAACAGTTGTTGTTTCCACACATGAGCACTTCCCTGCCTCCACAGCAGATGGTGCAGTATGACTGGTATCCATCATCATCGTATTGATAGGCACATTCCAGGAATGAGTTCTGCATCCGAAAATAAACAAACAGTTTTAATGTGCTTTGAAATGATCTGATTTCATTAACTTAAGACTTTCAAGTTCAAAGTCCTACTTTGCATCCTTGGCACATGGCTCCCATAAAGAGAGGATGCTCTAATGAGACATTGAGACTTCCACAAGAGATGCAGATATCTGTAACAAACACAATTGTCATGTTGGTAGGTTTGATAACACTGCAAACATTAAAAATGACTTTTACCTTCTATGTTTCTTGTCTTCTTTTTTATTTCAAATATTAGCCTCTCTAATAAAAAACGCTAGAATTAGTATTAGAATTTAAACACATGTTCCTGACCACGGATATCTACTTACCTCTGGTGCCCTCGTCGATGACCTCTCTGATCTTGCCCTTTTCGGCTGCGTTTTTGCGTGGCTTTTTTGCAGGTGGAGGTGTGTAAGCTGCCTCAGGCTCTGCCCACATTTCATGGTACACCTCCTTGTATGGATTTTGTTCCTCTGTTAAGAAAAAGAAAGAATGTGAAATTCAGCAGTTGTGCAACCCCTAAACTACACTGCATGAGTAAAATATGGATTTCTAATTTAAATGGTAAGCAGGTCATAAAAGAAAACACAGCAAATGATGTTCCACTCCTGTGACTGTGGCATACCCTCTGGAGGATCCAGTGATTGTGGTCCACCGGGTAAGAACCCAGTCATGGCCCATTCGATCATCTGTCGGGTCTGCTGCTCCACGGCCTCTCCCTCGTCACTAGAGTCACACTGTGGTAGAGGCCTGCCAGCCCGCGTACTGGCCACCTACACACAGCACAAGCACACACGCAATCACCACAATCTGAGCTGAGCTTTGTCACTCGTGGCAGTCTGGATGGAAAAATGCCCTTGAAGTAAGAGAAAACACTAATTATATGTGGACATCCCGTACTTTAGGGTTTGTATACAACCTAACCACGCTCTGTTACTCATTTGGGCCACTTTAGGAAGATGCGAGTGATTCTCAAACAGTCTTAGTGCTGCTTATGTTACAAAGTAGTCTTGCTTTTACATGCATGATTGAAGAAGACCACATCACAAAAGGGTTATCAAAACAGCTTTGAAAATGTGCTATTGACAAAAACATTTGGGAGTGTTACCTGCAGCGCTTCGAAGATGGCTTTGCGGTACATGGACTGTTTGTTGTAGGTCGGTTGGTGGAAGGCAGAGGAAAAGGAGCTGAACAGCATTAGCTTCTCCACACAAACCTATGAACAATGAAGAATATTAATATTTCCATGTGTATGACTACTTTTTGTAATCAGTTAAATGCTAAGCAGATAGCATTCATCTGTGATCTTTTGCTACAGAGTTACATGATGTGTATCATCTTTGGTACATTTAACATCTATGTGTCTATATTCTCTTGCCACACTGTACAAATATAAAGACATGTTATTATGTATATTCTACAATAATGTATTGAAGACACCTACTTTTACCTGCTACTTATTCTGTCAATATACTGCACTGTTTTCAGTCGGGCTGTGACTCTTTTAATGCCAGGCGATGTCGCGATTTGATTGAAAACCAATTCTCTATTTCAATTTTAAATGTAGGCCTATTTTAATTTGGGATTTTAGGTTATATTATTAAATATGTTCGTAATCAAATCAAACCAAATGACAAAATATTTATCTTGCCACTGACCAATTATTTACAAAATGGGTCACTGGCTCTTTAATGCAGACAAGTTGTGGCTGTAGTTAGCTGTTCTCCACCGCTAACAACAACAACACAGTTCAAATAATGGAGCACAAGGATTAAAAGTAACGCTAATATCCCAGACATCTCTCCACTGTCCCACCAAAGTCTCCTGCTCTGTCTGTGCGCGTGCTTGATGATGTCTCTGAAAGGGAACAAGAGGCTACAATGGCAAACAAAGTTGTATTGAAGTTGTGGCATAAAGAATATAATACTGTATGTGTTATTATAAATTTACAGACTTTTAGCAGTTTGCTTTTGATGAAAAATGTACCATTAAATGAGGCATTTTACAGCGGCAGACCACGAAAGCAGACTGACATAATTTAAAATTTAGAATTGATGCAGAACAGTTACAATGTAGAATCATGATCCTTTTAAGAACCCAGTTTTTTCAACACCCGTAGTCTTTAACCATAGTCAGCGATGCATCTTTTTCGACTGCAGTTAACATACTTTTAACAAAGCCCAAAACTTAGCCAACTTAAGTTAACCTAAGCCTAACCCTCTTATCCACTTTTCTTTAGTAAATATAAAGTCTGAACATTTGCAAGCATAGCTACCAATGCAGAGTGATGTGTGGCATAAAAAAGAAAAAAATCAAGCATCAGGAGGAAATTATTTTACAAAAAAGATTAGGAACCTGATTTAGTATCTTGTTTGTTCTCCAAGTATTGTTGGAGTTTCCCTCATTGTAGGAAAACTAAAAGTTCTCTTATGTTATCTATAAATCATTCCACCTTTGTTGGATAATTATGAGGAAGAGTGGTTGTTCGCCGCTGAACAAAACATCTATATTGTCTGCTTTAAAGAAATGCAACAAGTGACTAACACCTGATTCAGTAAAGGAAAAGAAACAGTCATGACTCAAAGTAAAAGGGAGAATCAGTATTAGTTCTACCCACCACTGAGAACTTTCCGTCCCCAAACCACATGACCCAGCGTGTGCCGTCTGCTGCCCGACTCCTGCCGCTCACCCACCAGGACACGATTCGACCGGGCCACCACGAGAACCCCCGCAGCTTTCCAAACACCAGAGTGCCGATGCCAAAGCCACGGCCATCCTGTGGGCAGACATATCACACAGTATATTATGTATCAATCAGAGTTAAAAAGGCCGGTGAGCATCTGACACTTTAAGGGCCTCATTTATCAAAAATTTGGTCATGTGCAAAATACGTTAAAGGGAGCAAAAACACTTACACATACCCTATCAATGCAAAATGTCACGTTTGAAGAAGACAGAAAAGAATTACACTAGAAATTTAAAATACACGTCTCCATGTTCTTGTTATTTGTATACTGCAGAATAAGGTGTACCACAGATGGAGCTATTGTGTAAGTCAATGTGGAGTCTCATGCTGCAAACAAACTAAACAGAAGTCAGATGTGTTCAGGCCTCAGGTTTATATGTTCAGTCACTATAAATCCACGTCTTGAGGTGTTCAGCAAATTTGCATGACAAGTTTGAATCCAGCATGGCAAGTTTTGTATGTTCGCACACCGTTTGAAGCAAGCATGTTTTAAAGCAAGAACACTTAACCTGCCTCCACAGCAATAACCACTCCATCAGGCAGGGACACCAATCCGCGCGCATTTGTTTCATAAATATTTGCTGTCAAATTTTGTGCTTATACACAATTTCTGATGCAAGAAATGTCCAGTCGGATCACAGCTTGAGAGGGACAAATGTGATTTTCAGTGGAAGTGCTTTACATAGCATAATTCTTTCACTTCATACATTCTAATGGTAAGCTAATAATGTAGAGAGTGGCTCTGCACCATTGGCTTCTACAACCACCAATTATTCACATGTCACATGTCAGACTTAAACCTTCATACTTGGCCTGGTAGATAAAGAGTGTTGCCTATGGCGTTCAACAGTGGAAGATCACCCTGGTTCCAGAAGTACAGAACCTCATTAAAAACTCTTTTGAACTATTCAAATCTAAAGAGTTTAAAGACATCTTGCGGGCTAGTTAGCTGAGCTTGGGTGGTCCTCTCCAGTTACACTTTGTTATTAGTATAAAACAGTTTATTATCCATAATTGCAACCAAAACTAATACATGTCGATAGCAACCGAAAATATGAGAGTCAGATTTAAAACCTTAATCGTGTTTGCAGTGTGAAAATCAGCTACTCCACCTTTAAAATTTGGCAAAATGCCTTCATAACTTTGTAAATTACAAATCGATTTTCAACAAAAATGTAGGTCTTATGTTTATGACTCACCACAGAGCTGATTAACCCTGAGGACATTTGAACAGTCTTATAATATTATTTTTTTCCCAATATCCCTATGGGAGTTTATAATGGGAGCCTGTACTTCCTGAACCAAGGAGTGGGCCGAGCTGTTGTGCTCCACGGACACAATAACGATTTACACTATTGCCTCGTTTACGCCTTCGTTTACGTTTTACCTGGTACTCTATCTCTCTAGGCGTGGCCTGGTCCCCTCGAGTGGCGGGCTCTGGTGTCATGGCAACAGTGGGGGAGGCGGGGTCTGTGTGCTGCTGGGACGGGGCCGGGGCCGGGCTCGGGGGTTCCTCTTCCTTCTGAAAATCCCCCTCCGACAAGTCGTCCATCATGCTGATCTCGGCCTCTCTGTAAGCTCGCCGCTCAGCCTGGAAAAGAGAAGAAATAAACTACTTATCAAGTCAAACAAACTGAAAATTGCTTCTTTTTTTTTTAGCGCACAATATGTTCAAATATGTTAATTGTTAATAATAAGCTTGACCACATTTCTCATAACGGCTGATCAGCTGACTCTGACAGTCCCAAAAACAAAAAGGAAAGGTCAAGTCTTTTCAATGGCTAATCCTTGCCTCTGGAACAATCTGTATTTCTCTGTATGTATTAAGTTTCTTTACACTGTAAAAAATCCTAAGGCCAAAAAGTTAAACTAACTTAAATCTTTATGTTGAAATAACTTGACAATATGAGTCAAAGATTTTCAACTTAAATTTTTAAGTCATAAAGAGAGAAAGAGAGACAAAGGGAGAGAGAGAGTAGAGAGACAGAGACAGAAGAGAAAAAGAGAGAGACAGGAGAGAGAGAGAGAGATGGAGAGAGGCAGGAGAGAGAGAGAGGGGGGGTAGGAGAGATAGAGAAGGAGACAGGTTAGAAAGAGAGGGAGAGAGACGAGAGAGAGACAGGAACGAGAGAAGGAGAGTTGGGGGGCAAAAGAGAAAGAGACAAGAGAGAGACAGGGGAGAGAGAGACAAGAGAGAAAGAGAGAGAGAGGAGAAAGAGAGAAAAAGACAGAAGAGAAAGAGAAGAAGACAGGGGAGAAAGAGAGGGAGAGAGACGAGAGCAGACAATTCACATCCATGAGTTTAATCAACATAAAACTTTGTACTTACATTTTTAAGTTAAACGGTCTTATATTTTTTACAGTGTAGTTTCTTTAAGTTTCTTTTTTTTTTTTCTGTTGACTATAATGACAAAAAAAAATAAATAAAATAAAAATATAGTGTTTTTAAGACACCCAAAGACGTTTCACATATATCATTCATTCACTCCCCACTCAGTTTTGTGCCATTGGTAGAGCTGGTCCATACTGACAAAAATGAATATCTCGGTACATTCTTGACACATCTCGATAACAATATTATATACAGCTGTGGTCCCCAATCTTTTTTCTTGTAAGGAAGGACAAGTACAGTCACAATTTTCTTTTCAAGGGACTGATCGACATGTGTAGCATCAATAACAACAACGTAGAATGCATACAACTGATCATTGTGTACATTTTTAGCTCTCCTATTGTTAAATTTGCTGTTTATTGGGTAAATGTGACTCTGAATCTGTTAAAAAAAAACTGTGATTTTCATTGTAAAAGACAAGGAAATAATAGAAAATAAAATACGTCTTAAAAAATCCTCTGGGGCACAGTAAGAGATTGCTGCAACCTGGTTTTGGGCCCCGAACAGGTAGTTGTCAGTTCAATGTAAACGTGTTAAAACGTTATCAAAATTGTTATGGAAAAACAACAACATTAAAAATGCAATATCGTGATAAAAATTGAATCGTGAGCTCATCCCTGTGACAATCTTCTTTTTTGATAAAATCGTAATATCGGGATTTTTTATTTCTCTATTTACTCCATCTGTTAATAATAATATATATTTTTTTCTTTTCTTTTTTTCAAAGTCTTTTATGAAATTTGAAGGTTGTTTTTTAAACTGCACTTTCAAGTCATCAAAGAGGTGCATTTTAGTTATTTTTCAGGTCTGATTTAAAATCATAATAGACTTTTAGCCTATTTTCATGTCTAAAAGTTATTAAACTTGTTTTTTGTGGAGACACACAACGGTCTAATTAAATAAATATTTTTATTATTTTTTATTGAAGAGTTGAGGTCATTTGTTTTGGGATTGGTCGCTTGTTTTTCTGTGAAAATCAGACTACACTGATCAGCCTATATGACGGCTGGATTTAGACACTGACTGCAAAGAAGGAATTTTCTAAAAAAGCATATGATTGTATTCATCTTAAAAGCTATTTGAAAATAGACAGTTTACAAGAAACGTGATAAAATCGAAATTGTGATCTGGCTCCAAGAAAATTGTGATATACATTTTTTGCCATATCGCCCAGCCCTAATGCAAATACATTTAAAACTGGTTGAATTAGTGTTGCAGTGATCTTAACAGGTCACTTTTCCACCTGAGGTTCCAGCGGTCGCCCATCTAAGTACTGCCCATGCCCAACCTACTTAACTTCTGATATCTGTCAGGATCAGGCTCTGACATCCAGGTATGTGTGCTGTTTTGTTTGTTTGTCCCTGTTTTATTTCACTGCTTTAATGTAACCTGTAGAACACTTCGGTCCACATTGTTGTTTTTGAGTTGTGTCTGCGCAGACACAGGTCGGTCGGTCGGGAGACATTTGTCGGAGCGGGACTACTTCAGATCAAGGCCACAGCTCCAGGAACAATCCAATAATTGTGTTGTAAATAGGAAGTGAGTGAGCAGGAGAGAGAGAGAGGGTGTGGTGCCAGAGCTGAGAGAGTTCACCGGGTTCATCCGAGTGCAGCAGGAGGACACAACTGAACATAACACAAGTATTTCACACATTTAGGAATAAAGTTCTGAGGAAAATATACATGTTGTGTTTATGGTAATGTGGTGATGTAATAAGGTCAAAAGGTGGGCACAATCCTGTTTTCTCTATCCTTTGTATTGTTTAGTCTAGCTGGCAGAAATAAACAGAAACACAAACGAGCAGCAAACTTTGGCATCAGACTTTTTTACAAGCTGAAGAGAAAAACTCCAGAAACTAAATCAAGCATTTAATTGAATGAGCCGATCCAAGAAAAATCTCTCAGTTTGGCTGTGAGTGAGAAAGATTTGATGTAGTGATAGAGGCAGAATACTTAAAAATGTAACAGTACATTTCTAACATTTTAGTCGGAGTCTGATTGCTTTTTTGATGTGTTAGTATCATTTCATGTAGTGGCTTTATGTTCTGCATAGTAAAGTAGAACATAACATTTATCTTCACATCTTTATAAACAAATATATTCCAGTTTTTTTTTTGTTAACTTTAACAAAAGTGTGTTCTATTTGCCTACACCCTGAGAAGAATCTAGTTCTACCATTACAAACGTAGGACCTTTTTTTTGCAAAGTTTATTTTTACCAAAACAAATCAATTTGCCCTATTTACCAGCCTAGAGGTAAAGGTGCGCTGTGTAACTTTTTGATATGAAAATAGACCCAAATAAAAATTTGTTTTTTTTTCATTTAGTTGTTTTTGTTGCTCTAAAGTAGTAATAACAATATATGTAGTAATAACATATATTGTAGTAATAACAATATATGTAGTTTGATTGACGATGTTCCAGAGTATTGCTTTAACTTTCTATTTCTGCTGAACTATACAGTTCCCTTTTCACCTCCAGGAAGTTACACTGTGAACCTTTAAAGTACCTTTTCTTTTACCTTTGGTTAAAAGTAGACAGAATCCTGGTCTGTCATTTTTAAACCAAGTTTAATCTGTAAAAAGTGAATGTGGATAACATGCATGTGTGATTAAAATAACCTCAAAAAATGTTGTCCCAACTAGGAGTGTCACAATATAACAAATTTGTATTGCAGGACAAAATATCATGATTTAGCAATAATTCATTAGAATTATCACTACTGCTTTCTTTTTTTCTCCCATTCTCATTGTGAATCACATCATTCTTCCACAAGTCAGATAATGTTGATGTGAAGTTTACTGTAATATAAATTGTTAAAAAAACAACCAAACAAATAAATAAACACAAAAAATAAAAAAAATAATTTATGAAGCCAGTATTGATCTTCATTTTTTGACTTCCAGATATTTGCTTAAACTGATCATTTGAATTTGTATAACAAGGCTCACAAAATCACAAATTTACTTTTCACTGAAGCAAAAAAGTTAAACAAAACATTTATCTGAGATAAAACTATCTGCGGAAAATATCAGCTATTTTTTATCCGGCAAACTCAATATTTTGTCCATCCCTAGTTTCAACAGAGTGAACTAAAAAGACTTCATTTTGGCTTATAAAGATGTCACGATTATCATTCTATTATCGAATAGAATAATAATCTTGACCTAGTCCCAACTATAGTTAACACTGAACTTCATCCAGGGTGCCAAATCTGTTGTTACAAACTGAACAATGACATCCACCTCTGTTCATCTGCACATTCCCTAAACTCCACAGAGACAGAAGCAGCGGCAGCGGCGGCCTGTGAGGACCATTATAAGGACCATTTCCAGGACAATAAAGGTCAAAGGAAGAAGAGACAGTAAAAGTGAGTGTCAGGTCGTGACAGTGTCTCCTCAGTTTGACCCCGAGGTCAGCGGGACACCCCATCCGACTCCTGTTGACCCCTGACCCCCATAAGACTCCTAATGGTCCTGTTACACGGGCCATAGGCAGACCACACATTCTAAAGAGCTGGAACAGTGGTACGGAGAGAAGAAACATCTGGGACAGGACAAAGAAGAGATGTGTAAAACCAATATAGATCAAAAGAGCTGGGCATCACATCGAATTTTAGATCATATCGTGAATGTTGCAAAAATTGAATATCGAGTATAGTGTGCAGTAAAAACATGCTGCAAAAGAGCTCATTTACAAAAAATAAAATAAAAAGTGATGATGTACTCTTAAAGCTTATAATATCATCACTTATATAAATACAGGACAATTACCTTGGAAGTATTTGTAGTTTTATCAAAATAGTGTTATGAAAAAATGACATGGAGGCTGCCATTTTGCTGCGGGTATGACATAAAATAGTGTTGTCAAGGTAACAGGCAGTAGCAGGTAACTAAGCAACATGAATTCCTGGGTTAAACCTTGTCAGTTTGAGCCGGAGCGACGCCAAATACAGAACGATTATGTGGAATCTAGTAAAACTGAAGGTAATCGAGAGGAAGAGGCAAGAACTGGACACTGTCAGTGGTGTTTATGTGGCAACTGTTCACAGATGAAACTGTGGGAGTAACCATGGCAACACTACTTTATGTCATCAACCAAAATGGCGGCTCCCAGTGGCTTGAAAACAACATAAACAATGACAATTTTATAAAAAATAGTAAGCAGTTATATATTTGTTTGTAATTTATTTTAATAAGCATGACCAGTACTAGTGTTTTAGCCATATTTGTCTTCATATTCAGGGTGAGTAGATTTTTTGGTTGGTTTGAACCTGATTGAAGTAAAAAAAGAAAAAATCACATCTTGTCTTCTTGAGATAATAACTACATTTACTTGTGCTACTTTTTTGTCAAACCTGCACTAGGTCATTCAATCAATTTATTATCTTATGTCGTTTTTCCAGTGTAACTCATTTGAACACGGATTTGAACACATTTATGTTGAACTGACAGAATATCGTCCAATTGCCCAAAAATTGTCGAGGTATTCATTTTTGTCAATATCGCCCAGCCCTAGATCTTTATAATTATCATTTGTCAGAAAACCTCAGTGATGTGGAGAATAAGATGTAATAACTCAACAGTTTTGACTCACTAAAATGACTAAGACACATTCATCCTCTGCATGTCACCTACGCTTTAACCATCTCTGATAAAATACCTCACCCATGCATGCTGATCAGGCCTGGACTCTGGTCTAATCCCCAAACCCATCAGTGGATGAAGCTGTGTCAGTTGCCTGGTAACAAGAGTCATGTGACCATCCCACATGAAGAAGGACTGACTCACTCTGACGGCTTCATCTGCAGCCACACAAACAGGCTCAACCTCCGACTGAGGACACGGCCACACGCAGGCACCGGACCAGAGGGTGTGCGGTTTGAGTCCTGCGCGATGCTGTTTCTTTTGTGTAAGTGTTAGTCTTGTTTTAGGATAAAAAAATAATTGAGACTAGAGAGAGAGCGTAGCCATTGTAACATTTAGTAACAAGTGTGCAGTTCCGGCGGCCATATTGTGTTCATGTCCAAACTGTGACCCAGGGACCAAACTTCCTGTTAGATTGGCCCAAATTACTAAAAGTATTTTTTAATGTCAAATTTGAGCAATTCTTCTATTATAGTTAGAGCTGGGCGATCTAGGAAAAAAAAAAAAAATCCAGATTTTTTTTCTCATTTTGATTGATCTTGATTTTCAGTTCGATTTTACTTAACTTTTTAAAAAACAAATAAAAAATGCCATTCATGAACATAAACAAAATAAAAACATTTAATATGTTTCATTTCTTTAGATTTTTGGAAATATATATTAAGTTTGACTTTTGCTCCAAACTATACATTTTTTATTGACAAAAGATTGGTTTTATCTTTTGATTCAAAACACACCACCAAATAATTGACGATTCGGTTCAATTCAATCTCTTAATTTTTTGATTAATAATATAATAAAAAATATCGCCCACCGTGGAAAAAAGTCAGCTCTGGTATAAGGAGTCTATTGAAGATCTCATACAAACTAATAAGAAGGAAGCTGATCCTGCCTGTTTTCTTTAAATGTTGTGATAATCAACATGTTCAACACGTCAAAGTAACAATCCTGCACCAAGTCTTTCAAGGCTCTGCTTTTCTACAATCTAGATCAGGCCTATTCAACTTAAGGCCCTGGAGCCAAATTGGCCCTTCAAAGATTTGATCTGGCCCTCAACTCATTGTCCCATTATTACAAAAAGATACTTTCTCTTGCTTGTTGGTTTAAACTGGGCGATATGGACAAAAATGTATATCTCAATTAGTGCTGTCAAGAGATTAAAAAAAGTTAGAGATTAATTAATTATGATCTGTAATTATTTAATCTAATGAATCTATTTTTAATCTCACCTAAAATTGCTTAGAAAAACAACTGAAGTGTTTTTGTTTTTATCCAATTTAAATACATTATTGTTGCAGATAGGAAATCTTAATATATTGCAAAAAATAAAGACTTTAGGAAGTTTTTGAACATAAAATTCCCGTTCATCAGTCAAATAACTTTCGCCTGCCTTTTTGTCTCGTTGCTACTCATCACCAGTTAAAGATTTCAAAATAGATTAATGCGATAAAAAAAATACTTGATTAATATGTCTGTAATTAATTAATTAATCTCAATCAATGCACTATTTTGACTCCCGTAATCTCGATATATTTAGCTCATCTCTCTAGACATGATATATATCTCGATGTCTTTGTAATTACATTTTTTAATATTTTTAAATATTTTTTCTAAGCCTTTAGTCTGCTAAATAGAAAGTAGAAATGTACATTTTCATTGAATAAATTCATTGTAGTTGTGCCTTTTGCTGAGTAAATCTAAATTCTACGCATAGCACAAATTCATAATTTGACAATTACAACAAAATAAAATTGAATAGATCTTCTCTTTCTCTTTGTCACTTTTCTTTGTAACTGTAACTGCTTTTCATCAGTTTTAGGAGCTATTTTTCATCAGTGATTCAATATTTTGATATGTATATGGCCAAATTTATATCTTGTCCAGCACATATCTCGATATACAATATATATCGGTTAGCCCTACCTTAGACTTGATTGGGTCCTATTTTAGTTCTGGTTTAATGCTGATATTTTCTTTGTCCTGATCTGTTTTAGAAGTTTTGTAGAGCATTCAAATTCAAACGTAGATTACAGCAGGGTTATTTTCCTGACTAAAACAGATATAGCGCTGTGTTTTGTCAAAAGTGGTGACGTTTGTGCAACTATTCAGTCCCAGAGAGGCCACGGTTTTCGGTAAAAATCTGTCCCTCGAGAAAAATCTGTTGAATAGCCCTGATCTAGATTCTCAGTTTCTACTATGGGAGTTAATGAAATTAACGAAGTTTCAGGAGCAGGACCACAGCCCCTTTTGCATCAGGAAACCACACCTCGTTCGCCTTCTCGGACACACCTCCAATTACCCAGAAGCCTCTTCTTAAACCGCCCTTTCCTAACAACACGTCTTGTCTCAGATCTCTCGACCCCACCCTCCCACCCCACATTTCATCTGTCCTCCTGCTGAAGACATCTCCATCTACAGGTGGGGGGGTCCTGAATCGGCTGATCGGATTGCTGAGACAGAGCCCCCACCCACAGTCTCCTCGATCCAGCCATCGATCAATCATCAATCAACAATCATCAATAAATATATTAATTGCATTCTCTGATGTGGTGTGGTCCTTGCTAGTGAAAGTTTCACTAGGTTGGAAAATTCACGATTCAACTCTATAACAGGGGTTGTATAATGTCATCCTCTCTCTAACTTAATGATTCAAAAACAGATCCAAACATTGTCACTAAAGTCACTACTGGGTACAAACAAATGCTACAAAGAACCATAATCCAGAACTAAAGAACTGAGCGGAGGTTGTAACGTTGTGAATTATGACTTTCAACTTTTTCAGACCCTGTGTCCCGGTCAGTGTTTTCACTCTCAGGCCTCGCCCCCGTCACCTCTGAACTCCGACCTCACGACCTCGCCAATGAGCGGTGACTGAAGCCACGCCCCCCTCTAAACTGCATCTGACACTGACCTCGGAGTGAACTCTTCCTACTACAACATATAAACACAGAAGAACAGCACGGTTAAAATACGGTTGAGCTAAATTCGGAATAGAAAGCAAAACACAAATCAAGTATCGAGTGTGTCTTTCGGTGTATTGGTTGAAGTTGAATCATCAGAAAGAGTCGACTTAAGATTTTAGTCAGCTAAAAGTGAAACTACTAAGTGTCTCAATGATGTGACCCAAATGTTTGCAGCTAATTAACTACTCATAAAGAAAAACAAAAACAGTTTAGCAAGATTTCTGTGTAAAATATTAAGAAAAAAATTGTTTAGAAAAAAGAAAAAAGTGCGTTCAAACTATTTTGGTCAACTAAGACACATAAGAGCAATCGACTGACTAAAATATCATCTTCTAACTACAGTTGCAATTTTCTTTTCCAGGGTATGTTTTTAGCTCTCTTTTTGCTTGAATGTGCTGTTTATTGGGTTAAGCGGTGCTATATGTTCATAGTAAAGCACAAGGAAAGAGCGATAGACTATGAAATGAAAACAAAATGCATTTTAATCTCTACTATAAACTAGGGCTGCAACAAGTTAATCGATTAATCGCAACTAATCGATTACTTAAATAATCTTCAACTAATTTAATAATCGAATAATCGTTAACATTTTTTTTAGGTTTGTGATAAATCTATAACTCAAGAACATCTCAAATCTGGAAAAAAGCAGACCTAAATAAGTTATTATGGAAATAAAGTGCTTGAGTCAAGTCTTGTTTATCTAGATTTAAGTATGATTTGTCCTTCTCAAGATTCTTTAAAAAAGTCATTTTTATTCTTATTTGTGACATTTATGTCAAGTGAGAAATGATAATGATAATTTTCTACTTTTGTATAAAACTTAATTAAATTATATTATTAAATTATATTTTAATACAGTCAAATCACTTATGAACTTATCTTTTTAAGATTTTTCCAGTGTACCTAAGCTTAAATTTAGCAAATATCTCGTATTCAAGGGACTTTTCTTTTCTAAACAACTAATCGATTAATCGAAAGAATAATCGCCCAACTAACCGATGACTAAAATAATCGTTAGTTGCAGCCCTACTATAAACGATATAGTCAATGTTCCATTTTTGCATAGCTTCAAGGCAACAATCACGATAATATCTAAAATTCAACACACGTGAGGATCAGTTAAGTGTGATGAATGTCTCAAGTTAAAATCTTTACAAATCAAACAAATACTGCACCACAAAACACTTTTCTGTGTCTAAATGCTAACGCTAACAGGAAATACTAATAAGTACAGAAGTTAGCTATTGTGACCAACTGACGTTCAGACACAGAAGCGTTCAAAGTTCACACTTCAAATACATACAGGAGACTTTGGTTGCACAGAATGTTTTTTTTTTCTTTAATGTTCAATTACTTTCTATGGGGTTTCCATAACTCAGTGTAATATGAATGAATAGGCTAGTACAAAGAGCAAGCCTGAACAGTCACTTGTGGTGAAGTGACGGCTGTTTTAACCAATCAAGAGAATACTTCACTTAAAGTCCACATGATTTTAACATTTTTCTACTTTTAACTTAGTTTGGTTTGATAGTCTTTGTGGTAAATATTTATCATAGTTTTGCAGCCGTAAGGTTGCAATTTATACAAAAAATTGACAACTAAAAGTAAAAAATTACAGGAAGTAATTTAAGTTCAAAAACAGAATCCCTCCACATGTGTCGTCAAAAAGCGCCAAAATGCAAAGACAATTTACACACAACTGACACAGTTTCCTGGAGTTTAAACATCATTTAACACAATTCAAGTGTTAGAAGTTATAACAGTTAGTCACATTGTCACTCCTGTGTTTTTTATGTTGATTTTAGCCCAGATTTACAATGTGGTTGCTAGGTAACAGTTGTGGATTCCCCTCCACACATGTCATATTTACTGGACAAAAGACACAAATAAACTTCATCAAAAAACAACAACAAATTGAGTAAAAACAAGTTAAATGTTTAGTGAAATCTTAATCATAAACATGTTGAACATGTTTTACTATAAATGTAGTCTCACCTGTTATATGCACTTTAAGGACACTTTTGAGTAAAGTTTGAGATCAAACGTCAAAAAATAGCTTTTACCGACACATACCATATTTGCAGCAAGTGCGCTAAAACTTATAGGACTGCCAAAAAAAAGATAAATATATCTATCAGGCTCTAGTGTCAGGATACGTTTTAATCAACGCTATTTTCAGGAATTGTTTTTTTCAACATTCTATAGGTTGAACAAATTCTATTGCTATAAATTCAACATCTCAACTGACAGCACAGAGTAAACTGAAATATCTTTGAACCGACAAAGTGATCATCAAGAATCACAGGTACTTCTGAACATGTTTGTACAAATCAGGACTATATGATTAACCATTTTAAACAGTAAATCTCGTAGAATTTTGGTGCTAATCTGGCATACAAAACTGCTATTTCAGACCTTACCAGAAGACAACAAATACTTCCCACAGCACACATCAAAGTCACGCCGGTATCACTGTTACATCCTCGCTTCCTATTGGTGATCTGCCAAGTGAAAAATCCAATAGACTTACAGCAGGGACATCTCCATCTCCATCTCTAGGTCGCTTCCTTCCTGTCATCTTGAACGCTTTCCCTTTTCTGAGCTTTCAAAGTCAAAAGTCACCCTCTAGCCTTTTTCGCTCAAACCCTGACGCCTCGCTCCGATTGGCCAGCGGACTTAAGAGTGGTGATTTAGTGGCTCCTGCAGTGAACAGATGTTTGGGTGTAGAGTTATGTCTGGTAGCCGCAGGGGTTTAAAAAGCAATGACGACTGGATAGGGTCGCATTGTGTGTGTGTGAGAGGTTAAAGGCTACGTAAGCGCCAGACTCGACAAGACGGAGGGACGTGTTAGGGTCAAAACATGTGCTATAGTTAGGATGGATAGGCCGCCTACAAGTGTTTGGGTTTTTGGGAGATGGATAGCTCGCAGAGGGGAAAGACATGTAGGAACATTTTTTTCTTAGAATGCTGACTTAATCTAATACGGCTTTGATGTTGATTGTTGAATTTAACTATAATAGGCAGCTATGTGCATTACTTGTCATTGTTGGAAAGTGGCTACATGACAATTATAACCATTGTATTGTCTAGGGTTGTTCTGATACCATTTTTTAAAAACAATCCGATACTAATACTTGGGTATGTACCGATACCGATACCAGTCCCGATACCAAACATGGCACTGGCTAAAGAAGTAAACTATAAGTACTCTATTTAGTCAAATTAAATCAACAATCAGACATTTGCAACTAGACTCACAAGTCTCAAAAAGCAAAAAAAAAATGTCTACATACATAAAATACTGTAATACTTCATTTAAAGTCAACTGTTATAGAGTCAAATGTAATTTTCATTAAACAATTGTGTTGAGTTTATTCTTTTTCATAAAAACAACAGAGAAGCTTGTAAAAGGGCAGAGTTAGCATGCTAGCTTGTTAGCGCAGCTCATTAGTTCTGCTTGTCGCGGCCCCTTTTGTATGCTTTTTAAGCCAACAACGCATGCGCAGACTGAAATTACGTCTTTTAAACACATTATTTGTAAGTGTACAGTTAATATTATTTATTTATTTTACCGGCACATTTATTTATCGCCATTTTAAGCTAACAGTTAGCTTAATCAGGCATTTACGGCTTTAAACAGTAAAAATCTCATTTTACAATTATTTAAATCTGTAAGAGGGTTTTGTGTTTAACAATTTAGTTTCGTCTGTGTTTAATAAAAATGTCAATACAAATAAAACAATGTAAAAGAAGTAAAGCTAAAGGTATGAATCGGGTCTTCCGGTACGAAAGGGGCCACTGCTGTTTTTAGCGTTAGTTTAACCGCAGTCTTTCTATAAAGGTTCAATGGCACAGAACAGAGATAACACGGATATTTTTCTGTCTTTGGATTATTTATATGGTTGAATTTTGAAGAAATTTTTTCCAGCTGCTCGGAGCATTATCTGTAGCAATAGCCATAAGCAGAGAACAGGTCAGAACTAATTACACTAAAATTTTAAGTAATTTATACATAGTTCGTGGTTAGTGATAATTTATTTAAAAAGGTCATAGAGTGCCACCAAGAGACTGCGTACCACCAGTGGTACACATACCACAGTTTGAGAAACACTGCAAATATCAGTTCCAGTGAATATTTTATTGGTTATATTTTTCTTGTTAGCAAGCATACGTTACACAATTCTATTGTCCTAACAAACCTGAACCTGATTTGCTTATTCATTTGTCAAATGCGCCCACTGATACTGGGTACATAATACATAATCTATCCTTTGTATGCATGCAACAATAAAACAATCTAATTAACTGTTGTAGTAAAATTGTAAATTAATGACACACATTTCACATAACTTCATTATTTTAATACCTGAGTTAGTATTGCTGGTAAAATTGAAAAAAAAAGGTATTTTTAGTCTGTCACTATCACCCCCTGGTCTCCATGGAGACAGATAAGTTTCATGTCATACTATTGTACATTAGTGACACTGCAATAACTTCTCCAAAGAGAGAAGAGAAGTGGTGATCATCCACAAGAAAAGTTACTATGAGAGACTGGGGCCGATTAGAAATATCTGGCAACTTTTCAATATCAAACCGACACCAATAAACAGAGGAATTTTGCCTGTGCCAAGCTGGAATGCCTCTGGTGGAATGGTTAAATTAGGTAAAATTTGGTTTCTTTTTTCTTTAAAATTCTTGCCAAAAAATAATGACATTTACAAAGCACTTTACCCCCACTAGGATCGGATTGTCTGAGCTGTAATCTCTGTGGTGAAAGAAGCTATGCCAAGTTTGGATGGTCTGTAAAAGGGTCGTTTAACACACACACATGTACACATACATTCTGCTGGCCAAACCTGGAAACATTTAACCCTTCAGCCCATTACTGCCCTCACCATCCTTCCTTTTCACGTCCAATAACTCGTCACTCCCTACAGTGTAATGATCTGACTTACAAATGGTTTGGGTAAGCTCAAAACATACAGTATATCAATATAAGCAACATGTATGTGCATATCTTAAATACTAAACCTCGATTCCATGGAGAATTGTAGTACATGCATCGCAGTACTTCAATGCATGAACAAAACGCAAAGTTAAAGAAAATTAAATGTCCTTTTAGGCTCTGTTACATTTCCATATGTCACAGTCAAAGCTGCTGTTCACATCAGGATTGTGTCAACACCAAACCTAATCAATCAGCTCCAAAGTGAATCCACAGAAAATGGAAGACATTGTATAATACAACATAGTCATTCATTTGATGTAAAATGTAAATAGGTCTGAATAAGCTTCACCTTTGAGTTGTTTTTTCTTTTACTTTTACAACATTGAAAATCCTAATAATATTGAACCACAAACCTATTGCTTTGCTATAAAAAATGACTTCATTTTTAAAAAAATATGTTATTGTAAAAAAATGTTTGGTTACTTAAATAATATCGAGTCGCAATATCTCCGGCATCGCAATAATTTGTGTACTGCAACACGTATTGTACTGAGCCTCTTAATCATAATAATAATCATATTGTGTCATGACAAAAGCGTATTGTCCCAGTTCTATTAATCATTGCACACAATGAATACTACTGACAGTGACTTGTCACACCAGAGGTAAACCCAAGGTTATATACAAACAAACAAAAACACTTTAACTTTTAAAAGTTTGTAAAGATATTTAATGAGCAAAATATGTATTACTGTATATGCATTTTAAGGTTTGCTTCAATGTTCCTTTTTCATTTACACATACTTATAACTGACTATGTATTCTAACTAAACTAGAAAATGTAAAAGTTCAATGATCCAAAGAATACAGTTTTTAACCTTTATGCAGCAACAATTTAGAATCATTCTAAAAATGATCTCTGGTCAAAATGTTTCTTTCAGGCTTTTACAAGTTGTTTCTGAAGTTTGTAATCTGAATTGCAGTTTTAGTCCCACCTCTATCTTCCAGCGGCTGAGCCACTCCTCTCTCTGTCTGCGGCTGATGTAGTACGGGTCTCCAGCCTGATATGTCACCCTGGGCACTGGCCTCCTCCGCAGCCTGCCTGCCTCTCCCTTTGACCACAGACATGTCATTTACACACACTGAATCAAGACAAGTCATTACAACTGCAGATAGAGCTTGCTCACCTCTCTTGGAGAGTCACAGTTTCTGTCTTCTGGCTCGTCTGAAAAAGAAAGTATGTTATTGACAAATAAAAAATATGTAACAATATGTTTTCTATAAACGCTTAGAATCTGAATCTTTTTATATAGGTTTATTATGTCTTGTGTGTCTAAAGGCAAGTGATGTTCAGAGTGGCACTTTGTAACACTGTTAAACTGTAAAGGGAAGCAACTTAACCTAATCAATCAGTTGTGAGGTACACATACATTCTTCCAGCTTGGCAAAAATTTGGAAAGCCTGTACATCATTTAGTTTTTACTAACAATTTGAGGTCCATGCTGAACATTCACACACGTTGGTTTAAGCCCCCACCTTTACTCTTTTCAGTCTGCTCCACTCTTCGTCTCCCTCGTTTCTTGCGTGGGGAGGGGGAGGGCTCTGGCTCCTCAGGTGGAGTGGGCGGGGCGTTTGCACAGGGGTCAGAGCTCGCCATCTCCTAGGAAAAAGAGAAAAAAAACACAGCGTCTAGCTTTCTGTCTGGCTTCATGTGGACTAAACCATGTTCGCCTCCTCCACACATGTGAATAATGCATAACACACACATACACACACAACACACACAGAGAAGAATCAAAGAGCTTATTAGTGTGGGCTTATTAGTGTGGGCTTGTTAGTGCGACACAGGGCAGGTCTGGGTCCGGCTGGGTCTGCAGACAATCACGGCTGTAAACACCTCCGACCACATTAACACAAAACACTAACACATACTAGTGTCACTAATCACAGCTAATGATTTGAAGTTTGGATTTGCAATGTAAGTAGAAACGACAGCTTAATTTACTTTTTTCATGCCATTATTTTTAAATATTCATCTTGTTTGCAGGGCTGTAGTTCTTTAGTAGTTTGGTCGATGGCGCTTTAGTTGATCAAAATTTGTATTTGATTAATTACTTTTGATTTATATTCAACAGTAACAAAAAGAGCAAATTAGTTAAAAAGGACAATAATCGATTTTTACTTTTTTTTTATCAATTTCCCCCAGCACAGATATCTTGTTAATATATCTATTCAAGTAGAAATTAATCCAAAATGTCCTGACTACAACTAAGAATGTCCCGTTTGTTCACCCAACTCTACTAAGTTTGCGTGTTGTTCTTGTTAGCATTGTGGCTAACTGCTGTTAGCATACGTCTTGCTCCTAAAAAGCTTAAAACACATTTGTGATGAACAATTCGGAGGCTCAGAATGCAAATGTTAAGTGAGTGAAACTTGTAGATTGATGTAGGAAGTTTAAAATGAATTATTTTGGTTTGCTTAGATTTTTAAGGAAGCTAAAATCAAGTATAGCACCCTTAAGATTTTAAATCAACTCGTTGGGCTAATCTGCATTTTATACACAAATACACTGTTTCCTTTTCATTTTCTGTATAAATTGTTGTTTTTGCATGAACTCTATTGGATTTTTAGTCTTATCAAGAACAGATTGGGTGAAAGAAATTTTTTTTTTTTTTACTTCTCAGAGCTTTAGCCACACCCCCTTAGTTGACTTTTTAGTCAACTAATCGATCAATGGTACATGCATTTAGTAGGGCGAGCAGATTTTCAAAAAAAAAACAAACTGGGACATACTCGGTTTGGGGTTGGAGGTATGAGAAAACAAAGAAAATGTACAAAATATTTTATTGCTGGGCATCAAAGTGGTTTAAAACTGGGACAAAAACTAGGACAAGTCAGTGGTTTTGGATACATTTGCTGGGACAAGGATACAGGACTCAAAATAGGGATTGTCCCAAGTAAATAGAGACGTCTGGTCACCCTAGTCTTTTGTCGATAAAGAATTTCTTTTGGTCTACTACAGCCTAGCTTGTTAAATAGTTTCATTTCATTTCATTACTTTTGATTATTTACTTATTGGGGATAACTGGCTAGCTAGAGCATGAGCACCTAGCATCTTTGGAGCACATTTTGAACAATTTTGTAAATTGATTGAACACCTTTCACTTTTCATCAGACAAATCCCCAGCAATACATCACATTAAACTAGAAAAAGGGGCCAGGAGGTTTTATGTGTACATGCCGCTAACAGGCTAACAGGTTTTATGAGTGGCGAGTTAAAATGGTGGGGTGAATGTTGAGCTCAAAGGCTACGCTAACAGTGGCGAGTGCTAACAAGCTCACAAAGAAGTAATGAGCAGGTGAGCATGGCAGTAAAAAAAAAAAAAAAAACAGGAACACAAAAGTGACTCAAAATGCTCTTGGTTAAACAGAAGAGTCAAAATTGTATATATTTTAATTTTGCATCATTTTTTCTTTTAAACTAGGACGCTACTTTGAATACTAATTTCGTAAATGCAGGTCCAAATTAAGCTAGCTAGCAAAATTTAATAGTGACAAATGTGAGATTTTCTGTGTCAGCCCAAGAAAGAAAAAGAAAAGAGTTTTAAGTTGAAAAGTTAGCAGAAATGTCAATGTGAGGAAAGTTAAAAAGAGATTTATCAAAACCATTCTGTCCATACAATACAAATCAGTAAAAAACAGTGCAATGACAATGTAGAAAAAGCCAAGACACATAACTACTAAAATGATAAAATAAATTATTCTAAATACAAAGACTAAATACAAAATAAACTGCTAACAAATGTAAATTAAAAAATCAAAATATTCAAAATGATGTGTCTTGGATTCGTATTAGCTTGTCCACGTGTTTGCATCCTCTCTGTGTACTTATTAGCATCACTGATTAGCTTAACATCGGAAGCTGCATTAAGCAATTGATGAAGCTACAACTATATACTTTTAGTTTTAGTGATCTACTTACACATTCAGCAGAACCTGGGTTTGCGGTCATCTCTACGGGCCGAATGTAAATGCCATAGCAATGTCAGTCTGCTTTGGTCCGACTTCTGTTAAAATGTCTGAAATAGTCATAAGGTTTTGCTAAGTGTGCAGGCGTTATTCAAACTCTGAGACAGGAAGTGAACGGTGAGCATGTGTGAGCAGCTGAGCGCTTCCGTTTTAAAAGACAGCGCTGCCCTTGATTTGAACTGTTTCTGATGTGAACTGCGCTGTTGGATTGTGCTTAATACAGCTTCAAAATAAAAAAATATGTTTAGACTTGTAACTGCTAGCGTAGTCTCCTACCAACACTGCAACCTCCTTACAAGATCTATCAATAATGTTTAACCGTGTACTCAAAATACTTGTATAATCGATTACTTTTTATTGTGTTTGTAACTGTCAGTTCTCTCAAAGTGCTTTAAATTTGGTGACATAAGGAAAGTACCTGGCATTTTGTCAGTTGCCACTAATGTTTTGCACAAGGCACATACAGAAGGAGCCTTGTCAGAGGAAATGGCCAACAATACACAATAGTGCAGTAAAAAACACAAAACATATGTAAGTGTTTTGATCTTGTCGAACGTGCTATTTAATATAAACAGTGTTGGTAACTCAAGTCACTAAATACTTGTACTAAAAATACATATACAGAATGCTATATTAGAGTAAAAGTCTTTTATCAGAATACAGACACTTTTCTAAAATAAAACACATGATTTGGCACCAAGTCATTGTTTTGCAGGTCTCAAGTAGGTCAGTTTTTGGCTTCAAGTCCCAAGTCAAAGGAGAGACAAGTCCAAGTCAAGTCTCAAGTCAAAGAGAGACAAGTATGAGTCAAGTCTCAAGTCAAAGAGAGACAAGTCCAAGTCAAGTCTAAAGTCAAAGAGAGACAAGTCTAAGTCAAGTCTCACGTCAAAGAGAGACAAGTCTAAGTCAAGTCTCAAGTCAAAAAGAGACAAGTCTAAGTCAAAAAGAGACAAGTCCAAGTCAAGTCCCAAGTCCAGAAGAGACAAGTCCAAGTCAAGTCTCAAGTCAAAGAGAGACAAGTCCAAGTCAAGTCTCAAGTCAAAGAGAGACAAGTCCAAGTCAAGTCTCAAGTCAAAAAGAGACAAGTCTAAGTCAAAAAGAGACAAGTCCAAGTCAAGTCCCAAGTCAAAGAGAGACAAGTCCAAGTCAAGACCAAGCACTAAAGTACCTAAATTCTTTGTGTAACTCTTGCAAGCTCAATGAATTTTATGATCCTTTTTATAACAAAGTTCCGGTCACAAATGCAGAAGTGAGGAGGGACATGTTCCAGTTTCTTCATGTAAAATTACTTGATGTATTTTTTTTTTTTTTTTTTGAGAAAAAGGATAAAGTAGTCGTAAGTTACAAGTCACAAGTCTTAGTTCGGTTAATCAAGTCAAGTCTCAAATCATCAAAATAGTGACTCAAGTCCAGGTCACGACTTGCAAGTCCACACTTTAGAAATTTAGGATTTAGACTTTTCTGAAAAGGCGTGAAAGCTTCAACAAACAGCTCTAAGACCGTGTGTACGTCTGATATTTTCAACTCTAATTTGTGATAAATGTTTTCTTATCTTATAAAAAATGGCAAAGCAAATCAAAAACAAAAGCTGTTCTGCATTAAAGTTTTCCTTCTTTGATTTGATTTGAATACAGGTATTGAATATTCTGTAACTAGTTTGTTTTTTTAATAACACATCTACATTATATTTTCCTTTTGCAATGTAAATAAAAATATGTTTCTGAGGCAATAAAGGTTAAAACATTGTCATATAAAGCACATAATGAATATTTTTTATAGCATTACTGAACTGTTTGTGTTTTACCAATAATGGAGTACAATTACTACAAAAATAATAAAAGAACAGTAGAGAATGTCACTTTTGTCAATGCTTTTTAGTCTTCCGCATATCAGACTACTACTTCTAACACTAACCAATCAATAGAGTTTGTACTACTTGTGAAGCTAGATTCCACAGTAGACACAGTGTTTCTCCGTTGCCTTACATGTTAAGCCCCGTAGACCTCAGTATTACATACGAGGCTGTGAAGTGATGCCTTAAGCCATGACATAAATGTTTGGGCATGTGGTCCTCTGTCTTCTCAGTTGTACAGTGCAACTTCAAACAGCCACAAGCCACAGACTCTACACACACACACATAAAGACACAAAACCCCGGCAGCTGCTGCACACATGCGGCCAGCACAAGCACGGACAGCAGTAAAGAAGTGAGAATACTGCGCAAAAGTGTAGTTTCAGCTACGGTCCAGCTCCTTATCGCTGAGCAGGACCAGTAGGAACCCAAGTCATGTGGAAGTTAAGCGTGAATTTGCTGCTGCTAATTGAACTTGGCAGGTTTACAATGTGAAAAAAATGTAAAAAAAAAATTAAGAATCTGTAATCTTTTTCTTTATAAGATTTGTTAATGGTGATTGTTTTTGTCCTTACTGTGAAAAAAAAAGTTCATAAGTTTTGTAACACGATTAAAGTTTTACCACAGAGAAAACAGATTATTTTCCTCATTTATAGTACAAGCTGCAGGTGTCAGGTGTGGTTGTGTCTGATTTCAGACACAACCACAGCCTTTCAATAAAAAAAAACTTTCAATAAAAAGCTACTAAATACATGAATTAAACATTGTCTCCACAGAACAATTGTTTATGATTTTGAATAGTTTATATCATTGATAAAAACTTTATAACAAGGAAAGCATGTTAAAAGACAATATTTCATTAAAGTAGGAAGTTTTCCAAGTATCAAACCTAAAGAACATCAGAAAATGACCTCTTTTATGAGGTCAAAGTGTCGCTCAAGGGCAAGCCCTAAAGAACGCAACCCACGTCTGTCAAATATACTCAGAGTTTCTTATGTGACTCTGAGCTCCTCACTCTGTCTCTTAAGCAGTCGATCTTGACCTTTTTCAGTCCCAAAATAAAAAACATAGGCATTCCTGATCTCCAAATACAAAACGTAGGCTACATGAAAAGTGATTGTAGTCTTTAGTCTAAGCCTAGATAAATTCATCAGGTAAGCCAGCCAATAGCAATCTACATCTACCACTGCACTGAAAGGTCTCAAACCTTGTACAGGATCTCAGGCTTAAATTTCACATATGATCAGGAGACCCTCAGGAATCTGAGGCTGAGAACCACTGCTCTAATGGAGCGACCAGCTACCTGCAGAGGAAACTCTTTTTGTACCCTCTTCTCTTTTTGATGATTACCCAAAGCTCATCAAAACCTTTTGTGATAATAACATATCTAAAAATCTCTCACACTAGTAGTCAAGGTCGCACTACTTTTCTGAGACGACAGACACCAAGACAAGACAAAGACCACTGAGAGTCAAGAGTGATAAAAAACTGAAACTTTTATAGGTCGAGACCGAGACAAAACCAAGACCGCTGTTCATCGAGACTAAATCAAGGCCACCTTTGAAGTTTTACACATATATCAGTGTCTATATAATCTTATTGTGCAGTGCTTTGTGCAAACTGTGCCAGGGACAGGTCACTGTGCTTAGGCCATGAACTCCTGGTGCAAGTTTAGCTGAGCGTGGTGGTAAATGGGGTCTTGGTGTCCAAGACAAGATCGAGTCCAAGACCAAATCCAGGATATAGATCGAGTCCAGTGCATGAGTTTGTTACAAGACCAAGACCTTAAAAAGCAGTCATAGTCTTAAGACCGGTCTTAAAAGGAACCCCGAGAATTTTTTAATGTTTGTTTTCGAGTTTTCCTTATATCATCAAAGATATAAATATACACAAAAATAATCTGAAAAATCTACCGTTTTATTAAACTTTTACGAAATATATTTTCACGGAAGACGCCATCATTGTTTACAACGCAGTGCATTATGGGTAGTATGACGTCGAATCGTGTAACTACGAGGAAAGTTATGAAAGCTTACCGCATTCTCCTTGTTTCCTCCCGAGACGAAATCACAACCAAAAGCCACTCAATGTACCATTTTACAATGTGTTGTCGACGAAAAACTACTGACGCTCCTGTTAACCAGATCAACGGCCACTGTTGCAGCTGCTGCGTGCGTCTCACGACTGACGCTCACTGGGCCAGTGCGCCACACGATTCTGCGTCATCACCTCAAGAGGGCGGCGCCCGTAATATCAGGAAGTTGTTGTAAACATAACAATTTTACGTCAAACGGCGAATATTTGTTTACTTTAAGTTCTACTTTTTAGTAAGTATACCTACGCGAAGTATTTTCGATCTATTTATGTAAATATTCGGGGTTCCTTTTAAGACTATGACCGTCTCAAGTACTACACTACTTTAACACCATATTATTTTTCTGGAAGTCTCCTGTGTAAGTATGCAACTTTCTTTTTAAGCTGGTAACTGGTTATATAGGTTAAAAACATTGAAAACTAGACTAAACTACTCCAAGTAAAAAAAAAAAAAAAAAACTCACCACAGTGGTCCCGCAGCAGAGGTCTGGGTCATTTCTATACACTTGTCTTTGTTGTTAAAAATGTGAGCCCGGAGCCGTACAGTAGTAACAGATCTGGAGTGTGGAGTGGCCCGGCCTCCCCTCTGGCTCGTCTCTATAGTTAGTGTCAGAGGCAGCTCCACCCTGAGCCCCACACAAAGGCTCTATTCCTGGACACACTGGGCTCGGAGAAGGGTCTAATGGGGAGCAGACAGTGCACTCAGCCCTGCGGCGTAGACTAAAAAAGACCACTGTATACTATCCTCACAGTTCCAGTTACACTACAATATAAATCTGTCTATCAACACCACTTTACTTCTACTTCATCAGATTCTACCACTCTGCGGCTGCTACTCATGCACTTGTGTTTTACTTTTTTTTACTGAAACAAATGACAATAGGTACAAATGGATTTTATTGAAGCTTGATCTCACTTCAAATAAAAAACGAACCGGATTTTCTGCTTTTTTTTGATGAAAGTGAGTATCTTGTGTTAAAATCAAAGACAATTTACATACAACTGACACAATTTTATCAAAGCTTAGACAATCATTTAACAAGATTAAAGTGTTACAAAGCATTATCATTTGATCAAATGGTAACTACTATGTCTTTTATTGACTTTAAGTGTACTGGTTTACAATGAGGTTGCTAGATAACAGTTGTGGAATTACCTCTAGATGTCATATTTACTGGACCTGAGACAATTATAGGCCTCATTTTACCCCCAATGCCTATAATAAATCTGGTGTGTGTGTATGTTGCTTCTGTCAGTCTGTCCCAGGTACCATAAAGTGTGGAGGGAATACAGTAAATGTGAAGTGTCTTTGAGTGTCACGAAAAACATGATAGAAATTAAATACATGAATATTAATTATTGTGGGTTTTTTTAAAGTTTTTAATGGACTGGCCCCGCATTATATCACGGAAATCATCCAAATTTTTTTTTTTTTTTACCTTTTGATTAGTATTCATCACTTTAGTTTTACCCTAGTTTAATTTTTGTATTTATTTACCCTTTTTTTCCCACTAATTTTAGTTTGTCTTGTGGCTGCAGGTGACTCTCTGCTTCTGGTGCTCCTCTGATGGTGCTTTCTCATCTGGCTCAACTATCCAGCCTAATATATATGAATGGTAATCTCACGAAACCAAGTGTATTTTAGCATGTGGGGTTGTTGGGTGGGTTATGGGTATGTGGGAAATTTCTAGAAAAACACAGTGGTTAATACTTTTTCAATTTTCAAGCAATTACTATAAACTGATCTACGCTATACTATAAAATGATCACTGTTGAAATCTAGAGTTATTATTATGTTAAGGCTCATAGCAGGTGGTGTTTCGCTGACAGAGCCTTGTCCCATCTCTGACAGGACAAGTCCAGACCTGCCGTCCCGTGCACAGAAGGCCATTCACTTAGACAAACACGAGGCAGACACATGACATTTCCCTCTTTGACTTCACAATGTGGAACTGCTTATAGCTGCTCTGCTCATATCATATCCTGTACAGCAGCGGTTCTCAAGCTTTTACCACCAAGTGCCACTTAAAATACCACCAGGTCCAAACTCAAGGCAGTTTAAAATGAGGTTAAATCTTAAACAATCATAAATCTTAGTTAGATACAGTAGACCTGAGCAAACTGTGGCCCGGGAGCCAGATGCAGCTCTCGGCTTAATCAGGCCCCCGGCACGTTTAGAAGAATAAGCATTAATCTTATATTTCTTTGATTGGATTGACTTGGTTGTGGATGTGTTTGCTTGTGTCCTCTTAAAACGTTTAAATACATAGACATAATAAAACATGAGAAAGCCTATACTTTATAAAAAAAGTGTTATAGGCAGTTGATCAAAAAATCAAGATTCTGTCATATCAAATGGTCCAATATTTGGGTGTTTTTGAGTGTTCCTCTTTTGAATTTCAGTGGGCGTGACTAACAGAGTAATTCACCAATCAGAGACAAGCATCGTCTCCCGTATGAAAACCAATATGGCTGCTTACAACAGCAACAAAAAACACAGAAAAAACAATATCATGTGGAACTGAAAAACATGCAATGTGCGTCACGCAAATAAACTAATCTGGTTGCCTGGTAAAGTGTGGACTGGAGTTGATCTGAAATGCAGGCATGAGGAGTGGTGACCAGACTCACTCTGGATCCCAGGCAAGTTTTTAGGCGGTTTGAATCGAAAGATCGAGAGCTAATTCTTTCAGGTAAAATTTGTGGTTTGAAGCAAAAGCTTAGAGTAGAATATTGGTATGCTATATTTGTGTGTGTGTGTGAAATGGAACATTTAAACCTTTGTTTTTTGAAAAAGCCAAGCAAAATTTAATCAAAAAACAAGATTGACCAATAACAAGTATAAAATTGTGATTACATTTTCAAACAGCACAAGGCTTCAAGTCCCACCAGAGGCAACCTGAGAACCACCAGTATTTGATTTTATTATTAAAAGCTCAGTCTAAACCTCAGTTAATATTTTACCCTCCTCTTTTACTATTCTTACCTTAGACTTAATGTAAAATGGATGTACTTGTGTTGTGCTTGCTCCAAGGCTGGGCGATAAGGCAAAAAATGTATATATCATGATTTTCTTAGAGCCAGACTTCTTGTCTTTTCTTGTTATAATCTGCTTTTTCCAGAAAGTCCCTACTTCACTGTGATTGGCTAAATCCAACAGTCACTCACTCAGAGCAGGACAAAAGCTGACTAGTGTTGCCAGATCTTAAGAGAGAAACAAGCAACAAAGTCTTTGAAAAAAATCCCTAACAAGCGAACTCAGCACTTTAATAAAATGTTACTTCAAATTTTGATTTATTAGAGCATTGTGTGTCACCACAAAACATGAGATAATGATTTGGGCAATTGTATTTTAGACGTGAAAAGAATATACCAAAAAAATCCATGTTTCATTACAAATAATCATGTTGCTATGGGAATTCCCTCGCTTTCCACTGACAGGTGACAAAAGTACAGGTAAAAAAAAAACTAGTCTGTTTTTGTGTGATTTGTGACAGCTGCTGATGGTTTCACTTCATACTGTACGTGGCCTCATCTTTCACAAAGACTTTCCCAGGTTATGTAGGTGAGGACAACATAAATCATTTCTTTTCGTGTCTAAATCCTTGAAGGCATGAGACAAAAGGCAGGCCATAATTACAGTACTCACAGGAAGCAGCTGCTTGCGTTTCCTGCCTGGTCGTCCCACGCGGCGTTTATTGGGAGGGCTGGCAGGGGTCCCCTCCTCTGGGCTGTCCTGGTCCACCCCGTCCTCACTCTGGGAAAGCACAGGAGAACCCCACAGTTAGGAGAACGCTACGGGATCAAGTATTTGTGAGCGTTTTGCACTTAGTTTTCTATTGGAAGTTGCACATCGTATAACAAAACAAACAGGTTTCAAAACTTTTTTTTCTTCACCTTGTTTATTAACTTAAAGGTGGGGGAGCTGATTTTCACACTGCAAAGAAGATTTAGGTTTTAAATTTGACTACATAGATCCTTCGATACATGGCTAATGCTGACATTTATTCATTATTGGTCAAAATTATGGCTTAGAAAGTTCTTCTTACAAACAGCTACGTGAAACTGGAGAGGACCACCCAAGCTCAGCCAATCAGAGCGCTGCATTTGGCTCATGACTGGAACTACAATTCTTCATTATTCAACTTAGACAAGCCTCAGTGATCTCATTTTTTCACAAAGTGCTGCATTTATCATGTGCTTTTTAGTGGAAAACACAAAGTTTACTCATTTACATTTAAAAAAGTTAGCTACCCCAACTTTAAATTTGTCAATGTGCATATAACGTAAGGACAAGAAGCCCTTACGTTATCATTATTGCAATATTTTAATAACATTTTAGATTTTGAATCATATCAAATGTTCATGGATGCCTGTCTGGTGTTTAAAGTTCTGAATGGGCTTGCTCCTCCTCCATTAACAGATTTTATAAGTAAAGAAGGGGTGCACGGTAGCAGAGTGGTTAGAGCTCTGGCTTCCCAATAAGGAGGTCGTGGGTTCGACTCCCGGGTCGGACCATATCAACATCTCACGATCTCCCTGGGTGGAGTTTGCATGTTCTCTCCGTGTCACCGTGGGTTTTCTCCGGGTACTCCGGTTTCCTCCCACCTCCAAAAACATGCATGTTTAAGTTAATTGGGCATCAGTGTAAATTTCCCTTAGTGAGTGAATGAGAGAGTGAATGTTTGTCTGTCTAACCCTGCGATGAGTTGGCCACTGTCCAGGGTGTTCCCTGCCTAAGGCCCAAAGTCACTGGGATAGGCTCCAGTCACCCGTGACCCCTAACGGGATTAGGGGTAGAAAATGAATGAATGAATGAATGAGTGAATGAATAAGTAAAAAAATGGAATGGACACCAGGGCAATAACTAGAGGGGACTGCAATGTACAAAGGCGCAGAACTAAATTTAGCCAAACAGTGGTCTCTATTAGAGGCACAAAAGTATGGAACACGCTGCCAGAGCAGGTTAGACACTCTAGTAATTATTCAATCTTCAAAACATCTCTCAAACAATGACTGAAAACAAACCAGTCCTCCAGCCACAGATGAATTTATAGTTTTTTTCTTGGGCACTTTAGACTCTGGCCTGTTTATATTGTACATACATCTATTCTAATGTCTGAAATGTGTTGTCCATGTAAATTTGTGTTTTATGTAATGTATGTGTTTTATCCTGCCTTAGGACAACAGATGAAATTTAGCAATCTTGCTAATTCCGGCATATTTATCTGGTACATTTTATAGTAATATTTATTAATGTTCACTGTCCCTGTCAATGAAACGAAAAAAAATACATATAATAATAACTACAGCTGGGCGATAT
This sequence comes from Mugilogobius chulae, assembly GCA_038363315.1. Classification (NCBI taxonomy): domain Eukaryota; kingdom Metazoa; phylum Chordata; class Actinopteri; order Gobiiformes; family Gobiidae; genus Mugilogobius; species Mugilogobius chulae. The sequence continues at coordinate 32,476,854 of CM076405.1, read as the reverse complement.
ATCGAATTTTAGACATTAATCGTGACTGTTGTTTGGAAGATATATGCAAAAATTGAATATCGAGGATGTCATTTCGTAAGTCTTCAAAAAGAGCTATTTAAAAATACAAATAAAAATATGTAATTAATATACGTAATTAGGACATGTAAAAAATGATGGAGATTTCTATTTTTATCAGTGTTCGCCGGTTTGAATCTTCGCTCTCACTGTCCTGTGGTTTAGTCTGTAGAATGCATTATCTCTTCTTCACTAATGCCAGTCTAATGTTCTCCTGCTGGACCCGGTGCCGCTGTGACACACGAGCGGTTGCTAAGGTGCAAAAACTGCTTAGCAACTGTCTCCGCTGCCCGACTGGTACTGCTGCTGATGACAAATCCCTGAAGACCTGCCTGTACTCATGTAAAGTCGCAGAGGTAAAGCGTCATGATGCAACTGTCAGGCAACGGCACAAGATACAACAACGTAATGAGTCTGAAGAGTCTCTACAAACGAAAATGAAACTAAAATATCTACATCATCATGTACTACTTGAATGAGTGACTTTTGGGGTGGTAGTTCCATAACTTGTTACCCTAAAAAGTGTGGCTGTGTGCAGTCATTTGAATTGTAAAAACAAAAAAGTTTGAATGCCAATTTAAAACATTTGGCTTTAAGTATCTGCTGATAGTATAAGATAAGATAAAACTTTACTGATATCGGTCGATACCCAAGTAGAGACTTATTCTGTAATCTCAGTTAAAGTTAAACAGACTTTTTACTTTTTAGTCATTTTGTATTCTTTCTCATCAAAAATGCAGCTGGAGTTTCATCAATGAGACACTTTTCTTTCCTAAACTCTGTTCTGATTCTGAATGTCCCAGATCTGTGATGTCATAAGTAGATCTCTGAGATCTTTTGTATTGTTTTTAAGTCCATGAATTGTCCAGCCTTAATTGGAGCATTTCTGCTGCATTAGCATAACAAGCAAGATCACTTAGATTATTTCTCCTATGTAATTTCTGAGGTGGGAATGATGTATGCTTGGTTACACTTTTAGTTTTTTTAGTTTTAATACATGGGATTTCAAAGGGAAGATTTTCTGGAGCAATGTAAAAAAATATATATTTTTCATTTAACTCAATAGGTCAAATTGCTATGCAACTGCGCAAGCAACAACTTAACAACTTTATGTGAATCGAATTTCTTACGAGATCATTATGATGAGATCAACATCAGAGAGTAAAGAGTCTTATTACATTCAATTCAAGGCACAACCAGGATATCGGCAGAACCGATATCATGGGGCTGATATTCCATCCCAGTATACAGTAGGTGCATTGACGCCTCACTATCTACAGTCAGATCATTCAGTCTTCTGTCAATAAAACAATATGATTTGGTTCAGAGTATGGCTGGTCGAAATTGTCGATAACAATATTCAGACAATATTTTACAATTCAACAGAAATCTGTTAAAACATGTTTTTAAACTTTTACGCTAATTGGTTGCGTTTACATTTGATGTCGTGATGGTGAGCAAAAGATGGTGTTTACATTGAATGACATTGCAATTTCAAACCTTTTCAATCTGGTGAGATTTATTACTGAGAAGACCCATTCACTTTTTGTATTGCAACGCATTTAAGTTAGATATCCATCCCTGCATTAAATATTACTGGCCTAAAAAATGTGATGTCATATACCTCTTGCCAAACAGTTATGAAATGTTTGCAAATTTAATCACAAAATTACAAAAAATAGCACATTTAGTTTATCACTTACTCTTTATCATCTTTATTTTTAATTGCCTGCTTCTGTAGCAATTTTTCTATTAGGCTCGAAAACGTGACATCATACAGCTGTAGAATGTTCAGTTGGTCTAATGTTAAATCAATGGAGATTTTAAATGGCTAATTACCGAAAATAGCATTAATCAAATCATATTTTGACACTACAGAGTGATAGATAAACTTACCAGTACTATCCCAGCAGTTTAATGGGTTGTTCCACGGCTGTTTTGTTTACTTTTGTTAATCGTTTTGTCTAATGTATTCCTTTGGAAGTTCAGCTACACTGACTACAAACATGGCGGATTTGCCATTTGCCAACCACAGACGCTTCCCAAGCCTAATAGTCAATATACTTGACATTACAGTCAAGTTTTACTCCAAATGGCAAATAAAATAATCGACATGTGACTCATGTAGCCATACATATCACATATCTGAGGATTTATAAAACTTCTGCTGACATCTTACATGAAAATAAAAGGAGATAAATAAGTTTTTTTGACAAGCAAAATCTGCTCAAATCAAGGTAAAATGGTAACAAACTGAAGAAATTGTACCTTTCCTTTACAACATTTTCACAGTATTGCTCAGATTTCATGTCAGTAGTGACTTATCAAAGCTTGTACAGTGGCACATAAGGGACACCGGTTTAAACTTTAGCATGTATCCTGTTATTGTGTGTCCATACGTCTCTGATCTATTTCGGTCCGGGGTTATTTTAGGACACGGCTGTTGCTAAGAGACCAGACTGCAGACCGGGCGTTGAGCGGTAGCAGCAGCAGCAGCAGCAGTCTCCCAGGAGCCTCAGACATCATGTCCTCTTTATGTGTGCTACATCCTCCTGCTCTGTGCTACTCCTGTCGGCCCTCTGCTTCATCTCGTCAGCACGTGTTTAGAGTCCTGGCAAAGGTCAAGACACTTATAGGAAGAAAAGCATGAATTATCTACATTTCAGACAGTAAGAGTTTGTAGAATGGTGTCTTCACCTATGACTGGAAGCTGAGATATGCACATACAAATGATTATTTTTGCTAATCGATTAGTTGTTTAGAACAGTATTTCCAAACTATTTTTTAGTCATGGCACATTTTTTTGGTTGAACATTTTTTGTGGCACACATCCTACACCTACATGATCAAATAGGCCATTTTTGAGAGACAAAATAGATTTAATTTAGAGTGTTGAAAAGTTGGATCTGAAACACAGATTTTTAAGCATATTTGTTAATGTCAAAAATACATATAAATGTGCCCAAATCATCATATTTTATTTACTTGTTGTATATTTGGGGTCACTTGTTGTTGGACTTTTGTTTTCGTAAAGGCTTGGTCGCTTGTTGCTTTCTGAAAATCTGGCAACACTGATTTAGTGTTGTAAATATAGATCATTTAACATTTTAATATGTTCATTAAGCTATTAAATGGTGATTGTTTTGCTTGTATTTTTTGGGGGACAAAAGTTCCTCCAGACACCAAATCGTTATTTAGACTAATTAGATTAAGACTAATAAATGTATTTTCCAAGACACACCTGGCAACATCTCAAAGCACACTAGTGTTCCCTGGCACACTGGTTTAGAACATAAGAGTCACTTGAATACAAGAGTTTGGCCAAATTTGAGAAGTAAGTTTGTAAGTGCTTGAACATTTAATCTTGTTTTGAGTCAGTTTTGGCTGTTTCAACATCTGATTTGCAGATGGAACAAGATATGTAAAATATAAGGTAATAATAAGCTATTTCTAACTTGAAAAATGAGAAAAATGTCAATTCAAATCAGAATAAAACTTGCTTGTTCTATCGGCAAATCTTAGCGTAAGAAAGTCAAATTATGTCTAAAACAAAATACAGTTTACTTAAAGTGCGTATTACAGGTTAGACTACATTTTGGCTACAGGCAGTTATTATCTTATTGCTTTTTAGTTTCCTAAACTCACGCACAAATCAAGATTCTGAGGGAAGCCTTGTGTTCACATTTTTGTTATAACTTAAGGTCGACAAAAAAGAATGTTGTAAAGGAAAAACACAAACTCATTGAAGCCTGGTCTTATTAAAGCGTGAAAACATTTTTGATAAATGTATTGATAATAACGGCATTAAGCATGGCCTTTTTAACCAGATAAGTAACAAAATTAGAATTGATAGAAAAATACAGTAAAACACATTTTCCTGTGAACTTGCAGCTGTCATGTTCTGAAGATGTGTCATAAGGTTCACTAAATGAACTGAGATCAGACAAAACAGAGCACTAGCGCTAAGACATAGAGCAAAATATGGTCCTAAGACATAAACAGCAAAGAAATACATTTTTCTTTTGAGTCGTGTATAATTTTGCCACTCAGTCAGAATGTTGGGAAGAATGCAATCTTTTCTTAATATCCACAAGCATTATGTTTTCAGATGAATAAAGTCCTATTTGCACGGCCTAATATTTACCTAGAATAAAACCCTAAAGATTAATCAATACTATAAAAAGTCCGTGAACCAGAAGTACAACAACCTCGTGGTCGTAGCAACGGAAGTTCGAGAAGATGGATGTTTGAGGAAAAGTTTGGATAGAACAGTAGACAGAACGTTGCACAGTTTGGATGTTTGGACTTTATCACCATAAATGGATTAAAAGAAAGTCTTCTGCAGTTTCATAAGAAATCTGATGTTGTGATTCTGATCGATGGGAAAAAACTCACACTCCTCCAAGAAGCAAAACTGTAGAAACAGAGTGATGAAAACTGCATCAAATATTGCCATCTATCTCTAATATAAAAATACCTTCTGTGGAGTGGATTTAAAGAGTGTGTCTTAGAGGAGGTCAGTAAAAGCATCGCGGCTAAAACGGGCTTAGTCCAATTCAGATGATGTGCTCAATAAAAACAAAAGCAAGGTCAGCTCCAGGCAGCAGAGGGACAGCAGCTGATGTGAAGGTGATGGCTCCGTTCCAAATCGCAATCAAAATGGCCGAACCAAAAGGTAGAAAGTCGAATCAAAATTCTTTCAGCCAAAATGGAAGTTTGTCACAGAGCTACAGTATGTGAGTAAATAAGGATACAACAACAACAACAACAACAACAACAAAACTACATATTATTTACAATGGCTAAGCTGGCTCTACCAAATTGATTGTTGGCATTTTTTTGACTTCATAAACTAAAGAATCCATCCACAGCAATTTCAGCCACTCGTTTGAGTCAGCCACTGTGCCAAAGTCCAATCACAGCATGGTAGCAAAAAGCTGCAGCAGTCAAACAAACTAAAACCAAAAACCAGACTGACCTATATCGGCTTATTTTAAAGAAATGCTGACTTTTTGGCTTTTGGAAGATGTGCACACAGAAGCACTGTGCATTTTATTATTTTATTATTGACCTTTATTTAATCAGGGAAGTCCCACTGAGATTCAGAATCTCTTTTGCAGGGGAGCCCTGGGGGAAGGGTCAGGGGAGGTATTTGTGGATGTGAAGTATGGCTGTCGTTTTTCTCTAAGCGAGATTTAAAGCAGAACTAAAGACGGCTGCACACTAGTTATGATCTTCTCAAAAAAAGAACAGACAATAGACATAAGGACATATAAAGAACAACACGGGTGATGCGCGTGCACCCATTATGCAGAAAGAGAAACAAGTCGAAAAAGCACCTTTGTCAGCTAACTACAAGAGTTTACCACTGTGAGAAAACAAAAGTTATGCTGCTAAATCAACGTTTGAGAATTCGACTCTGCGACTCTTAAAAGTTACATTTAGGTGAGTTAAAAAACTGCAAGAAAAACACTGTCTCAAGCTCTAGAAGCCAGGCATCTTTCAGACCGGTTCTGATCTGATACAAACAGCTTTTGTCTCGTTTCGTTGTTTTATTCAAAGAAGTTACCCCAGCTAACCAGACGGAGTAGGATGAAAAGTGACGTAGACCGAAAATCCCACTATTCAACGATTATTTGTCTCACAGTCTTGTAATATTATAGAACAGAGACGACAAAGTTTTGTGGAGTGCAGCAGCGAGCGGAGAACAGTGTGTATGTCACGTGATTGAAGCGCAGAGTGTTTTCTTTGGTGTGTGCAGGTTTAAAAGTTAACAAGATGGAAGACTGTCTGTGGAAGATCTGTCTGTGTAATCATTTATTTATTCATTCAAAGGAACGCAAGTGAACCTGGTTTATAAATGTCACAGGAGAGTGGAGGGTCATTAGGTGTAAGGAGCTGTTACACTGATGCAAAAATTCTTACTCCGACCACGCCTCCCCGAACTTGAAAAGAGGCACATCGGTCTTAAACTTGGGCCAAAACTCCTCTAGTGTCCAGGTGGCTTAAATTAAATTACACAGCCTATAATAAATCAAAACTTAACTTTTTTTTCCTAATTTCTGTGCATCTTTAGAATCGAAATATGGCAGCAAAAACACATCTAAACACAATTTACACTGCTAAATTAAAAAAATATTTAAATTTGATCCAGAATTTTTCAGGAGAGTGATTCGGGTCAGGACATGGTCGGGGCGGAGAAACTGCATTTCCCGTATTCGCTGAGGCATCTAAAATAGCCAACACTTGCTTTAAATGCCCCAAAAACACATATAGCTTATAGGGACTTACAAATACATTTATCAAGGTAAAAAAAAATGTTGACTTAGTTCTGCTTTAACAAACATAAATATTTACTCATCTTCTGCTGTTGTGACGCTTCGACCAATCAGCTTCAAATGTGCGGTATATTCAGATAGATCATGTTTAAATCTCATTTCAAAGTGGTGTGATTCGCTTTACTTCCTGCATAAACCATTCTTAGACTTAGTGGTGACACAAACAGGCTGCAGCTCCTCAAGACTCAATGAAATTTAGAATGCAAGACAAAACCACTTGACTATCTTGCGAAATGGATAATAGCGGGCCTCAAAAAAAAAGTTTACATTGTCTCTGAATTTTGTCTTTGTCCTCCAACCGCGACTTTTCTGCAGGCTTATCTCCCGCCTTTGAGCTGTCTGAGGAAGTTTAAAGGGAAAAAAAAAAAGCCTAGAAGGAAAAGTTTGTATGTGTTGGCGCGTTGCCAGATTGCGAATGTGGAAGTAGGCGAGTAAGACGTGCCTTTTTTTAGCAGCAGCAGCCCCACAGAACAGAACTTCAACCTTCACACATTTATGAGTCGGATGCCAGACTTTGGGGGGTGCCAGCGAAAGGAACTATTTTTTGATTTGTCTGCATTGGCCTGGTTTTATTTTGGTAGAAAAAAACGGTGTGTAGTATATAGACTAAACCTGGGTGAGGAGCTTGGAGGAATGCTGTGACTCTGTTTAAATTAATAACTAAGCCTTTAATATCAGCAGACCACTTAAACAACTTCCTGTTTCTTAAAGGTAAAAATGTAGAGTAGAATAGAGTAAGAAATAGGGCTTGAAAACAGTTGACAAGTAAAATAATCTTCTAGTGTTCTGAAGGCTATGGCTGCGCAGTTTATCAAAACCTAATCAAAATCCCAATTTCAATGGGCGCAATGGAGTACAATTTGTGAGTTGTCTGTTTTTCTCTCCTCTCTCTTATTGTACATACGTGTTTTATTAATTATAACTGTGCATATTGTTGTTCAGTCTATTTTTGTAATTTCCCCATTGCAAGACAACTATAAGATATCATATCTTTTCTGTCTCTCATCTTTCCCTCTTTCTTTCTTTGTTTATTTGTTTCTTTCTTTGTTTCTTCTCTCTCTCTCCTTCTTTCTCATAACTTAAAAGTCTGACCCCTGCCATACACTTAGTGCAAGCTCGATGTGAGGCAGGACTTGCGCGAAAAGCTTAGAAAGTGCCCTTGTGCACAGACCTCGGAGCTGTGCCAGTGCACGTTCGAGAGTCGTGCGAGTGTACAGCTTACAAGATATGAGCATTCTCGTGGAAATCCATGTGGACTGGAGCTGGTGTACAAGGCACTTAAAACTCGCACGTGTCTCGTACTAAACTTACCTTGAAGTCTGTGTACAGGAGGCATAAGTTGAAAATTTTGACACACATTGTCAAGTTACAGCAACACAAAGATTAAACTTTAACTTATTGTCCTTATGACTTATTACAGCGAGGGGCTCCTCCCAGTGAGACATGCTTTGAACACCTCCCGAGGGAGGCGTCCAGGAGGCATCCGGAACATGTTGCCAAGCCTCAGCTGGCTTCTCTCGATGTGGAGGAGCAGCAGCTCTATTACAAGTTCCTCACATATAACTCACGTCTTCATGATGTCTCTAAGCTGTGGAGGTGTTCTGGGTTTGTCCCACTGGCAGGAGACCCCGGGGTATAACCAGGACAGTCAGGGCCTTCCTGCTCACACTACTGCCACCTCGACCCAGCCTCGGATAAAACGGAAGAAAATGGATGGACGGACAGCTAACAGCAGATTTTAAAGCACCAACATTTTCTTCACAAATAACACAATATGCTGTTTTTTTCTGCATCAAAAAATGTAATCTTAGTTTAGATCTGGCCAAATGTTGTATTGTTGTATATTGTTGTATATTGAAGAATATTAATAATTTTGTCAGTTCTTCTGAACACATTCAAGATTTGAACTTTGAATAGAACTATACAATTAAAACATACATTGCAAATCTAACCGCAAACACAATACTAACAAATCGCATTCTTTTTTGACACAAGAAATAATTGTTTGACTAATCAATAAAGGTGAGGCAACCAAAGTAGTAGTAGGACTTGCAATACATTAAACAAGCTACCTTTAAGCACTCAGGGTTATTCTGGCTGAAACATATTATATTTAACCTTCAGAAGAACTCATGATGTGGAAACTATTATCACCTCTCTTCAGCCGAATGCACAATGTCCTTAAAGCGCATTCATAGAAATCTCAAGGATCTGCTCCCATTAACATTCATTTGAAGTTATATTTTTCTATCAGATCAACTTACAGAAATTGTGAGTGATTTGAGCTCATAATGTCACAGCATATTTACTCACAGATAACATATCATTTTTCACTCTTTACGTTTGTCTTACCGCTTGATTGGAGGTGTCATTCTCTGGGGTCTGAGGCGAGTCCGTGGCATCGGGGCTGTTGGACGGCATGGCAAAAAGGTCCCCAAAAAGTCGATAAAGTAAAAAAAAAATAAAAACAACAAAGAAAAATAAAGAATAACAAAATTAAAACATGGGAAAAGCCCCCGGAGACAACTGGAGCGGCCTCATTCAGCGGTCAGTCTGTCAGTCCTCCCCCTCGCTCCTGGAAACACACATATTAAGATTTGTTATTTGGAGCTAAACAGGAAGTGTACTGACAGTGTACAGTACAAAGCAAAACAATATGTATATCTAGCATTGCTTAAAATGACTTGGATTCAGAACTAAAACCTATTTGGGCGGGAAAAGCCTTAATTTTGCTATACCCAATTTTTGCTTCCTTAAAAATTTAAATAAACACAAATTATTCATTTTAAACTTCCTACATTAGTCACATCTCTTGTCCTAGTACATTCTAAATTGTTCATCATAATGTATTTGAAGCTTTTTTTTTACAGCTATTAGGAGCGAGACGTGTCGGTATGCTAATGATAGCTAGCCAGGCTAAGCTAGGCTAGCCTTGTCTGTTGTTGTTATTAGCCTAAGCTTTGTAATAACAACAGACAATCTTGAGTTTAGTAAATGGGACATATATCTTTTTTGACTTTTATTTAACGAGGAAAGTCCCACTGAGATTCAGAATCTCTTTAGCAGAGGAGTCCTGGGGGCATTAATGGACATGTTTTTAGTGATAGGGGAAACCGGAGAACCCGAAGGAAACCTACGTAGACATCTGTGCTGGGCTGAAATTGATTTAAAGTTAATTTAGTGTAGTAAAAAAAAAAAAAAAAAAAGCATAGCGCCTTTAAAGATGGGGTAATTCACTTTTTTTGTTTTTCATGAAAAAGTCTTGAAAGAAATGCAGCACTTTGTGAAAAAATGAGACCACCTAGCACTGTCTGAATAATAAATCATTTTAGGTCAGAACATGAGAATGTAGCTCTCTGATTGGCTATACTTGGGTGGTCCTCTCCAGTTTCACTTTGTTACTTGAAAAGTTTAAAAGCCGTAATTGTAACCAAAGTGAATACAAGTTGATATTAACCATGTGTTGAAGGATTTATGAGTGGAAGTCACGTTTGCAGTGCAGATATCAGCTACCCCACCTTTAACTATTTCTTTAATGTAAAATATTTCACTAAATTCAAGAAATTTGATTTAAAATAAGAACACAAATTTGCCAGTGGGGGTAAAATGTTCTTAACCAACTGGGAAAAAATTAGTTCTCTAAAATAAATAGAACTTAAATTTGTTAAAAAGTTTGAAATTATGGATAAATATCCTAGAGTCAACCAAATCTAACTAGTCTTGAAATTCATTTTTGCAGTGTACACTCTGCGACCTGAACTTGGGTTGGTTCTGGTACTGTTTGCTGATTGTACTTCCTCGTTTTCAGGAACTGTCTGCAGTCTGCTGTGTGATAATTGACCTAGTAGCTCGAGTGAAATGAAATTGAGCCGAGGTACTATTGAGGGCACCAAGCTAATAACTCAATTTACCACTTGATTGTCTCCGTTGAGATATGTTTTGCAGTATCATGGTATTAAATATTTATTGGTCACCTTGAAAATCCTCATGAGTTCTTAAGAGAGAGGACACCGATCCACAGAAAGGTGTAATATAATATTGTGGATCATTCACACACAACCACTGCCATAAGTAACATGGTACACCTTTAAATATATTAAATTCTAAATGGTTTGAAGATAAAATCCCTGCAATAGTCTGTTAACCCAGCCTCCAGATTCATTATTTCCACTCCCAGGTGAAAACTCTTGACATTTTCTACATGCTCCTGTTTCATTTTCCCTCTGACTGAAACCCACCTCCTGCCCCTGGGGTCGAGCTGCTACGACAGGTGTGTGACTTCAGCTAACTGCACAGGTGATGGATGGGACAGGTACAGACTAGAAAGCAAGAACAACACACGGTCTTTGTGCAAACGGGCGCACACGCAGGGCAGGTGGATGTGGGGACACAGGTGTCAGTGATGGATGTGTCCAGATTTAAACGTTCGGTTTGATTAGACAAAAGGCACATGCTCACTCTGCAGGTGCAAGTAGCTCAATGACCTAAATGTGTCAAGAACATCAAACCGAGCGGAAACTGCAAACCGTCAAAAATTGTAGAGTGTGATGATCTTGGACAACACTGGAAAGCACTCGGTTCTTCTTGAACCTGCACAAATACCTATTCTCTTGCCTTATTCGTACTAGTAAGGACGCACCAATCCAGCTTTTTCAGTTACGCTACCTATTTGAATACTGTATATGATACTGGCCGATACCAATGTAGGGACTGAAAATTGCTTTTTTTCTTCTAAAAACCTAGCTAACTGATAGGACTGATAGGAAAATGGGTCATGTAGTGTTATTGAACTAATTTATTCAATAAAAAAAAGCTGAACAACTTTATGTAAACATTCAAGCATTATGATACAGTCTGAACCACATCAGCCAATAAAAAGTCTCTTTATGTGCAAATAAAGTTGGAGTAACTTAACTTTTTTTAGTTGCAAATAAGTAACCAGCTTGGACCTACTCATAAGTCCAAGTCTTTTCCAGTCTTTAAATCAAACTACCGATCTGTTATTTCCAATCAAATTTTTCTACAATTTCACAGATTTTTATATATAATCCCAATTGAAATACATTTAGTCACCAAAACAGAAGTGAGGAGGAACATGTGAGTGAAGGGAAAGGACCTGTTCTAGTTTTATGAAGAGAAGCATCAAGTCGTCTCAAGTCACAGAGCTCCAAGTCCCAAGTCACTGACTATCAAGTCCAGGCCATTTTATCATCAAAATAGTCATTCTAGTCTGACTCAAGTCCACAGCTCCGCCTCTGACTGTCATAATAAATAATTGGCAAACAAATTATTTATTAATCACTTTGGAGAAGTGCTTTTAAAACTGCTAAAATTGTACTTTCAAAACAAAAAGCACAAGCCCTGGACTCTCATCTGTCAAAGCAAAGATGTCAGATTTTCCTATAGCTAGTGTCTTTGGTGAGATATTGCTTCCATATGTTCACATCTATGTTACCATCAGTGACAGGAAACGCAGGAGCTCAACAACATGACAATACAGAATAATGGAAAATCTAAATGTAGCTCATGTTAATATTTTTTGCTACAAAGTTTTTTAAATATTATGTGGTACTATTCCAAAAGAGCTTTGTTTATCATTAGCACATACATTCAGTGTTTTCCGACCATAATAAACCCTGCTAACAGCATCCATCACCTGCTTGTCACAATATTTAGATTTTTCTTTTTGAGAAAATAAGTTTCATGTGATAAATGTCTTAAAATAGACCTAAAATATATGTCACAGCTTTAAAAGTTACTACTAAACTGGGATATTTCCCACTTCCCACTTGTACAAATGTGCTGAAACGTCACTCAAACTGGTAAATACCACTTGTGAACTGGGACCTGGTCGAGGAAGTCCCACTTCACTTACAAGATAAAAAATAACCACAATAACTGTATTTGGGGGGTTTAACTGACACAAAAACAGTGTAAACATTGGTTACAGCATATTTACCGTTACTTTTGTTTAGCCTAAAGGTTAGCATTAGCTATGTTTACATACGAGATCGATGTCTAGGTTACGTCTTTATTTTCTCCAACACAGTTATGCCGCTATTCGATTAGCATACCTTTCCCAAATCCTAAAACTTAACCAAATTAAATTAACTAGTCCTAACCCTAACCTTACCCAAAAGTAAGTAAGTAAAAGTAAATATTTTAAAATATAAACTTTTGCTAGCATAGCCACCAATGCAAAGTAATGGTGTATGGCATAACTGAGTTGGAAAAAGAAATCAGGCGTCAAGGTTGGAACGCTTTGAACTGGGAACTGGTGGTTTTCAAGTGGGAAATATCCCAGTTCCCAGTTGCCTGGAACGCCGCATTAGAGTGAACTAAAACAATCAAATGTTGCTTCTAAAATGGTCGCGATTATTATTCTTTTGTAATCACAATTACATTGTAACTTCTGTATACTTTTTTTTACCTAGCTAGAGCACACACAGACGACCGAAGCAGCCACTCTAAACCAATAAACCTGTAACACTGTACTGGGAAACACTGTACTGTATTATGCTAACGTTAACTTTTTTGTTTGTTTGTTGGCATTGCATTTATTTTGCAATTCCTTTTTGTGAGTTTTGTAATTTACAAAACAAAAATCCTTGGGTGAGTATTTCTGTGAGCAAAAAATCATTTCACGAGCGCGCCAGCTTTAGCATGTCAAGGGCAAGCTAGCTTTTGTCCGTTTTCTAACCTTCCTCTGCCAGTAGGTGTCTGACCATCTCTTTTGTTTGCTTCTCATTATAACTTGCACATTTCTGGCTTAAAAGCACAACATGTCCCCACTTCCATAACATACATTGACATTGGTTTTCTCTCAAGTCACAGCTCCATGTCATTCTTCGAAGCAGTGCCGTTACCTCACCTAACAGGCAGCCAGCCAAGGTTAGGAAGGAGCAGGAGGAGAGGAAGTTTAGCCCAAAAATCCTGCACACTCTCCCTGTTTTTGCCTCCCCAAGTCTCAGTGTAATGTATTGGGATTAATACGGCCCCTCCCGTCCCTAGTGGATCTACTACCAGGCCTGGCATCTACTTTTTAGGTCCTGGAGTAGTTTAAATTGGAGCAGGATCCAGAGCGGAGCACAGGAGCTTGTTGGTGGGAGGGACATGGCAGATCACCCTCAGAGCAAAACCCTTCAGAGGTGCGTCTAAGTGCAGTGAATTAGAGACAGGCACAGGAAGTGGGTCAGGGAATTTCAGAATAAAAGCACAGCCTAAAATATGCTAATTTTGTGCATAATGTTAATATGCGGGCATAAGTGATAGAAGAAAACTGAAGTCAACCTAAACGTTAGGAAAAAACATCATGGTTTTACATCAGATGATTATCGACTTTTCTCCAGACTTGGGATGAACAAAAATGTAAATGTTACTGAATAGACTTTGTAACCATGTATCATGAAGTAATCAAGCGGAAAGACTTGAGGCTCAGCACTTAAGACACAATCTGGACTTAAGAAATAACTTAAAACGCTAATCCAAATACAATTATCATACAGAAATTATAATCAAAGTTTTGAACAAAATGTCCAAAATATGATATTAGTTTGTTATATTTTGTATTGATTTTGGAGTCCATTCCCATTGCTCATTAGGCCTACCAACTGTCACAGATTCACTTTAACCACTGTATAAAACAAAGTGGACCACTGAGCAGCTCTGGAAATGAAGTTGTCTCCTTCAGCAGAACACTTGATAACCTTAAAAAGCCCTGAGGTGACTTCAGAACAAGGCTTTCTCTGCTGTTGTATTAGGTTATAGAGTCAGAGCAGCGTATGTTTTACTCCAGTGTCCACACTCAGGAGTTTCTGTAGTTCTGATTTGATCCAGAACCGAAGTTTTATTGTGTAGTTCTCCCGGTACCGTGGAGGTGCCGGTGCTGCCTTCACGGACACTTCTGTGACAGTAAATATTCAGAAGCGACCTTACGCGGCCTTTACTGGACACACTGTAAACGGGCTGTAATCCGCACGAGGCTCGGGCCCCCGCTGTGGCACACGTGTGTGGGCATGTATCCGCCATATGCCCCCCTGACTCCGGTAAAAACAGTGTCTGTGGCGCGCTTCACACCGAGTGCACCCGTTAACCCCGAGAGGCGCGCTCCCGCCCCTTCGCTCCCTCGCTCTCTCTCTCGCTGATGTCTGTCTGCAGCTGGAGCGCAGCGGGGATCGCGCGAACCATACCGGGGAACGCGAAGCCAGAGCGGGCAATAGTGTCAGTGATCTTACCGTGTATCCGTCCCTCGTGCTCGCTTTCTCCTCCACCTCCTCGCGCTCCTCCGGTCTGCTCCGTCCGTCCGCCGCTGCTCACGCTCTCTCTCTCTCTCTCTCTCTCTCTCTATGTTTCTCTCTCTCTCTCTCTCTCTCTCGGCCTGTGCTGCTTCATGAGCCGCAGAGGCAGCAGCAGATCCAGCGCAGCTCCGCAGGGTCCTAAAGGCGCCAGGCTGTCTGTGACAATGTCAAGTTCTTCTGCCACTTTTACTGTAGCTCAGTCACCCTCGTCATTAGACAAACAGACACAATCTTACTAAAGGAAACTGTTACTGTCTGCTGGACATAAACCGGTCAAAGATAAAGACCAAGGTTACACTTGAACATTTTTCTGCTCCTTCCTTGTCTTTTCATCAGGGTAATCAAGTCAAATCAATGCCCGCCAAGTCCAAGTCCTCTACTTCTAGTTTCAAGTCTTTATGTCAAGATACTGAATCTTCAGCTTCAGCTTGTAGTTTTGCAGCTTCATGGATTTTTAGAAAATCTCCTGTATAGAATATAAAATAAAGTTCTGGAGACCAAAAAGACAGGAGGAGGGAAATATTCCAGTTTGTTAATGTTTCAACCAGGGCTATTCAACGTGAGGCCCGGGGGCCAAATCAGGGCCTCCAACCAGTTAAATCTGGCCCACCACACGTTCCAAACATTGTAAAATACATCTCTTCTTTTTTTCCAACTAGCTTTGCTACTTTAAACCTGACTTGTGCCTGACTTAGTTTTAATGCAGCTTTGGTTTTGGGTTGGTTTTGCCCATATAATTTTGGTTCAAAATATAATGGCAGTGTAGAGTAATGTGTTTTACATTTACAGAGTTAAAACATACAACACTGTATACCTTTGAAAAGCCAGGTTTTGTATTGTATTCGTCTCAAGTCACAGACCTTCAAATCCAAGTTAAGTCCCAGTTCATTTTGTCCAGTCAAGACTCATGTCATCAAAATAGTGACTCAAGTCTGACTTGACTCCAAATAACGACCATAGACTTTTCTAGAGGATTAGGCTAACCAGGGATGTCCCAACATCAAGTCTATAGTTTCACTCGACCATACATCAAGTGCTTTTCAAGAAGGTTAATCCAGTCTTTGTGCTCAGTCAATTAAAGCGAGAGTTCATCTTAACCTTTTTAACCGAGGGGCCCATCTTTCTAAAACAACCAGGGGCCTATCACATTAACTGCATTATTATAGGCTTATTCTTATTTTGTAGTGTTTAAGATCACAAAGGAAATCAGTTATTCAGAACTAAATAATAAATAAATAAATACAAATAAAAAACCCATGACTCAAAGACATCAGTAGCCCATAGAAGTCATGTACTAACTAGACCAACCAGTTCTTAACTTATGAAGCTCAGTTAACAATTCCCCAAATGAAGTAGCATTGTTAATTCTTATGATTTGGCTTCTCCTTAACACATTCAGTTAAACAAGTACTTGCAGCGTTTCTCAAATCTTAGTAAGCATAAGATAGTCTTTTAAGTGTCCACTAATCACGACAGATTAAAGACGTGATGGCTGATGATGTGTTGACGCTGGATTAGTGGAGTCAGAGCGGGTTTGGACATGTTTTTAACTGCTGCACAGCCGTCTTCCCATGTTTGAGTGAATACCTGCACTATCTGTGTGTATTTGAACATGAATGGAGCCTATATGATGCAACGTATGTCAAGTCCAAAGTCCACAGTGAGAGTCGTTCGCTTTTCTTTATGGAACAGGAATCCTCACTATTGTTGTCTAAATAATGTGTTTTGTCTTGGTTTTTCACATTCATGAAATCTTTATTGCTGTATAGTGCTGCCAGTCTTTTCTTATTTATCAACCTAAAACAAATACAGAATTGTACAATATCATGAAGTTTCGGAACATCTGACATGTAATAACGTACTATCATGTAATAACATACTATCATGTAATAGCATACTATCATGTAAGAACGTGAAATTATTGAGTAATAACAATATACAAAATTACTGTAATTTCTGCTCTATTGAGCGCACCTGTATATAAGCCGCACCCACTAGATTTAAGTAAGAAAAAGAATAAAGTACATTTATAGGCCTCACTTGTTAATAGTAAGTCTATGAGAATCTATCATTTTGCTGCATTGCCTTATAAGCCGCATAGTTCAAAGCTCAAGAAAAAAGTAGCGGCTTATAATCCAGAATTTACGGTATATTAAAAGAATTATAATGAATATGCTGTCATGTAAAAATATCATATTATGAAGTTGTTTCGTGATATTATAAGGTATTATCAGATCAAAATGTGATACAAAGATATAAATTTATATAATAAAATTATTAGTATATATGTGATATGATATTATTAAATAAATTCCTATTAACTTTATCTAACTTTATTCCTGATAGTATCATGTTTAATTCCTGATAGTATCATGTTTAATTCCTGATAGTACCATGTTTGATTCCTGATAGTACCATGTTTAATTACTGATAGTACCATGTTTGATTCCTGATAGTACCATGTTTAATTACTGATAGTACCATGTTTAATTCCTGATAGTACCATGTTTAATTCCTGATAGTATCATGTTTAATTCCTGATAGTACCATGTTTAATTCCTGATAGTATCATGTTTAATTACTGATAGTACCATGTTTAATTCCTGATAGTACCATGTTTAATCCCTGATAGTATCATGTTTAATCCCTGATAGTATCATGTTTAATTCCTGATAGTACCATGTTTAATTCCTGATAGTATCATGTTTAATTACTGATAGTACCATGTTTAATTCCTGATAGTACCATGTTTAATCCCTGATAGTATCATGTTTAATCCCTGATAGTATCATGTTTAATTCCTGATAGTACCATGTTTAATCCCTGATAGTATCATGTTTAATTCCTGATGGTATCATGTTTAATCCCTGATAGTATCATGTTTAATCCCTGATAGTATCATGTTTAATTCCTGATAGTACCATGTTTAATCCCTGATAGTATCATGTTTAATTCCTGATGGTATCATGTTTAATCCCTGATAGTATCATGTTTAATTCCTGATGGTATCATGTTTAATCCCTGATAGTATCATGTTTAATTCCTGATGGTATCATGTTTAATCCCTGATAGTATCATGTTTAATCCCTGATAGTATCATGTTTAATCCCTGATAGTATCATGTTTAATTCCTGATAGTATCATGTTTAATTCCTGATAGTATCATGTTTAATCCCTGATAGTACCATGTTTAATTCCTGATAGTACCATGTTTAATTCCTGATAGTACCATGTTTAATCCCTGATAGTATCATGTTTAATCCCTGATAGTATCATGTTTAATTCCTGTTAGTACCATGTTTAATTCCTGATAGTACCATGTTTAATCCCTGATAGTATCATGTTTAATCCCTGATAGTATCATGTTTAATTCCTGATAGTATCATGTTTAATCCCTGATAGTATCATGTTTAATTCCCGATAGTACCATGTTTAATTCCCGATAGTACCATGTTTAATTCCTGATAGTACCATGTTTAATTCCTGATAGTACCATGTTTAATCCCTGATGGTATCATGTTTAATTCCTGATAGTATCATGTTTAATTCCTGATAGTATCATGTTTAATCCCTGATAGTACCATGTTTAATTCCTGATAGTATCATGTTTAATCCCTGATAGTATCATGTTTAATTCCTGATAGTATCATGTTTAATTCCTGATAGTATCATGTTTAATTCCTGATAGTATCATGTTTAATCCCTGATAGTACCATGTTTAATTCCTGATAGTATCATGTTTAATTCCTGATGGTATCATGTTTAATCCCTGATAGTATCATGTTTAATTCCTGATAGTATCATGTTTAATTCCTGATAGTATCATGTTTAATTCCTGATAGTACCATGTTTAATTCCTGATAGTACCATGTTTAATTCCTGATAGTACCATGTTTAATCCCTGATAGTATCATGTTTAATCCCTGATAGTATCATGTTTAATTCCTGTTAGTACCATGTTTAATTCCTGATAGTACCATGTTTAATCCCTGATAGTATCATGTTTAATCCCTGATAGTACCATGTTTAATTCCTGATAGTACCATGTTTAATTCCCGATAGTATCATGTTTAATTCCTGATAGTATCATGTTTAATCCCTGATAGTATCATGTTTAATTCCCGATAGTACCATGTTTAATTCCTGATAGTACCATGTTTAATTCCTGATAGTAGGCCTACCATGTTTAATTCCTGATAGTACCATGTTTAATCCCTGATAGTATCATGTTTAATTCCTGATAGTATCATGTTTAATTCCTGATAGTATCATGTTTAATCCCTGATAGTACCATGTTTAATTCCTGATAGTATCATGTTTAATCCCTGATAGTACCATGTTTAATTCCTGATAGTATCATGTTTAATTCCTGATAGTATCATGTTTAATTCCTGATAGTATCATGTTTAATCCCTGATAGTACCATGTTTAATTCCTGATAGTATCATGTTTAATCCCTGATAGTACCATGTTTAATTCCTGATAGTATCATGTTTAATTCCTGATAGTATCATGTTTAATTCCTGATAGTATCATGTTTTATAGATAGATAGATAGATAGATAGATAGATAGATAGATAGATAGATAGATAGATAGATAGATAGATAGATAGATAGATAGATAGATAGATAGACAATACAACACAGAGACATTACACAAAAACATACAACAAATCAATTACAGTCTGCTTATTTTGATTTTGATGGATAAAGGACTGTTTGAGCTTGATCCTGTGAACGCGTGGCACACAAAACCGACGTCCAGATGGTAGCATCACATATTCTTTGTTTAGAACATGGCTGGGGTCGGAGATGATGTTTTTGGCCAATCGCATGGTGTTGTTATGATAGGTTGTCATCTGGTTGTCATCACAAAATGTCAGGATACAGTATTAACTTGTAGTTTTGTAATGTTATAGCTTAATACATAAACAGCTGAAAATCCTAAAGTTGAGATTGGCAGCACTCAGCTTCCATGTGCTGTTTCAATAACCATCACATGTCTGATTTAGTCTCAGTATGTTGTTTTTGCATTAACATTACAACATTTAGAGCTCCTTTTCCCTCAGCATTTGACCCAGAGCAGGAGAAAGTCAACCATCTCTGCTCTATTTGAGTCTGAGGTGGGTTATTTATAGCGGTCATTAAGGCCAGCGACATCATCAATGGCTTTTCATTCAGTCCCCCCCCACCCAAACCCTATCACAGTCACACACTCATCTCACAAGGTCACGACCTCCCCAAAGCCTCATGGGAACTGGGAAAACTGCTCATCCATGCTAACGAGGACACTAAATCAAGACTGGACTATGGAGGCTCTTTAAATCTATCGGTGGTATTGATTGAGGTAAAATAGGTTGTTTTAGTGACAACAGAAAGACAGCAATGTTCTGAAGAGAGAGAAGAAATGTGTAGCGAGGGATTTGTGTTTATGCAAGCTTCATTTTTGGAAGAGATTGTCAAGTTATCAGTGTGAAAATTTGCGCAGAATGGCAGCCATGTTATTAGCAGGTTGTGCAGGGCAGTTTTAGCAAATTACCGTAAAACACTGTTAATATAATTTAGTAGATTCTTTTTTTTTTTTTTTGGCTAATTGTACTATTTTCAGTTGTATTTGTGCTTGTATAATTATCTTCTGTTTCTGCAACACATCACCTCATCGCCTGCTCTGATTGGTAAGAGTTCAAAGCAGTTGGCGCTGTTGTATTTTGTAGGCCCGTTTGAGCCTGTTTTTACACAGAGTTTGTACTTGTCTTTTTATTCATAGTTAATAACAGGGTTCATACTTGATGACCAAAACCAAAAACCAAAACATAGATTTTTAGACAAAATATTTCAGATTATAAATTGCTTTCAAGATCAGTGAATTTTATTCTAGTTTTAAACAAAGGAGCAAAAATCTTTCCGTTTCTTAAAGTAACCTAACATATTTTTCCCAATTTTAACGAATATCTTTTTGTTACATTTTATTCAGTCTTTTCAAAAACAAAATACATTTTTCTTTAAGTAATGCTTTTATGAACATCAACTACTCAGACTGAAAAAATATGTAATTGCTCCAAACCACAAGTTTTTACTGACAAAGACGTCAATTTAAAACCAAATAACTGATGATTCAACATGACGTCTTGACCTCTTGATTTTTTAAATGCCCTGCTCTATCACTGAGACTGTGTCAGAACAAATTATACCCAACTAATATTGGATTCCAAAATAATTTAGATTTTTCCAAAACTTTTTCAAAACCAATGGAATTCCAAAACTTCTCCAGGGCCTGGAAATTAAACTAGAATTTTTCATGACTTTTCCAGGTTTTCCATGACTGTACAAACCCTGTAATAAGTCTTTTTCATATTATTTTACACATTACCACCAAAGCAAGTTCCTGATTACAAATGTTATTCATTGATTGTCATTTTAGAGTTAACTTAGTTTGGTTGGATAGACTCTGTGATAGTCTTTGCAAAGTTTCAATTCATGAACAAATCCTACTCTCTTTAATTCTGCTTTGAATTCTGAAAAATGTTCTACAACTGTGTTTAGTTAAAGGGCCTATAATATATACATTTGTTTCCATTTCATAATGTTGTCTCCTCATCAAAAACAAGTCTGAAATTGTGTTTTACTTCATTTACAGAAGTTGAACACAAACCCTGCACATTATAAGGACTGGACTCTTGTCGATTTCAAAACAGGCTGTTCCACCTTGTGATGTCACTAAGTGGTAACATGGGATTGTTCCACCGTGTTTTTTTTTAACAGCTTTTCATCATTGGGGAAAAAAAGTGTTCAAAACAAAAAAAGACAACAACTCAGTCTTGTTCTTTAGATTATTGTGGGACAAATCACTTCAAATGAAGCTAAAACGTCTGTTATTGCTTAAACTACCACATAATGACATCATAATGTGGATCGAAGCATTTAGAGTTATGCAGTTATAGACAGCAAGGTTACTCAGATACAGTATTTGTGAATGAAAGAAAGCACAACTTTGGGTATGTTGTTGATGAGGTAAGAACATTGTAGCATGATCAAAAGTTCACTAGAGTCAGTTTTGCTTAACATGTAACTTTACTTGTTTTTACATAATTTTGACTTACTTGTACATATATTTGATCACATTTGTAGCCACGTAACTGTATTTTTATCTGTATACATGTACTCACAATATTCGGGTGAATGTTAAGCTGCCTAGCAACAGTCAGCTTACACCAGCCCAGGACCAAAGTCTCCACTGTGGGAGACAGAGCCTGTGGAATGTCCTCCCAGAGTCAACGAGGGCACTTTGAAAACCGTTGTTAATGCACTGTACAGCACTTTGTTACATTGTTTGCATGAAAAGCACTTTAAATAAATATTGATTGATTGATCGATTGATTGATTGATTGATTGATAAAAGATGTGATGGCTGGTGGTGTGGAGCGATGGCCTGCTGATCTTATTATGGCATTTGATGATGACGCAGTGAGCCATATCATTGATCAGCAATTTCTTTTAATAATAGCAATCATTTACATTAACTATAAATCAATACATTTGTACTATCGTGTCAAACACAATTGAAAAGAAATATCAAAAGCTTTTTTTTTGTCTGGAGGCAGAACAATGACAAGTGATTATCTGATCTGCTTCTGATGAGGGAGACTTGTTCAGATCGAAATCTAAACTTGGTTTACCTGGATATTACTTGTTTGATTTGTTACAGTCCATAAATATATGTTATTACTGGAGAAAATTGGAGTTGTTGAGGTGATGGCTCATTCCATTGCATTGAAATGTAGTTGTATTGCCGGCCTGCTGCTGCAGTGTTGGCTTGTTGCGGCTGGAGCTGGGCAGCTGAGGCCTGCTGTTACATATTGGTCATCATGGTGCTGTTTAGATTCCATAAATCTGCTGTATACATATCTAAATCTTGTGAAACTTTTCGTTATTAACAAGCAATCCTCAAATTGTATCTGTATGTAATCTTGTTATATTTAATGTAACCGCACAATAAAAATGATGTACTTGGGGTGGGAGTTTGTAAGTTTTTTTTCTTCCCACTCTATTTTGAGCCACATTTACTGTTTAAATTACTGTTAAAAAAACAAAAAACGTAACACATGGAGGATGGATGTTGTTGCATAAAAGAATATGTGGAGAGGAGAAAAAAAGTATTTAAAAGTATTTATATCCATGTGTATACGTGCATGTATTTGTATATGTATGTAAGTGTGTGTATGTGTATGTACGTATATGTATGATACTGAACCATATATATATGTAGTCCTTGAACATTGTATGTGAATCAATTGTAAAGTAAACGTGCCATTTTTTGTCATAAGTTTGACCAAACAACAAACCACTCAATCAATCAATAAATCAAAGGTCTAAATATATTTTTCTATATATATAAATTGTTTCTTTTAGCATTTTGAGATTTAATTGGAATGTAAGGTGTGTGACAATTAAAAATGATTATTATTTTTACAAAGCTGTAAAGGTGTGCAATTATCTGTCATTATACTCTCATTAATAGTCGCTAATAAGAACTGATTATGTTGTATGGTAAGGCTGCAGAAACCACTTATATACAGGTCAGAGAACGCTTTGGTGGTGGTCGGAGGTTGAGGCGCCGGGTGTTTGGGACGGTGTCTGTGAAAAGAGCTATACGTACAAACAATACCTCCGGAATAACTTAAACGTGTAATACAAAGTCACATAATCCACATTGTTGGCATTAAATATTTATTGAAACAACCGCTCACTCGTCACACTTCTGTCACACAAACATTCACTTTGTCACTCCATAACAGAGATAACACACAAAAAAAATAAAACAAAAAGCTTATTTCAAATTGTACAAGCCGATAAAGCATTGAAGAAACTGAAATGACAGAAACTGGAAGCTTTGTTAACGCAATAATCAAGGTAAGTTACATTCACTTCACTTCTTAGGCTGTTTATCTTCAGTCATTGGGATTTTGAAACTGGTGAAATATACAGTACAAAGCTAGAAAGGTTAAGAAGTGACTCTCAACCCAAGAGATGTATGTGTTTTTTTAGGTTTGTCCAAAAAAACCACACAGTAACTTAAAAGATACTTCCCTTTACAACGTTGCAGTCAAAAAATAGAAACAAAAAAAAAAAATGACCTAGTTCTTGTACATAATGAGATATTTTCCAACACAAACACACACACATGCACACGATAAGTCACAAATCTTGTTCTTCCACTGCAGTACCACGACACACCAGAGCTACTTCAGACTATAGCACCTATAGCTCCACACCGGGACGACCATGTCTCCCTTTTACACGTCACGAAGGCTTAAAGAGGTGGAACCCCTGTGTCTCCTGTTAGCGGCCTTTTACTCAAACTGTTATGGCTTAAATCTGTTAATCTACTTCTGTTCTGACTAAAAATACCAGGCATTACAGACTTACAGAAAGCAGATTCCAAGAGGATGTAAAAATGTGACACAAAATGGACATTTTTTCATATAAAATGTTAATCTAAACTGGATTTGTTTGGATTTTTAAAGGAACCGTATGTAAGATTTTGATTTCAGAAACATGACCTATATGTGTCACAGATACAAGGTCAACATGTCCAACATTATTTTTACTGAAAGTCATTGTAATTCTGAGTTATTCTTAATTTAAAAAAGCAAAAGACATTATGTACATCTGTTGACTTTTGGTGTTTTGGGTCTCAGGAGGATTATCCAATCAGAAAGCAGAATGAGCCTCACATGACTCTCTCCTTTGGGTTGCCAGTTTGGTTTCTTAGAGAGTCATTTGTTTGAGTTTGAACTGATGTTGTGTCTGTGATAGGCTCATGCACTTGTTTCCACACAGTTCTCATTAGGCTCCACCCACATTGGGAACAAACCATGAAGAGTGAAGTGTCTGAGAAAGTGACTTTCTGGTTAACACCCGGTGATTCATAGCTAAACTTATTCTTGATTGGTCCGTAGCTTCTCATCTTTTTGTGTGTGTTTTTTTCCACACTCTGGCAACCCAAGATCATCTGTGATTATAATAACTTTTTTATACCACTAGTTGTGCATCTTACATATGATTCCTTTAATTACAGCCTTTAACACTTTAAAACCAGTCCCAACTTTGACTTTGATAATCAGGTAGTTTTTTGTGCAGAAGCAGTTTGTAGTAAAAAAACAAAACAAAACAAAACACATGGAGTAAAAACACATTTGTAAGTGACATGACTCCTGGTTTAGCAAAATTACGAGTTTAGTTTTTAAAAATATGACTCGAGCTAAGGTTTGTAACAAGAAATCATTGAAATATCGCCAAAACTGTAGTGGTGGATGGTGGATAATTCAAGAATGCAAAATGCCAAAAAGTGGAATAACACTCCTCAACGGGACACAAGGGTCAACACTATTCTGAAGCTAGGTCAATAATATCACTCATTTGATCACTTACCAGCTTGTAATATTTATATTCTGTTTGGCAAATGCAGTTACTAAACACTGACCTGCTTTTGATGTCTCAAAGAACACGTTTACAAATCCAAACCACCACTTTAAGCCAACGTGACAAGTTTCTTAAAAGCTTCTAGTCTCAGCAGGGCCAGACCACATGCAAAAACACACTCAAATCAATGAAAATCAAAAAGCAATAAATATGAAGCACACAGTGCCAAAAATGACCACATTACAGTTGATTAAGCTCTCCTCTTCTTACTGTTTCCTCTTTGTTTAAACATACTCAGCGTGTCCTTAATCCTCTCCATGTCCTCTCACTGTCTCTCTCACTTACTCCACCCTTTAAACTGGAACCTTTGACCACATTTACAATAAAAATCAGTAGGTTCTTTTAGATTCTTCCAAAGCATAATTCAAAATACACAAAAAGACAAGCACAGTGACAAGACAATCACAGCTATACATCAGTAGAGACCACAGGGTCGTTTGGTGTCCAGCATTGTGATTGGCTGACAGAACGAGGAGCTTAAAATATACAGCGGACGACACTCCAATGCTCCACTTCAAGTCCCAGCGGGGAAGTCTTTGGACGATGCATCACTCTGTCTAGAAGACACAGAGAAAATATTTACTAAACAAAACCACTGTTAGGTATTGTATATTGAGTACAGTAAAAAGGTGCAGAGATTCAAACATTTATTACCTTTTCCTTTGTCCACATGTTTTTAACCTGCTGTAGAATGGAAAAAATATTATGTTAAAATTTGCAAAAAGGGAAATTAAAAAAAAAAAAAATCTAGAGACCGGGGTTTTCCAATTTAATAAATATAGCAAGTAAAATACAAGCAGTGTTCTCACCTGTAGAGTAATAAAACATATATTGATCTACAGGAGTGTGGTCGACAAAAAGAAACTCTTGGTTGACTAAATTCCTGTCCAATCAATCAATTTGCTGGACTAAAAGGGGGCGTGACCACTGCTCTGAAGATAAGAAGTATCTTTTGATCTGTCCATGCATTTGACTCAAACTGTGCGCAAAAAGACTAAAATTGTTTTGGAGTTTATTAAAAAAAAAAAAAAATTACATAGAAAATGAACATGATCGTGTGTTTATATCACAAAAATCAGATTAGACTATTGATTTATATCAAAACCTTCAGCAAATTCACTACTTTTTAAGCTGGAAAAATACAAACATATCACGCTAATCTGTAAAAAATAAATGATAAAAGAGAATGTTTTGACTATGTTTTATGACGATAGAACACCAATAGAACACATACATTTAGATCAGCTAAGTAGAGTGAGAAATGTTATGCTGGTTCCATTGGCAGTCTTATTTTGAGCCAGTTTATTTCAGATACATAAGTACATATCAAATTTAAGATGATCCTGCTTTCAGTGTAAATCCTTATCGTCTAAATAAAGGAATTAGTCGACTAATCAATTGACTAAAAGAATCTAAAGGATTATTGCACTACAGTGATTTTACTCCAGTTACAATGTTGATTTGATGATGCCAGTGGTTTTCAACATTTTCATTCATTACAGCATCAAGGCTAATACATTTATGGTTGAGCGATAATGACTTTTCTGTGTGTACATTACATTTTGATAACGTTATTAGCACTTTATTTTGTCGCCTGAACAAAAATGTGCCAAGACCTGGCCGATTTTTGATTTGTGATTCAAGTTGACCAACTGAAAACCGTTCTTTTAGCTTCAGGGCTTTTGTAAGTTAATACATTTGTTCTTATTGTTTTGATTCTGGGTTAGTTGTTTTGATTCTGGGTTAGTTGCTTTGATTCTGTGTTAGTTGTTTTGATTCTGTGTTAGTTGTTTTGATTCTGGGTTACTGTAGTTGTTTTGATTCTGGGTTAGTTGCTTTGATTCTGGGTTAGTTGTTTTGATTCTGGGTTAGTTGTTTTGATTCTGGGTTAGTTGTTTGATTCTGGGTTAGTTGTTTTGATTCTGGGTTAGTTGTTTTGATTCTGGGTTAGTTGTTTTGATTCTGTGTTAGTTGTTTTGATTCTGGGTTAGTTGCTTTGATTCTGGGTTAGTTGTTTTGATTCTGGGTTAGTTGCTTTGATTCTGGGTTAGTTGTTTTGATTCTGTGTTAGTTGTTTTGATTCTGTGTTAGTTGCTTTGATTCTGGGTTACTGTAGTTGTTTTGATTCTGTGTTAGTTGTTTTGATTCTGTGTTAGTTGTTTTGATTCTGTGTTAGTTGTTTTGATTCTGGGTTAGTTGTTTTGATTCTGGGTTAGTTGTTTGATTCTGGGTTAGTTGCTTTGATTCTGGGTTACTGTAGTTGTTTTGATTCTGGGTTAGTTGTTTTGATTCTGTGTTAGTTGTTTTGATTCTGGGTTAGTTGTTTTGATTCTGGGTTAGTTGTTTTGATTCTGTGTTAGTTGTTTTGATTCTGGGTTAGTTGTTTTGATTCTGTGTTAGTTGTTTTGATTCTGGGTTAGTTGTTTTGATTCTGGGTTACTGTAGTTGTTTTGATTCTGGGTTAGTTGTTTTGATTCTGTGTTAGTTGTTTTGATTCTGGGTTAGTTGTTTTGATTCTGGGTTAGTTGCTTTGATTCTGGGTTAGTTGTTTTGATTCTGTGTTAGTTGCTTTGATTCTGGGTTACTGTAGTTGTTTTGATTCTGGGTTAGTTGTTTTGATTCTGGGTTAGTTGTTTTGATTCTGGGTTAGTTGTTTTGATTCTGGGTTAGTTGTTTTGATTCTGGGTTAGTTGTTTTGATTCTGGGTTAGTTGCTATGATTCTGGGTTACTGTAGTTGTTTGATTCTGGGTTAGTTGTTTTGATTCTGGGTTAGTTGCTTGATTCTGGGTTACTGTAGTTGTTTTGATTCTGGGTTAGTTGTTTTGATTCTGGGTTAGTTGTTTTGATTCTGGGTTAGCAAAAGAGACTAGCATCTTTGTAGCTAGTCTTGTTCTATTTCTAGCCCAGTATTCAAATGTCCAAATATCACAAGAATTGTATTTTTTAATACAAATCTAATACAGCAGTAGTTATTTTGAGAGACGACAAATAGAAATGGTGGTTCATCCTGCACTTCCGCCCCAGAGATAACTGTCCACCAAAAAAACTAGCCCTCTGGCAAAATTAAGTTGAATAGCCCTGTTCTAAACTATTTAGTTTCATTTCAATGGGTTGTGTTCACACTGTAGAATATAAATAAAAAGCCAGTTCTTCATAACACAGTACTTAAAGGAACTATACTCGATTTTTTTTCCCAATAGAATAACTTCAAATAAATTTCCCCCAGCAGCACAGATCTATTGTTAATGTATCTATTCTGTTCAAAATGAGTCTGCAATGTGTTGTCTCTGTCTAATAATGTCAATTTTTTTGTCTGTTTGTCTGTTGTTGTTGCCATTGTCCCATTAGAATACCAACAGATCTTGCTACTAACAGCTGTGAAAAAAGATCAAAACCTCACATAGTGAACACTTTGAAGGCCCATTAGGTAAGTGAGAGACACATGTAGACTGATGTAAGAAGTTTGAAATGAATTATTTACGTTTGCTTATTTTTTAAGGAAACAAAAGTAGGACAGAACACTTTAATGAAATATAAAATAAAGGATTTTCCACATATTTTCAATCTGCAGGTGTATATTAGGAACTAGACTCATTAACTCTGTGTATTACAAGCCACAATAAGGTAATATTATTTTAGTTGTCAAACATCTGCATTAAATATCAGCATTAAATGCTTCATATTCAGTTTTTAGATACCTTGAAAACTAAATCTGTTATATTGCCCAGCCCTAAATAGATTTGTTCTTAAACATTTACCTCTATCTTTTCCGTTGATGAGTCTCTCCTCTTCCTCTCGACCTTCATCTTGGGTGGAAATCATAAACAGTGACATTACGGTGCATTGCGTGGCACAGTGAATCATGTTGTATAGAAGCACAAGAGTACAATACCGGAGTGCAGCTCTTTGACCAGAGAGGACACAGTGTTGGTGATGGAGTCGGCTGCTACCAAAAGGTCATTTCTCAAGTTCCTCCTCGGGCCTGGGCACAGAAGATAAGAAGAAAGAGCTGATCGTCTAAGCAAATACTGAGGCTAACAGCAATAAGTGAGCTATAGTAAAACACATTTAGGCTTTTGTGCATTATATTATCCTATATAGGGGCAGAATTTAATTAAGAGGGAGTCCATTTTTGTTAAAACGCCTGACTATAATCATCTAAAATTCAAATGGAAACTGTTTCGGATTCTTTGGAATGTCTGGAATATTTGTGAAACTGAGGCTCTGTAGTTTTAGCCTCTGATGTCTGACGGACTAGTTTTAAGTGAGAAGAAGCTATGCACAAAAGGTTTTAAAGTCTGTCTAAAATTTCTTTGGTAAAAATAAGAAGCAGTACAGCCGGTATTGTCATTCTCTAATCTGATGCTAGTTTTTAGTTTGACTATATTGTCATTACTTACAGTCGGCCCGTTTACATGACGGCTTTAATTCCGAATAAAGATAATTTAATTCTGAATTAAAATTAATTCCGCTTTAAAAATACCATGTAAACACTTAATTCCTAATGAAAAGTTTATTCGGATTTAAACTTAATTCCGAATAAAGTGGGTGGTTTATTCCGCTTTTAAATCCGAATAATTTTATTCCTTTCTCATGTAACCGTTTTATTCGGAATAAAAATAATTCCGTTCGCACTGCGCATGCTCGTTACGTCGCCTCTCTGACCCGGTGACGCTGCAAGATGGCGGCACGGACTCGAAAACTTTTTTTGTTTTACATATAAGTGCGCTACAGGAGCTACAAATAATGAAAAGAGTGGATGGCAGAAAACACGAAACACTAACCTTTTCACAGAGGCAGCGGAAAGTTTTGAACAAGGAGTGTACATCATGTACGCGGAGAGAGACGCTGCTCTGATCCCAAACAAGTGGAAACTGGAACTACTTTTCCTCCGCTCACAGAACATGACGTGGAGCTTATGATGTGATTCTCCAGCTGCTGCTTAAAGACTTTCATCGGAACGACTCCAAAAAAGTTAGTATCACTGCGTCCGTGGCGTTACAACAATCCCAGGAGATAAAAAAGCCACAAGCCGGTATCCCGTATGCCTGATTTTTTTCTCCAACCCAGTTATGCCATACCCCATCACTTTGCATTGGTGGCTATGCTAGCAAAAGTTTATATTTAAAATATTTACTTAAGGGATTTGGTTAAGGTTAGGGTTAGGATTAGGGTTGGGGTTAGGTTAAGTTAATTTGGTTAAGTTTAGGGATTTGGGAAAGGTATGCTAACCAGGAAGCTGCATAACTGCGTTGGGAAAAATAAAGACGCATCCCGTATCCATCGGATGTGTGTTTTTTCCGGTAGACGTAAGTACGTAATGACGTATGTGCGTTTCCTTTCCTCTCTCTTTCTAACCCAGACGTTAAGCGGAATAAGATAAAGCCGATTTAGCGTGTTTAACATGTAAACCTTTATTCGGAATTATTATTTCCATGTAAACCTGAAGGAAAATATTTTAATTCCGAATTAATTAATTCGGAATAATTAATTCGGAATTAGGAAACATCATGTAAACGTGGCCACTGTCAGAAACGACTAAAAATGCCTCTGTCAGTTATAACTTTAGATTACCAATCAGATGAGATAAAAAGTCTGTTAAGAAAGCTTAATAACGTTTATTTTTGATAAAGTCTCGTGAAATCTCGTATTTTCTACACTCATAAAGAACATTCAGTCTAAGCCTAACTTGGGCAACCTCAAAGTTTCACTGCTCCAAGCTGTTTGAAGTAGTTTATTAACAGGTAAATATTGGGTTTTTACAAATGTAAGGCTCATATTTAACCTAAAATAAGCACATTCAAAAAGTTAATGATAAATATAGCATATTCTATGCTGTTTGTCCTTGTAGGTGTTGCTGTCGTCAAACACTAACGTTTATGCGACTGCAGAAGCTTCTCGGCATGCACACATAGGCTTTTGACTCAAATTTGGCAATGACTCTGATTGGAATAAGAGGTTTATATCTTCTTTTTACCTTTAACATGTCAGGAAGCTTGATAGTTGAATTGTATTACATGGTGGACAAAAATGAATAAAGAAAAAAAAATGTGAGGGCCCACGGGGATCCCCACCTCATAAGGGGTTACAACTAAGGATGCCCGAAAAGCTATTACAAAGAAATGGTTAAGCCCAAACTGTAGACGAATGGCACAAGATTGTATATGGCTTATTTATTATGGAAAGAATTACATTTGCTAGTAGATTTCAGTCTGATAAATTTGACAAAATCTGGGATAAATGGAAAAAATACATTGTGTTAATGCGTCCGGAATTTGTATAACCCTCAATATAATTTGTAATGTACATCATTATTTTATTATTATTTTTATAGAACTGCAGGTACACCCTCTGTTCTTTGTTCATTTTAAGTGTATTATTTAAATTTATTTTATTTTTGTAAAGTTTTTAAAATATTCTTTAAAAAAAACTAAATTAAAAAAAAAAAAAACTAAGGATGCACTGATCTGATGCTGAGATTGGATATTGAGGCCGATCCAGGAAATTTTGCTGGATCAGGTATCAGCTCCATGATATCGGTTCAGTCGATATCCTAGTTGTGCCTTTAATTGGACATAATGAGACTAATTTACTGGCTGATGTTGATCCAGAATGTCCCATAATGTTTGACATTTTATTCAGATTAAGTTGTTGTGACTTACACTATAAATAACAATTACATAACACTATATGAACAAATGTCTTATGTTTTGATAAGAAAATTAAGGTAATTCAGTCTTTACACTAGTAATGGTTAATAACGGGTATTTTTAGATACTTAAAGCCAAAGTTTTGGGGTCGGTAATGTAACAGAAAAAGCTGAATCGGTGCATGGTTAAAACTTTATTGCTCTTTCTATAAAGCTGTATACAATGTGTAAGTATTACATAATGTGCAAAATGACTATTCTACTCCTCCTCCAAACTATTCTACTCCTCCTCCAAACTCGGCAAACAAACACCCAGGCTCTTGACCTAATCAATGCAAACGAGGCTCAGCTAAATATAGTGGAAACTGAGAAATGCTAATGAAGACTTGTCACACTGTCAGTTTAGTACGAGACACCCACAATAAATGTAGCAAAAATAAACATTATTATTATTATGTTTGAGTAAGCTTGTATTATCCTGTAGCTGATTCTAAAATGCTCAGAAAATCCCTCTTTTCACCGCTAACTTATTTGTAGAACATGTAGAATTCAAAATTGTTTTGTAATCACTTCTCAACACAAAAATGACACAAGTAAGTTAAACTCAGCCAGCTTAAAAAATAAAAAGTGATGTTCAACTAAGTGTAGGCCTATAAACGCAATATTTGTGCACACTTGTGATTCATTTCTTATTTGTCTGACAAAAGGTTGCGTTCACATAACAACATTCTACATTTATTATAGTTTTATGTTTAGAGAATAGATGTATCAGACAACTTGGGGGTTCTTATCTTACCAACCTTGGGCAAAAGCCTCCTGAACATCTCCCCCGACCCCAGCCAGAGAGTCGTGGTGCTGCTGCTGGTGCATGTGTGTGTGAGGAGAGGCTGATCTGACCGAGCGCACTGCAGCCACGGGACTGGGACGGGCTGGGGAGGCGTGGGACGAACCAGCCGCCTGAGCCTGGAGATGACACAAATACAAGTCAAATACACATTTACACTTATGATAAGAATATTTAGTTATATTTTCAAGTCACAATCGAAGGTGTCTGTTTGTTAGAAAAGGTTCTGTTCACGTTCTAGAATTCAATCTGAGGTGACTAGAAAATATGCAGCATTTAAACGTGATTCATTTTAGCTGCCTTCCACCTGACTGAAATATTGTTGGCCTGAGGTGAACTTCTTAATAACTGTTAAATGACTTCAAAATAATAAAGGAGTCTTGTTCTGTTCATGTAATAATAAACTATGACATGTAGATTCAGTGTAAATTAATCTAAGACGGCTTATGTCTAACCCTTCGCACAGCATAGTATTTCTCCAGGAACATTAAAATAGGCCAGGACGTCTGAGTTTTTTTTAAGTAATTTGCACAGGGATAATCAAGGCCTGGAATGTGCATTTGCACATTGATTTATGACAACAACCTTTAGCATCATTTATGACTTGAACATTTCTTGTGTTTTGTGGCCCCTCGTCATGCTGTGTCGATTAGAATCACATCGACACCTTTAGATTTTTTATAGCGGCACGTTGGCAAAGTGGATAGCACTCTCGCCTCGTAGCAAGAAGGGCACTGGTTCAACTCCCGCACAGCCCAGGTCTTTCTGTGGAGTTTGCATGTTCTTCCTCGTGTCTGGGTGGTTTCCTCCGGGCGCTCCGGTTTCCCCACCAACCAATAACATGCAGGTTAGGGAATGCTTGATGATGGTCAGAGGTTGAGGCACCTTGTGTTTAGACGAATCGCCTCTGCTGAGGTGCCACAGGACTGCTTACTGTCACTGAGTGGGGAGGGGTTTACTGTGTGAACACTTTAGAACACATCTGTCTGTGTAAATGTGCTATATAAATAAATCAGTCATTAATAACCCATTCTTACAAGTTGTTGATTGTCTCTTTTAATTCAATGATAAAGTCCCCCATTCAAACTTTGCAGCGCTCTGTCCAAACTTTCCCCATCTTCTCCACCTTACGTTACCACGACAACAGGGTTGTAGATCACAAATTTTGTTGTAGTTTGTTTAGTTTTCAGCTTTTTATTTGTAGAAAAACTACAGATTTATTATATAATGATCACTGATGAATTGTTATAAGGAACTTTGTCTTGGACTTACAAACTGCCACACACAAGAAAAAGACACATAATAATAATTGAGTTCAAATTTGAAAGTAAAAAAGGTCGCAGAGTCATTATTAATTAATATATTAACAGTTCACAATTTGAAACACAGACATAATCAATAGAATTACATGATGTCTGAGTTTGGTGAATTACAGTAGGTAAAGTTCGGGGGGAACTTAAACGTCCATAATTATTATAATTTAGTAAGTATAAGTCTTTGACTTCCAGTTCAAAAGTGCAGAACTGATACGCTCCTTCATATAATAATCCCTACTTGACAGCTTTGAGCCCTATATGTTTTACTCAGAATCTACATTTCTAAAGTTAATACAGACAAGTGGATGTCGATGGTGAAAACAGAGATTTTCCAAGCACATCAGCAATAGACAATGGAAAGGACCATGCTAAATTACACTGACATGCATAATCCAATCCAAACACAACTTTGAGTAAACTAATGATGAAATGACATATTTAAAAACTCAGATATGTAGACTCAAGTCAACACCACAAACTCAAACGATGAAAACTCACTGCTTGTCGCTGTTCTTCGTCCTAAACGGTCACAAAAAGAGCAGTTTTGGGGGAGAAAAGAAGAGAAAAGTGTGGAAATAAGGGTCACAGACATTCAAAGGGAAAGTACAATTCAAAGTAGGAAAATTAGCCGGAAGCATCAGAGGAAACAGACAGGAGCAGAAAGATAAAGTTTTGTTTAGTATAAATCTCAGCAGATGTGCGTTTTCACCTTGAGCAGTTTCATGAGCCCCTCCAGCTGCACCATGAGCTCCCTGCGGCTCTCCTGCAGCGTGGACATCCTCTGCTCCAGCTCGTCCTTTCTCTGCCTGCAACGTAAAGAGACAAAATATAATGTAGAAGTGTGCAGAAAGAGGGCTTCTGAGATTGTTTATATAATTGTATTTAAAGCTGGGATACCTGACTTTTACACTGCAAAACTAGGTAAATTAATCAAGCTCTTACAAATTCTTTAACACGTGGTAATAATCCTCCTGCAAGCAAAGTGAAACTGAAAGAGGTCACCCAAGCACAGCCAATCAGAGGGCTGCTTTCACCTACTTAATATGAGATTTTAAATGTGATTTTAAAAGTGTTGAATTTGGAAAATAGTTTTTGGTGGAAAAGGCACATCTTCCAAAATTGCAACAACAAAAAAAGGCAGGTGCATCTGCTTTAATTGTTAGCGCGCTTGTTGTGACCAAGTATTACTGTTTTATCTGTATTTAAGTCTCTGTATCTTAACAAAGGGGGTGTATTATAAGACATTTCCTCATGCTATTGTTCATGAAGTCTTGTATAGTCTTAATATTCTTTTGGTCAAATTTATGTTTGAATTTGCCAAAAGGAATAAAACAAATGAAATGAAAATATGAAATGATATAAGACAGAAGCTCACGTTTTGATTTGATTTGATTCAGATTTCAAAAATCAATGTATCCACAACAAATGTAATTTTTTATTCTAAAGGCAAACAGTAAATATGTAAATACAAGAAGCAGTTTGACATAGAATACAATGATTTTTATCGTTATATACATTTTGATTATCCCTAAATCTTCCACTTCTAAATGCTTAAGAATAGAAAAAAATTAAGTAATTAAACAAAATTAAATACTATTAAATGTGTTAAGTGACATCACGGTCCAATCACAGTACTCTATTCTGAATGCTTAGAATACTCACGTTCTCACTCTCCTCGCTAAATAAAGTCGGGTAACTGACATCTTTAATTATAAACTAGTAAACGTTGTGTTTTCCACTAAAAAGTCTAGAATAAATGCAGCACTGTTAAAAAATGAGACCGCTGAGTATTTTCTGAAATGAACACTACAGAATTTTAGTTCAAATCAGGAGTCGAACGGTGCGCTCTGATTGGGTGGGCCTCCCCTGTTTCACTTTGCTGTTTGTTAGAAGTGGTTTTCAAGTCATAGTTGCAATCAAAATTAATATCTGTCTATTTAAACTGTGCGTCGAAGGATTTATGAAGCGAAGTTGTCATTTAAAACCTAAATCATGTTCGAAGCCTAAAATGTGGGCTCAAATACTCCAAATTCATGACCATGGGAGTGTTGAAGTCAAACAGAACAACAGGAGGGGGCACTATAGCTTACGTGAATACCTACACATGTACTAAGGCCCTGTCCCAATATCCACCCTTCCACCCTTGTGGCCCTCAGAAGCGCGTTCCCGCTGTGGGGTGGGAGTGCGTAGGGCGTCCCAATTGTCACAAACGGCCTTTAGCCCCGCCCACTTCACGCACTTTATCTGCACTTCAGCCAAGTCCGCATGGAAGCGGACTTGGCTGAAGTGTATTACCCAGAGTTCTTTGCTGCGTGTAGAAAAATGACGATGTCAGTTAGTTTGATTTTATTTAGGTTGTGTAATAATTATACAGTTGTAATTTTGTTTAGTAACTATCAAATTGTACACAGTATGATGTATTATTAATGAAAAAATAAATTAAATAAAAAAGTTCGTTTGACCATCAGAGCGCAAGCTCTCTCTCTCTTAAAGTGACAGTAACGTAAAAATATAACAAACATTAAATAATATCCAGAAATCAAAGTAAATACAATCAAATGAATTTTAGTTGTTAATACAGCTAAAAATATGTATGTCTGAATGTAATATATGTAAAACAAAAATATAATATTAACAAATTAACAACACTTTTAATACAAACATAAGCATAAATCCACTGTCATCCACAGCACTGCTCTTATTTGTTTTAGGCAAAATCAGTAAATGATCCAAACTAAAGTGAGCTGTGGCAGCAGTTTAAGAACACAGCTGTTTGACTTGATCACATCAAGTGAAGAGGTGGACTGTCCCATTTACCTGTCCTGCACACTTGTGCAAGTGCACACTTGGCGCACTTTCAGAAAATGCACACTTCAGTGAAGTGTGTAGTGTGTAGTGTGAATATTGGGACAGGGCCTATCTTCCTAACAGTGTAGAGTTTTAAGCTTGACACATCAATTAAAATCAAACGAAAATGTGCATATAATTTCCAATTCATTCATGCATTGTGTGTAGTTTTGGCAAAATACTGTATGTGTCATAAAATCAAACATCTTTATACTTACTTACTAATCTTTTCGCTAACTAACTTGTATTCTTCTCTCCATACGCTCTATTGCACCGCGGCTCTCCTTTCTGCTCCATACTGTTTTTATTTTCCAAACGCATAAACATGTTGAGTGTGATTTTTTGCATTGGCATTTCACACAATCTGCCATCTGCTGCGTCCATCTGCTCTGGAGTGCTCTCCTCTGAGCTGCCTGCCTTTCCCGCCAAAACACAAATGTGGCGCTGCGATCAAACACTGTTGCATCAATAACAAGAGCGATGATGGGACTAAACTCTGGGTGGAGTCTGCAGAGGGATCCTCAGGGGGGCGATGTTTACCTGAGTTGGCGTAGTTCTGCCAGGAGAGTGGGGTTAGTGGTGCCCTTCTCTGGACTGGGCTGGCACGCTGCGTCATGCTCCACACGCAGACGCTTGATCTCAGCCAAAATCTCTCTAGGGACAACAACAAACAACATACAGTAAATATTGTTGAAATACTCACTAAAATCAAGTTAAGATCATTATATTTAAAATTTTACAAAATATTTTACACATTTCATTTCAATTGAGTTCTATTTAAGGTTCTCTAATGCAGGGATGTTGAACTTATTTTGACCAAGAGCCACAGTGATATCACAGTGTTGATCACAGTTATGACAGTAATAAGCCTACTACTCTTTCGCTCTATTTGATTTGAAGGAATTTCTTCTTCACTTTCAGACCAATCATTGTATTAGGTTAGAAAACCCACATTACTAGTCCTAGTCATATAATGTACACAATACTATGATACTATATACTGATGCCATTATATATTATATTATAATATACTGTATTTATATATAATATATATACACATATATCACATATATACACTGTTGTTAATGTTACATTCAAGTGTCATATTTCAGCCCAATAGTTTCAGCCTTAAAGCAGCAGCCCAGGTTCAGAAGTGTAAAATGTATTACTTAAAGTGTCTAGATACGTATCCCAAAAGCATATCTATCTATTCAATTATATTTTCCAGCGGGCCGGATTTTTCAAAAGACCATGGTCTGTGGGCCGAACAACAAAACTGCCCCAAGAACTTATGTTTAGTAAATTGAAAAGAAGTCTAAATTGCTCTGTCCTGAAACAGACTTACACTAGCAGAGATAAATCCAAACTAGAACGTGAGTAAATCAGAACAACAGATAAAGGACTAGGCTACACCTAGAGTTAATCCATCTCTTTGTTTCTAGGTCTACATTTGTGCTACTTCAGGGTGAACCACAATTTGGAACAAGACTAGAGAACAATTTGTGAACCAGAACAAAACAGAACAAAACAAATATCAGTGGCATTTTAGCTGATTAAGTTGATGTAAAAGTACTGCAGGCTAATACCAATGTGGCCCAGTCCATGGCCCACTTTACTATGATGGGCCAGTCTTTATTGCTTAGCATTATGTTGCTGTAAATCCACCACTGTGCACTGTAAATCAGATACGGAGTGTTTCCCAGGCTTCTTTAAAATGTGGTCCACTTCATGGCCCATTTTACCATGGTGGGCCCTGCCCTATGGAGATTTAACATGGAAGCCCTTACTTGTTGAACCAGGAAGTGATCAGTCACTGTTGAGCTCTATATAAGATTAAAACAAACTTGATAAGACCTTGTAAGTCTTATCAGAATTTATTTACAGAGAAATGTATTCATCACAATTTTTTCTTGATTTATGCAAAACACTCATTAATATTTACATCAAGTATTAATCTACAAAAATTAGATAGATTTGGAATATTGTAAAAACCTGGCATCCACACTTTAAAGGCGCATTGTGTAACTTTCTGAAAGTAAAAAGTCAACAATTCAGTAGAAAAAGACACTTTAAAACAAATACAGTATCTATGTTATGCCAGCCAGAATATGTAAACAAAACTAAAAGAACACCTTTTCCATGGAAGCAAACAGACAAAAAATAGTTCATTTTGTGGTCATGCAAGCCCGGTCAAAGTAAAAACACACATCTATATTATTTATTCAGTGCATGAAAAATAACCAAATTACAAAAAACAGGCTTTTACTCTATCTATTGGTCAAAAGTTACCCAGTGCACCATTAAAGTCTTTTTGGAAAGCACCACATATTTGAGAGAGAGTTTGTCAATAATTGAAGACACCAAACCAACCTGTTCTTGTTTTCCAGCTGGGCAATCAGCTCCCTCTTCTGCTTGTTGGCATCAAAGTTGATGCTTCGGTTTGGTATTCTCTAAAATTCAGCAAAAAAAAAAAAAAAGAACAGTTCAAAGACAGATCCAATGTTAACTTTATAAATAGTGGTTGCCCAGATGTTTTATTCACT
The DNA here is from genome assembly GCA_038363315.1 of Mugilogobius chulae. NCBI lineage: Eukaryota > Metazoa > Chordata > Actinopteri > Gobiiformes > Gobiidae > Mugilogobius > Mugilogobius chulae. Next base: position 32,437,480 of record CM076405.1, on the reverse strand, counting down.
TACTCCTGATCCTTCGGTTTCTGCCAGTCGAGAAGTGTAGCGGGCGATCAGTTTGTGCTCTTCGTCTTGTCGGCTCGGGCTGTCCACACTAAACCAGACAAAATACAAACTCTTTATATTCACGTTATGATTAATTACTGTTCCCAGACGTTTTAATCTTTGGGGTTTTGTATGAACTAAACTACTGTGACCAATTTTTTCACTGGATCAACATTTAAAAGCAGACTAATAACAGTGTGAATCATTACTTGCTAGATTAAAGGTAGAGTAGCTGATTTTCACTCTGCAAACATGATTTTAAATCTGACAATTTCCTCTCACAGATGTTTTGACACATGAAAAATGTTGACATTTATTCATTTTGGTTGCGAAAATAGCTTATAAATGTCTTTTTACAAACAACAAAGTGAAACTGAAGTAACCACCCCAAGCTTAGCCAATCAGAGCAGCTCCTGTTTAGAACTAAAATTCTTTATTCTTCTGTTCAGACAGTACAACGTAGACTTGTTTTTTATTTCACAAAGTGCTGAATTTATCATGTACTTTTTAGTGGAAAGCATAAAGTTAACTATATCATTTACAACTTAAAACGTTAGTTACCCCAACTTTAAAGATTACTTCTAATTAAAGATGATGTACCTAACATTTTTAGTGGTAAAGAGTAAACTTTGTCTTTTCCACCAAAAACCATATTGTGAACACAGCTTTTAGTAAAAATATTACATTGCTGTGTGCTGACTGAATCGCATAATGAAGTATTTTATTTCTCATTTCTAGGTGAAAGCAGAGCTCTGATTGGCTGTGCTTGGGTGGTCCACTCTAATTTGCTGTCTGTAAAAATCGTTCTTTAGTAGTAATTGCAGCCAAAAGTGAATGTATGTGTACATTAATATGCCAAATCTTTATGTGAGCAAGTAAGTAGACAAAAAAGATTTTCATGCTTCTTGTTTTGCAGTATGAAATTGAGGTACTCCAGCTTTAATATGAAAAAATATACTTTTCTTACCTTGGGCTGCCCTGGAGTCGGTTAACATAAGCTGCAATAAGTGCATGTTCTTCATTCATTCTCTGAGCAGCTGACAAACTGAGAGAGACCACAGAAAATCAACTTAGAGCTGAAAGAGTTCTAAAGCATGTCTAAGTCTAAGTCAAGTCCAAGTCAGAGAGCAAAATGTCCAAGTCAAGTCCCAAGTCAAAGAGAGACAAGTCGTAGCCAAGGCCCAAGTCAAAGAAAGACAAGTCCAAATTAAGTTCCAAGTAAAAGAGAGACAAGTCCAAGTCAGGTCCCAAGTCAAAGAGAGACCAGTCCAAGTCAAGTCCCAAGTCAAAGAGAGACAAGTCCAAGTCAAGTCTCAAGTCAAAGAGAGACAAGACCAAGTCAAGTCCAAAGTCAAAGAGAGACAAGTCCAAGTCAAGTTCCAAGTCAAAGAGAGACAAGTCCAAGTCAAGTCCCAAGTCAAAGAGCGACAAGTCCAAGTCAGGTCCCAAGTCAAAGAGAGACCAGTCCAAGTCAAGTCCCAAGTCAAAGAGAGACAAGTCCAAGTCAAGTCTCAAGTCAAAGAGAGACAAGACCAAGTCAAGTCCAAAGTCAAAGAGAGACAAGTCCAAGTCAAGTTCCAAGTCAAAGAGAGACAAGTCCAAGTCAAGTCCCAAGTCAAAGAGAGACAAGTCCAAGTCAAGTCCCAAGTCAAAGAGAAGCAAGTCCAAGTCAAGTCCCAAAGCAAAGTGAGACAAGTCCGCGTCAAGTCCCAAGTCAAAGAGAAGCAAGTCCAAGTCAAGTTCCAAGTCAAAGAGAAGCAAGTCCAAGTCAAGTCCCAAGTCAAAGAGAGACAAGTCCAAGTCAAGTCCCAAGTCAAAGAGAGACAAGTCTATGTCAAGTCCCAAGTCAAAAAAGGGACAAGTCCAAGTCAAGTCCCAATACTTATAGTTGTCCTCAAGTCTTTATGTCAAATTACCAAATACAGCTTATATTTTACCAATTTAATAGCTTTTTATAAATCACCCTATTTAATATAAAGCTCTGGTCGCAAACAAAGAAGTGAAGAACATGTTACACAGTTTCAGAAAAAGGATCAGGTTGTCTCAAATCACTAGCGTTCAAGTCCAAGTACAGTCTCAAGTCTTTGTCCATTTTATCACAAGTCATTAAACTAGTGACTATCTGCTTTTAGATTGCGTTTCTGCATTTAAATTACCTTTTTGATGACTCGGGCACCACAGGGGACAGCAACATGTCTTCACCATCAAGAGGTCGAGTAGGTCTGCAATCAAACAAATTAAAAAAGCATCAACCACACAAGCTAAAGCACAAGGATTAGCCAGCACGTTGTAAACAGGGCCACGTGAGGTAACAGATGAACTACCTTCAAAGTTGTATATCGCAAATTAAAATGTAACCAAATTATCTGACGTTAGCTAGCTGGCTCAGTCGCTCGTGCAAAGTGCAGTGTCTGTTAGTTTGGCCTAAATGAGTTCTGCTGGAGGTCTGTAATGATCTCCGCTGAGGTCGTTCAGAAAATCAAAGACCGGAGGTGGAGCTTCGTGAATGGGTGGCAACGGAGGTAGACGTTCTGTAAACACAAGGCTGCTGTATCCACACAAAGCAGCTTATCATTGGAGAAACTGTAGAAAACTAGTTTGAAGTTTAGAATTAAGAGAGAATAACAGACATTTAGCGACTCCCACAACTTACTGGAATACAGTAAGTACCGGTAATATGAGGCCCAATGTCTTATACAAGAATAACCACATAGTATGAGTTACTTCAATCAAGATTAAAGTGCATATGACCAGTTAAACTACACTTTGCAGTAAATTATAGTAAACTAAACTATAAATATGTGCCTGTTTTCACCAAATATTGCTATTTTCTTGAGATTTATAATTGTCTTTTGTGCAGCAAATATAAAAAAGTAGAGGTAATTCTAAAACTATTATTTATCAATCATAATGTAAAAATGAGCCACAATTCACAGATATGACATAGATGTTATAACATATCTTGTAGCACTCCAGTTTTGTTAAAACTAGTTTAAGCTACCAAGAAACTGTGTCAGTTGTGTGTAAAATGCCTTTACATTTTGTCGCTTTTTGATAACATATGTGAAGAAATTTGGTTTTAAATACTTTCTGTAATGTTTCACTTTTCTTTGTCAGTTTCTTCATATTTTGCTAATTAAAGTGTATTATCACAAATTAAATGACATTTTTCAGCAAAACATAAACATGATTATGAGTGGAATAAAACTTTTGTTTGTTTTCACATATTTTGTCTTTTGCGCAGTACGCTAAACATGACAAATGTAGAGGTAATTCTACAACAACTTCCTGTTCAATTCTCTTCTATGGGTTTTCACTCCATCAGTTTAAAACAAATAAATCCTCTTTAGATCAGACAGTTGTGGTGAATGTTACAGAAAACATGTTAAAGACTTTACATATCAGAGGAATATTTCACCAGAGACACTTGTGTGTTTAAAAAGAGACATAATTATGTCTAAATGCTAATGCTAACAGGAAGTGGTCGTATGTACAGAAGTTAGCATTTTTGAACAATCGCAAGCCAACTGAAATTCCGTGCACACAGCCAATTCCACATAATGTGTATATGTGTATATACAGTATATATATGTATTTTATATATATATATATATATATATATATATATATATATATATATATATATATTTTTTTTTTTTTTTTTTTTTTTTTTTTTGCATATCTCGATGACTATATTGAGATATTATTTGATCAATCCAACAAGTTGCTTTCACTTTCCAAACTTGAATGCTGTCATAAGTCCAGATGCTAAAGAAGCAAGTTTTTTCTACTAATAATATTGTAATTTCACACATTTTTAATCAAGGGATGTAACCCATTTACTTTTTGCATTCATTTTCTTATTAAATATTTTAACAGGTAGGTCAAGGAGTTTCAGCTGTTTGATCCTTATCTCTATTAAATATTATTGGTCTATATAATGTTGTGATGTCATGTCACAAAACTGCAAAAATATGAATAAATAATTAGATGTGTGCAGCATTTGTCTATAAGCGATATACTTTCAAGCGATCTTGAAAACAACATTCACAATATTATCTAAAATTAAATATATTGCCGAGCTCTAGGTAAATGATAGCTTAAACTGTGTCAGTTGTGTGTAAATTGTCTTCGTGTTTTGGCGCTTTTTGTGTGTACATCGTGTGAATGGGGCTTACACGATGTTGGAGAGGTTGAGGGTTCGCTCTGGTTCCTCGGGTAGACTGGGTGAGGAGGCTCTCGAGAGGACACACAGCCCAGAGTCTTACCAAGGGCTCGGCCAAACTTTGAAGCTGATGATTTCTACAGTAACAGAGTCAATAAATACAGTAAACTCATCAGGGATCCCACAATAGTATCAATTATTTAGATTTGTACTCATCTTAGCTTTAATATTTCAATTGCATTAACGTATTAACTTTATGTGATCAGAACAAACGTAATGCGGACTAAAAATAAACTACAGTAGAACACAATCAATTTGTTATATTTATGTTTACAGAGTCATAAAAATGTAATTAGAAATGTCCTCGTCTCCCAGTGTGATGTCATGTGCTCTACTATTATTTTCAACATATTTTAAAACTTTTCTTTACAAACTCACTTTTGATTCACCTAAAACTAATATTTTAATTCAAAACTGGTATTAATCTACCAATCTGAGGAAAATTTTTAAATCTTGTCATACACGCACTTAGGTTTGCAATTGAAATACCTTATATTGTGTTTTTAGTGATTTTAAAATAGCTAGCTTGTATATATTCATCTACCCCCATTACATTTTCTTTTTTTATTACAGTAATACTCAAAACGAGCCTATAAACATATTCTGTAAAACTCTAAAAGAACATTTAACATTCAGATATTTTTATTTCTATCTTTAAATCTGGAATCATCCTAAGGACCTCCTGGCAAGTGTCCTACTCCTGCTTAGAAAACACTCTCTAAACACACAGAACGCCCCCTGCTGCTCTGTTTCAGACCTCACACACTCACCCAGGAGGAGTGCTCCTTCATCTGGTGCTGTCTGTTGTGAGAGCCGCTGGTGTTGCCTTTCCAGAAACAGTTCTGACACAGTTGGTAACCACGACAACGGAGGCAGCGGTACCGAAAGCCTGTCATCCCATTACTACGGCAATAGGAGCAGGACACCGGGTGGTACACTGAAGAGAGAGAGAGATGTCAATCAACATGTGCACATTCACAGTGAGGTGTCAATCATACTTCAGACACTACATGAAGATTTAAATCATCTGTAGTAGTTAGTTATTTATATAGAACAGTATCAAAGGAAGTACACTCTATAAAAATAATAAAGAAAAAAACGTATTGTGGCAGGGACATTTTTTATGTATCAATATCAAAAGGCCTCTTTGTTTTAGAATGGGTGAAGAAAAAGACTGTACCATGCTCCACATTGGCCATGCGGTGCATCAGTGGGAGCCACACCAGACACTGGGGAGGGTCAGAGACGATGTCCAGGAACATGTTCAACATAACCCTCTTCTGCAACAACAGGAGAGAAATGGTAAATGTGATTAGACTGCAGAAGTGGGACCAAGTTATTGTTTTGAAAGTCACACATAAGTCTTTAGTTTTTGGCTTCAAGTCCAAGTCAAGTCCCAAATCAATAGTCCAGGTTGGGCTTCAAGTTAGTGTCCCACAAGTCCAAGTCAAGTTTTTAGTTGACTTGGACTTGCATTTAGTTTCAAATCTTTTTAAGTATTTTTAACAAATTATTGAACTTTTTGCAATTTCATAGATTTTTATAAACTGTCCCATTTAAAATAAATTCAATTTGTTTCTATAACAACAGTTATCTCAGAGGACTTCACATGGTTGTTGATTTATCAAATAAAATGGTCACAAAATCAAAGAATGAAACATTTGGTCAAAACAGTCAAACAGTAACAAGCAAGTTCTGGTCACTAATAAGGTAAGTAGGGACATGCTGTAGTTTGTTCATGTAAAATGACAATGTTCTTTCTTTGAGGAGAAGCATTAAGATGTCTCAAGTCACACAGCTCCAAGTCAAGTCCCAATAGTGACTCAAGTCTGACTCAAGTCCAAGTCACGACGTGCAAGTCCACACCTCTGTTAGAGTGACACCGTACCTGTTGTGGGAAGCAGGAGCGAGCTAAAGTGTGGCTATATCCAAACGAGGGCCCTTCATGCACAGCAGTGGGCAGCTTCAGAACCTCCCTCAGAAAAATATCAAACTTTGGCAACACCAAGACTCCATGGGAGTCAGAGACCTGAGAAAACACATCTGACCAGACACACAGAAGAAGAGTCATTATTACTGTGTTAGTGCTGTATAGACTTCAGTTTTATCTACATCATTAGTTTTAGTATCAAAAGCTACTGTTTGGTCAGTTTGCCACTAGAGGGCATGTGAGTAACATGATACACAGTGACATTAGAACAACAGTGGATGTTGAATGTTGTTACTCACATGTAAAGAGTTTTTATGTGCATGTTGTTACTCACATGTAAAGAGTTTTGTGTGCATGTTGTTACTCATATGTAAAGAGTTTTGTGTGCATGTTGTTACTCACATGTAAAGAGTGTTTGTGTGCATGTTGTTACTCACAGCGGAGCTTATCGACTAGTTTCCCTCCACAAAGCACAGACAGCAGAGCCTTCACAGAGAGCACAGTGAGACGACCTTCTGGATCACTGCAAAGTTAAAAAGATAAAATGCTCACATTATACAATATTATAATAGAACAGTCTAGGAATTCTGGATATCTTATATAGTTTTTGTGATAAATTGATTTGCATAAAAAATTATAAAGGTGACACCAAGACTACTTCAGAGGCTGATATTGACAACATCATGATAGAAAATTGTTGGAATGCAGCAGGAACACATTAAATTGTGCAATAAAACCCTATAGGAGGATGTTTTAAATTTCTGGAGGTGAAATGTTCCGTAGAAATAGAAAGTCAAAACAATACTTTGGTGCATCGTTGATCGTTATAATTAGGAAAGCACTGACCCTGCTTTTTCAGTTCTGATGCCGATTTCTATCATTTCGCTTTATGTATCTGCAGTGGCGGATCTAGGATCACCTAACCGCGGGCCACCCCTCTAGCCACCCCCAAGTGTCTTTGTTTTCATGTAAAAACCTTGACTGAAATTGGCACTTTTTAGTTCATGTAAAGTGTCTTTGTATTCATGTAAGCAGCACCTTAACTTTTAAGCACTTTTAAGTTCATGCTTTGGCTTGTAACAAAAACCCCCGGCCGCCAATTTTTGTGCCACCCTTGTAAGATTCACAACCCCTGCTTGGCCACCCCATAGAAACATTTCTAGATCCGCCATTGCTTACCCAATATCAGTCCATACTAGTGTATGGACTGAAATATTTTTTTTTTCTCAAAACATTAAAAATTTAGACATATAGGGCCAGATTTATCAGGCATTTGCTCATGTGCAAAACAGGTCAGTGGGAGCAAAACCTGGGCAGAGATGACATTTCTCTCTCTCACACACACTTAAGATGCAGAACTTGAGGTGGTTCATATCTGTTTTGTTTAGTATGTTATATAAGGCAGTTATAAAATGCTCATAAATTACACATGACTTTTAAATTTTATTTTTTTGCACCTGCAATTTAGCACCTGGCTTGATAAATCAGGCCCATAGTGTAATGTAGCTGTTATTTATTACACAAATAACAACTTGACCACTTCATTTGAATACAATTTTAAACATTATGATAGATTCTGAGTCTCATTATGTCCAGTCAAAGGCACGACAATTATATTGGCTAAACTGTTAACATGGAGCCAACAAATTTCCTGGATCATATTTGATCCCAGTATCAAGATTTTAATTTTTTATTTAGTGTATCAAAACATACAAATAACAAAAATGTTATTTTATTAACGTTTTGAATCAAAAAGTTACACAGAGCACCTTTAAATAATAATATATTATTATAAGAAGATGGAAAAATTGTGTTGAGCCTTAACAAAAAAGCCTTAACAGAGTGTATGTGCTTCTGTGCCCTTGTGCCTGAAACATTGCTAAGCGATGACAGCAGCAGCAGCAGTTCTGACTTCTCACCTGTCCACAGTGGCCAATATGAGCTGGACCAGCAGGACGGTGCTCTCTCTGGGGTTGATGGTGTGAGTGGTGGGCAGTCTTTTACTTAGCTGGTTAAACAGAGAAGACACCAGATTCTCCAGACGAGTGACCGAGATGCCAGCGTGTAACTCCACAGTGTTCAGACCAGCATCACGCACCGCCTCAATCACATGGTAAATGTCGATCAGGTGCACTGGAGAAGGACAAAATCAAAATAAATATGTTTTTTAGAGATGGACAATTTTTTGACCATTTACAGTATATGACACAGACTGTGCTTGAAAAGACTAAAAGTTCATTCAAAAACTTTTACCCTTTTGGACAACCTAAACTCCATTGACCTATTAATTCTATGGTTTCCAAAGTGGGGGTTGTGAAGCAAAATCTGGAGGTTGCAAGATTATTTTAAGATGTCATTTAGTCAGTTATTTCAACTGTAAGTATAATGTTTGACTGAATTTTGGTCTTATAAAGCAACACATTATTAAAATTAATGAATTTCAACCCAATTTTAATGTTTTTCCCAACATAAATTAATTACAAACATCTATTTTATCGAGAACAGATTGAAAGTCTGTACAAAACTGCTAATCTCCTGTAGTTTGCCTCGTGTGGTGATTCAGCAGATCCTAAGAATGATTCAGACAGTATTCTTGACTCACAGTTGCATCTCTTCTGCAGAAATCTCAGTTTGCACGCTGTTCGATACGTGGACAGTACAATGGCATCAAAGTTCTGTTCCCCTGTGTCAAGAGAATGATTTAAACAAAGTGACAGGAATAGACATAAGCACTGTATCTATCAGCGCATTTCCTGGAGTGTCCTTCAAACCCAGTGTAATGTGTGACTCACCGAGCTCCACCAGGATCTGACGACTCTCCACTCCTGGCCCCCGCCCCCGGTCACTCGGCCCCCCCTCCTCCATCCTCACCATCCTGAACACACACAAAACATACAGGCAAACTTTAATGAATTTATTTTATTTATTAGTAGGAATTAGGGGTGTAAGAAATGAATCGATTCGGCGATCACCGCGATACTTCAATGCATCGATTCAAAATGCGTCCGAATCGATTCTAAAAACACTTTTCTTGACGAAAAATTAATCTCCGTTGGTTGAAATTATATTGCACTGTAATGCTGTATGCTGACCCAGTTGTGATCTGCGAGCTCAAAATGTGACATGATTTCATTTCAAAGCTTGAAGAATCTCCCTCGTGTATCAGCGTTGTGTGGTCAACGTACCTCTAACATCAGACAAACTTCCTGAGGAGCCTTTTCAAACAAAACAACGGGTCTTATTGTGAAATACCGACAGAGCATTAAACTACAAGTAAAACACGAAGGATTCACCTGCTCACCAAACAATTAGTATCTAATATTAAGCTTAAACAAAAAAAAAAGCAAAAGAGGTTAGTTTTAATGAATAGGCTACATTATGATCCATGCATTATTACATCTGCTGAGGAAATGAGGCAGTAAAACAGCAGCAAAAGCAGCAGAATGAAGATTTACTTCAGCTTTATTAACTTTTCCTCTAGTTTACTGTTCATATCTGTTTAAACACCAATAAAAATATTTTGCATTATTTTGAATGACATGTTTTTGTTATTATTTTGAAAACCCAAATCAGACTTGTTGTTTTTTCAAAAAACTGATCAACATGCAACTTGTTCATTGCATTTGTTGGAAGTATATTTTACAAAAATTGTATTTCATAAGATTTTGTTTTCATATGGTGTGCTATAATAGTATGGATCTATAATAATAGAAATAATTAGCGATTAATTGCATTATATAGTTGCTTGTGTTAGTATCGGGAATAATTGAATTGTGAAGTGTGAATCGTGATATGAATTGAATTGCCAGATTTAAGGCAATTCACAGCCCTAGTAGTAATGACATTGTGCTATATGATTAAAAAAAATGTCAGTATAAAAAATTTAAAGCATACATAAATGATAATGGCATTTATATTACTGATGATCTTGTGTCCACTGGCTTCCACCTTATTCTGCCTCGACCACTTTTAATGGCAGCACACTTTCTGTTCAGCTGCAGTTTGCCTTCAGTTACTGGGTTTATTTTAATTACAATCTAATTATGACTGCTACATTTTTTTTTTTTAACTTCTTTTAGGTAAATCAAATGTTGAATTAATTGTATTTTTAGCACAGTTAATTCAGAGGTTGTTGACATGGCGTGTCATGTCAAAAAAGTAAAAAAATAAATAAATCCTCACGCTTTTGGTCATTCCCCAAAGCTCATGATCATAGGTGAGGGTTGTAGACTGACCAGTAAATCTGGAGCTTTTGTCTTTTGACTCAGCTCTTTCTTCACCACAACGGCCCGATACAACGCCTGCATCACTGCGACGCTGCACTGATGAACAAGACCCCTGAGATACTTGAATGTAATTGAACCTAGAATATAAATGTAATATGTCTGCACTTCTGTGATTTATTTACAAACATTTCACATTGTTCATGTGACATCCCAGCATTTTCCAGATCAATGATATGATGTTTGCAGCTAGGGCTGTGCGATATTGACAAAAATTATCATAATATTTTTTTAGTGTATCTCGATAACAATATAACAACAAATGATATTAAGTCAGTCCAATAAAAATGTGTTCAAACATGTCTCCAAAATAACCATATTAATAAGACATATTCATCAATGCCTGCAATTAGTGATTTAGTTCTTTAATTTGACTGTTTTAAAATAGGATTTACCAATGAAGCATTTTCTAACTTGAAATACAAAAAAAAAATGCTAAGTAAGAAAAACATTTTCAGTAATTTCTTCTGGATTCCCCATTAGTTACTAATAAGTAACTAAAAAAAGACTTTTGAAAACATTCTTGTTGGACTGACTCAGGATTGTTTTTACTGCAGCAATAATTTTACTCCACAATGTTATTGACGACTTATTTCAAGCACTTTTTAGCATTTAAGATTGTATTGGTAAATGTTTGATTGCTGAAATGTCAGTATCACAAAAGTGCAGATGACTTCTTTACCCTCACAAGAAAGTCCAAGAGTCCTTTTTAGTTTTGTTTTTGATAAATTCCCTTTTGTTTCCAACTAAACAATATACTCGATATTTAATTTTTGCATATTTCTAAAGCAACATTGACGATATTATCTAAAATTCGATATATTGCACACCTCTACCTGTATTTGCAGCACAAATAAATCTTGTTCAAAGTCAGTTTTTGTTGTAATTCAAAAGTGATGGGGTCTAGCCACTCATGGAAATCACCAGATTGAAACAGTTTGAAATTATCTTTTTGACAAAGTACAGCGATATTAATCAGAAATCTAGATTCATGACATCATTGCATTCTACAACTTGAACGCAGCCTATTGATGTAATAATCGTCTGAATATTGTTATCGAGATATGCCCAAAAAATATCAAGAATATTCATTTTTATCAATATCGTGCAGCCCTATAAATTCTACATATTTTCAAAGGCATATTCAAGAAAATAAATATGTATGTTGCCCACTAAAGTCACATACTTACTCAAATAACAAGCCACCAAAAATTAAATTATGTGTTTGTCAAAAAGATTCTTGTTGGACAGCAATTGGAAATTAGAATAAAAAATAAATCCACTGCTATAGTCATCCCTGAGCTTAAACCAAACACGTCTTCCCCTAAGCGTCGCCTGTATCTAAAAAGACAAACTTTATTCGTGTTACAAATGCTGCGTCTTATCCTTTCTTAGATCACGACTGAAAGTGTTTGAAAGCAGCGAAGTATCACTCTATTGACTCCGCACAAAAGCTCTGGGCCCGTTCTGAAACTTGTAACTTTAGCTTCAAATGATGGCACGCCCTTTGGACACATTCAGACGCTTATCGAGTTCAAGGCCGTTCGAGGATGGGCTTGTAAATAAACAGCTGAAATCATCTGAGCTCAGGGCAGGCTTCAGTGTGGAGCTCTGGTTCACACACAGAGAGAATGGAACTTTAAGTGTTTTTATGGTACTTTTTGGTTGATAAACTGTGTATATGGTGTTTAATTAGCAAAATATATGGCTATGTTAGCACAAACTGAGCATATTAGTCAGTTTCAGGTTAAAATAGTCACAAAATAGTGTCTCGCTGCAAAGGCCAATGTCTTTTCTATACTCTGCGACAAAACGTTATATACTCGACTTTCAAATTTAGAGTATGTTTTCAAAATGACACAATATTGCTGTCTATATAGAAAACTGCCTGTTTAAGAGAAGCAGCCACGCCTCCAGGGTGGATTATTAGATAAGCAACACATGTTCAAAAGGCAAATACTGTACATCTCACTAACAAAGTTGTCTGGCTAGTAGTTACTGGTGTTAATGAGAAGATCACAAAAGAGGTCAGTTTGCTGCTGCAGGTACTTCTACACTAACCTGATGCATCAGTCTGTTTCATTTTACAAACTGTAAGACCATTCACTCCATGGTAGGCACGGACTTTTGTGCTTTTAATTGCTGCTTTTTGGTCCTTTTGCAGTCTATCAAGTAGTATGTAAACATGTGTGTCAGTGATTATCATTACAATTACATTTACAAATTAGGCCTTGTCCATACAAAGCAAAAATCAGGTGTCTCTGAACAAATATTTGTCCTAAACCACACATCGTCCACATGAAGCAAGAGTTTCAGGACACTGAAAACTAATATTTTGGAAAGGAGGTCACAGGGTGAAAAGATTTCAAAACTCCAGTTTAACGGCTTCGTAGTTACGCTGTATCCGCAGAGTCATGTCTCAACTTAAAAATGTACTGACCTTAATATGACGTTCACTGCCAAAATCTGCATCTCATTGCACCATAAACCACAGAAAACGTGAAAAAGTTCAATAAAATCCACTACAATCTCCATTAAACCCGTTTTGAAGCTTTGTCACAATATGCCAAAGAATGTCAAGCATAAATCAGCTTTCTGTGTCTCTTCTGTAGGTTTTAGATTCACGTTGTTCATTCAGAATCTTTGATCAGTCTAAAAGAATTCTTTACTAAGTTTCTCTTTACATTCACTAACTTTTCCGCGCATGAATTTGCTCAATGCTCAATTTGTCTTCATGTGAACAAGGCCTTAAAGGAACCGTATGTAAGATTTTGATGTCAGTTTTCATAAACATGTCCTATATGTGTCTAAAGATACAAGGTCAACATGTCCAAATATGCTATTATTTTTACTGAAAGTCAATGTAATTCTGAGTTATTCTTAAATAAAAAAGCAATGGACATGATGTCCCTTTGTTGATGTTTACATTTATTATCCAATCAGAAAGCAGAATGAGCCTCACGTGGCTCTCTCATTTGGGTTGCCAGTTTGGTTTCTTAGAACCTAAAGTTAAGTTTGAACCAAGAGTCAGGAACATGTTTGAGTTTGAACTGAAGTTGCACCATGACACAGACACAACTGTCTCTGATAGGCTCATGCACTTGTTTCTACACAGTTCTCATTAGGCTCCTCCCACATTGTGTTAAAAAGCAATATTTGGGAACAAACCATGACAGGTGTCTGTGAAAGTGACTTTCTGGTTATTACCCATGATTCATAGCAAATCTTGTTCCTGATTGGTCAGTAGATTCAATATGGCCATTTCACAATCTGGCAACCCATGTTCATTTGTGATTGTAATACCTTTTTAAAACCACTAGTTGTGCATCTTACATACGGTTCCTTTAAAGGTGCAAAATTAAACCACTGTCAACATACTTTCCAACACACCGCTTCGCTGATTGGCCAATTATACTTCCTGGTTTCAGAAGCCTGGTTAGTTCTGACAAAGCCTGGTTTAGATCTGGAGATGTTCTTGAGCTGACCTTAGCATTAACAGAAGAGAGACTGAATTTCACTCTTGTGGAATTGTTAAAATGCTGTACATTTGAAAGAAAATGATGGAATAATTAAATATAAACCTCTAACAATCCAATGTCAGCACATATTTGTGGTGTTTAAGCTGCTGAGTGAGGAGGTTATAAACACACCATGACCCCATTCTTGTTACAACAATAGCCTTTACAATTAGCCAATTACAGCTCCAACTGCAACAAAGTAATATGAAAATAATGCCAAGTCAATTTGCATCTCCATGACAACAGCCTGACCGGCCTAAGTGACTGTCAAATATTTGCGTGGCTCGTATAAATGTGGTGACAGGCCAACCCCCAACACACACTTTACACTTCCACTGGGCTTGTGCACATTCCACAGAGGATTTCCAAAGCTTCCCAGGAGACTTGGGCTTCATTCAGACAAAAGACCTCAGCAGTCCTTCCTCTCCCTCTCTCTCATGTCACTACTCCCTCCCTCGCTCACTTGGCCGGGTGCACTGCTGCTCCCTTATGTCCTGCTGCAGCTGTTTCACCCCCAACTCTCAAATCCAAGTTCACTGACAAGACATGGACAGCTGTGTTACATAAGAACACAGAGCTCTGCCATTAAAAGTCTCTTACAACAATCATGGAGTGAACAATGTGCTGTGTTGATCAGGGTTTGTACAGATTTCCATGACTTTTCTATGACTTTTCCAAAACAATTCCCAACTTTTCCATGACCTTGTTTAACATATAGTTTTCATTAATGTCTTTCATTAACTGATTAAGACAAAAACACAAACATGGCATGAATTTTTAAGCTTAAAAATTTAAATGTTAAATTGCAAATACTTTGGATTCTAAAATACGTTCAAGTTCAGTAAATTTTATTCCAGTTTCGAACAAAAAAGAGCAAAATCTTTCAGATTAATAAAGTTAATATATTTTTCCCCATTTTCATTTCAGTTTTTTCAAAAACAAAAAAATCTGCTTTAGATAATACATTTTTAAATCAATATCAATATTCTGCCTCAAAGCTTGGCTTTTGCTCCAAACCACAAGTTTTTACTGATGAAGGATTGGTTATTGATCTTTTGATTGAAAACCAAATTAATGATTGGACTTGACTGAATCTTGAGCTCTTGATTTTTCGATTAACTGTCTTCAAAACCTGTGGATCTCCAAAACTTTCCCAGGGCTGGAAATAAGAATAGAATCTTCCATAACTTTTCCAGGTTTTCTATGACGTACGAACCCTGATTGATACACTATTATATCCAGAGATATTTGCATCATGTTGTAGCTTTTTATGGAAAAAGAGCAACTTTTTAAGATAGTTGTAAATATGTCAAACTTCAAACGATTTTTTAGCTCATATAAGCAGACTGAGTAGCTCAGTACTCATCCAAAAATTAAGCAATTTTTAGATAGCGAGCCTAACTTTACTCAATTTCAATAATCAACTTTAAAATTGTACAGGTCTATCAGCCAATCATGTGCTAGGAACAAGTTTTTCTGACGAGAATGGTAACGCACGTGTACTAAGACCTAAAGATACACTGTGTCACATTTGATCAAATATTGACTTGATTGGAATCATGTTTTTGTTATATAGTGTAGATATCTTTATTGATATTAGTAAAAAGAATAATAATAGTAATTTGAAATCTGTGGTACTGTGACACGAGGGTCAGGCTGGGGTAAACAAGAAATACTTCCAAGTTTTGCCTCGACAAACAGTAAACAGCTGATGCTAATGCGCTAGCTTTGCTTTGTTAAGTCTATCGGAGCAACAAATAAAGTTTTCATCACTGTAAAATACGGCAGTTTGTCACAAGAACGAGTCGGTGTTTGGTGAGGAACATTTTTTCATGTTTCTATCTGCTCTTTTTCGTCTGGTTTTCGCCTGAACCTGAATCTGTGTTTTCTCTACGGACCCAACAAACAGGGCGGAACGGCTCACTTTACACAGTGGAAATAGGGCTTATTAGTATCGGTATTGGCCTTGACCAATACTATATTTGATGATAATATAAAAGAATTAAAAAATATCAGCGTAGTTTTGATGAGAGGAGGTTCCTATTCTTGAAAAAAAACAATGAAGCTGACACGTTCAGTGAAACATGGACATGCTGTCTCTTACAAACGCTGTGAAGAATTTAAATAGACAGGAAGGAAGCAGTTTGTGAGCGTCATGTTCTTTTTTAAAACAGCTGATCACAACAGCAGATATAAATACCACGGAGGCCCATACGTACGTGTTACCAGCCCGTCCCAAAGTCACACAGATCACCACATTTAGCACCGACCGCTAGCCATGAGTAAACTGTTATTTCCAGCTCGGCCTTGGAGATTACTGCATCCTGTCTCTGTCTGTCTGTCTGCGTGTGAATCACTGATATATGAGCATCAGTTAAATCTATTTTTACTATAGGAACTTCAAATCATTGTAGATATAATGAACATACTGAGCTTTCACTGATGTATACTGTTGACCAAAAGTGTTAGAACATCACAATTCATTGCGATGCCAATTGTGCAGTTGAAAACGTGGAATGGTCAGCACAGTTTTCGAAGATTTGAACCCGTCGAGCAGGTTTGGGATGAACTGGACAGACTAACCCTAGGTCCAGCTCTGGTCCCGTCTCGGTTGAGTCCTCACGCGTAGAACAGCTTACATTGAATCAGCTTGTTCTCCGGTGAAGCTGCTGATCTGCGTGGCATTACCAAAAGTAATTTTTCTTTGGTTTCTGAAAATGCATCTAGCTCAGAAGAATAAGGAAGCTAGGGGTTATGGAAGATCATTTGTTTGTTTTGCAAGAATTTGAATTTTAAATACTACTGACATTTTTTAACCTGGCCAGCCAGATGGTTTATCTTGTGATATTTGTGAATTCACAAACACTAGATAAACCATGTGGCCTTCCAGCCGCACGATTGGTTTGGGAGTCCGAACCAGCGGTGTTTCGGAGGTGTTAAGACGGCTGTTAGCGCCTCGGTGCTAACCCTACCCTACATTAAGCTAAACAAAGATTTCATGCGGTTTTATTAGAAATACAGAGTAATTTCTTTTTGAAAGAAGAGCTGTATGTGTGACGCGTATTTGTAAGGTAGGCCCCACACCCAATCAGCTCAAAATATTTCACTAAACGCCCCGCCTTTTCTCGAACGCTTTCAGCTAGTAAAGTCCCAGATGGATATAGTGAGAACTCAGATAGGAGTTCAACGCATATCCATCTGGCGTGAGCCAGGTTAGACATTTTTATTTTGAGTTTTTAAACTTAAAATATCATGACTTTGGTTTTTTTTTGCAATTTATCTTTTGCATTGTATTTTTTCCACAATTTAAAAATGTGACTTTACATTTTCAATGCCTAGATTTTCAAATTCAACAGTCTATTTGCAGAATTTAGACTTTGCAGAAATTTTCAGTGAAACCTTTCCAAAGCAAACTCAAGTATGGATGTGTATTGTTAAGGATTTATTGATACTACTACTCTTATTGATCTGGTCTTTTATCGGTTCTGTAATTGGTTCTTTTACTCACAAAAACAAAACAAAAACGATTTTCTGCTCTGAAAAATGTGTGCAAAATTATTTTTGATTGCACAAATTTTGTAAAGTTTGTGAAACCATGTGGCAGCCTGTGTGTCACTGTTGGCAGACTTCTTTCATCTGTCTTGTGCTTGCGGCCTGTCGGTGCTACTTGGTCCCGGTGTGCGCCGCGGTGTCGGGATATTCTCTGCTGTGCATGTGTGTATGTGTGTGTAATGATGCGCTCAAATCCGAACGAGAGCGCACAACACACAGACAAACTGAGATACACAACACAAAAATGTACCAATATTACAAGGTGTACAAACAAAGTAGAGCCGACAGGGCAGAGGCGGTTCTGGCCTGCATGACTCCCTGGGCGAACAAGCTCCTCTGGCGCCCCCCAAACCCCCCTAGCCCGCCTGCGAGGCCATTGGAATGCCGCTTGCGGCTTTAATTATTTTTACAATTATTGTATATCCACATCTGTCAAAAAGTGGTAACAATCTGTCAGTAATATGTGATTTTTAATAATCAAATTGAACTCAGCAGCATTACAGCTTCTGAACCTTCTTCTTGATATTAAAATGGAGAATTAGTGTGCAAGCCAGGCAGGCTAAATAATAATTATGACAGTTGGGCAAAAGTCATTATACCTTTATCCTTTTTTCTCTTATTCTTCTTTTTTTTTTTTTTACTGAGAACCTGAGGGTTTTGACCGTCTCATTGCACATGCAAATGAAAAATTTATGACTGAAGAGACGACTAGCGTTTCCACCCCCTTGTTTTTAATGCGCATTAAGAAGTATCGAATAAGTCTTGGGAGGTGGAAACGGCAAATATCACATTTAGAATCCCTAATGCGCATAAAAGTTTATACGCTCTCTAGAGGTGGATTTCGTTTTATGCGCATAACGACTGAAGTGAATTTTGAAAGCTGGAAACGCAGTTTCATTTGTTTGCATTAACTCGAGTTTATTTATTCGCATTAACTCATGACGCAAATTAAATCCCACAGGACCCCGGCCGGTTACATACCTGCTGCAGCAGCTCTGGAGGAGGGACTTGGGTGATAAACAAAGCCAAAATAATCCACACAGACTGAGTTGTTTTGTCCAAAATGCTTCAGACACGCAGCACCGTTACACCAGAAAAACAAAACATGTTTGCTGAGGTCAGTCAATCAAAACTAACCCGGAGAAACACAGCGCTGTTTGATCAAAAACTCAGTGAAAGTTTATGTTTGTCCAACACTGCCGTGATTCAGAGCTCGTCCTTTCCATGGCGGAGGGTTTGTGTTAAAAACAAAGACAGCAGCCTTTTATTTTCGTGGTTAAACAGATCCATTGCATTAATAAAGTGATAACCGGATAAAGTTTGCAGAAGACGGAGCAGTCTGCCGCTAACAACTTAATATTGAAGAATCTGCGGCTGTGAAAAAAAAGTAAAACCAAACAGACTGTGCACGTGGCGCCCTCTGCAGGATCAGCGGTGTTATGACACAGCTCATGACCAAGAACTGTTTGTGAAGGGATGCGGCCGCCAGTAGAGGGTGCTGTTTCTCCTGGTATAGCTTGACCTGTTAACTGTACATTAGATTGCATGCGTCCTGCAGCGCTGATGAAGGACTTTTGATTTTTTTTTCTCGGCAAATGCCGCCCCCTGGCAAATGCCGCCTGGGCGGCTGCCCACCTCGCCCACCCCAAAACCGCCACTGCGACAGGGGACATGCATAGAAACACGCTCCTTCAGGGTCGATAAGAGGACCGGTAGGGTTGGAGCTTATCGATCCAGTGGACCGCTAAGGCACAGCACCGAGGCTGCAATGAAACCGGGTCTCGCTACCCATCCCTTGACTCAAGATGCCAAATTCTCTCACTAACTGTTAAATTAACTAAATTTGATATTCTGAATTCACATCTGAAGACTTGAACTGGAACTGCATTTGAATTATTTTTATAACTGTGAAAAAAAACATACTCTGGAAAATTCAACAACACAAATTTCCGATAAAAAACATTTGAAAATTCAAAGCAAGAATTTCACCAGCGTTTGAAATTCCAAATTAAATTACACAAACTTTCTTAAATAAAGAATGCATTTGGAGCAAAACTACGCATTGAATAGTTGTGTTTATTAAGTAAATAAATATATGAACGCACCTTTAGGTAGTCCTCATTCTTCTAATCTACACAAATAAAACTACACATCACTCCTCAGCTCAGACTGTAAAATTGCCTGGTGTTAAAAATGGTTGGTCATAGTGGAAGTGGCAGCTCTGAAATGGTCCATCTGTCACAAAGCTTCTCATTGTCCTCCCACATGTCTTATCTTATCCACCGAGGACAGAATGCCCAATGATTCAGGATCATTTTCATTACACAATACAACTGTAGCGTATTGTAAAAGTGACCATTATTCTAACTAACCTTGCCCACATACCGTACAAATCAATAATGAGATAGTAACAACATGAGACCTGCTCACAATGCACTTTTACTTTTTTAAAAGTTGTTAAACCAGGTACTACAATATGATATTCAGTGAAACAATGTTACATAATGTGTAAATGTGTTGTTGTTTTTTTTTATACTATAGCTATTGCAAAACAAATTAGAGTTGTCTATGCTGGACTATTCATCGAGGGTTAAATGAGAATGGAATGCAACACCAGATTTTTAGAAGCTTTTCCACTTTGGTAACATTTGTCAGGAGTACTGATCTTTTTCTACCTACTGTCTTAATAACACCTCCGAACCCTAAATCCTACTCTTAGCTCCTTAAATCACTTTTCATTTCTTCTTTCACCATTTGTTCATGAACCATTTAGAGCTGTATTGACTCATTGTACAAATTTTCACTTAAATTTGCAAAACCATCAGGTACAGAGCTGTCAGATGTTACTCTCGTGGATATCATCTGACAGCTATATTCTTGCACTTTAATTATAATTGTACTTTGCACTTTAAATACTATACCAGGTATAAATGTATAACTTGCACACAGCTGTTTTTGCACTTTTTACTGTTACCATTTGCACTTCTCTATTGTACTGTAGCTGACATTGCTGCATACTAAATCGTCTGGTTTTGCTGTAAATATGTATTTTTTATGTTTTATGTTGTGTGTCTGTGAAGGACTACAGATGAAAATTAGCTTGCTGCTAAATCTGGTGCAGCCGTCTTTTTAATGTAACTGCACATTGTCCTTTAAATAAATAAATAAATTGACTAGATCATCAGCAATGTCATCTATGCATCGATGCACCTGTACCAGCCCAGCAGAGTGATCTAATATGAATTGCGGTTGAATAGAAAGTGAAACTAAAGCCATGTCACAGCTGTGTCCGTGCTTCAAATATTACGCTGTTGTCCTTCAGACAACCTTAATTCTCTGCAGCACCCACATGGGGTGTTTACATACACACGGACTCATTACCTACGACTGTACGATGTCATGGTCTGTACGCTCTCACTGTGCCATGTTGTGTACCTGCACTTCTCCCATCGCCGCAGACTGTAGAGTACAGTTCATCAAACACATCAGACACGAGGAGTAGATGTGACAATGCTGCAACTGTACTGCTTGTTGTGTCATATATTCAATAAGTTATTCATTCATTTAGGATTTTAGGCAGTAGGTCTATACTTGGTAAACTAAGTAGCAATGTTCTTAAGTCAAAACATAATTTTTATTAGAATAATAAAAGCTTTATTCATGCATTATAAGAGCTACTCAACATATTGAATTTTGGATAATATTGTAAATCTTGTTTTGAAGATATCCAAAAGTTTTATTTTAAGAATATCTTTTACAACATTTAATGCTAGAAAAAAGGCAAATAAAAAATAAACACTCAAGGGTATAAATGTTTTTTTTTTTTGGGCATTCTGTGACTAATCTTAGAGAATAAAACACACTAATAAGTTGTGTTCAAATGATCTCTTATATTTAACAACTAAAAATAAATCTAGTTTTTTTTTTTTTTGTTTTTTGCCAATATCATCCAGCCCTATGCATTATTCACGCTTTACAAAGACACATTAAGGCGCAGTTATTCAAAAGAGATACCAGTATTTTTAACATCGATTCCCCATGATGTAATAATACTAAAACTAAAACAGGTGGGCGGTGTCTTTTTCCATCTGGCTGCGTTTGTTTGTGTGTCTGACAAACTGCACCACCGTGTTTTACTGTCGCCAACGTTTGCTGAGCTTCACAGAAACAAACAGCCAGATTCCCTTTTTAATACTGACTAAAGACGAAGGCACGGCGTCTAAACCTGTTCTGTACACAAAGAGCGAGTGTGTGGCCCTTACCTCTCTGTGTCAGGGGGTCACGCGGGGCAGGAGGGGGCCTCAATGGACGGCTACAAAAAAAAAACAGGAGCAGAGAAAAGAGTGAAGTAATTAGACGAGTTCTTTCAAATGAGAGAAAAGGTCTACGGGGACTGCACTAATAAGGGCACTAAACGGCACTAAAGCTGGGCTGTATTTTACATCTGTGTACGCCGGCCTGACGTCTGCCTTTGTGTCTGATCCCAGGGTGTTTTTAATTAACAAAACACACTCTCTCAGAAGGAACATAATGACCAAATAAAATAAATGAATGAATGAACATGGGAACATACAATAGAAAGTTGAAAATACAGTACAGGTACAATAGGCATGCCAAATGTGATGTATAAGGCGAGACATTGTGGGTGAATGCGGAAAAATACATTTAAAGCTATCAGTGTGACTAATTCCGTCCATAAATGTAAGAAAAATCAACACAGTCTTTAGAGAAAACATAGATCGAAATGTCAAAAACGTATGTTCCGAAAAGCCATGTGGCGACATTTTCTTTGGGTTTAACGGATATGTTTAGGCTTAAAGTTACTAAAATGGGTAAGTTTAGGACTGGGGCTTAGTTGAGGTTTTAACAGATAAAAATATTGACCAAAAATGTTAAACCAAAATTTTGGTTATTTTATGTTTTGGCTTTTCGTAACAAGACAGGTATGGTTAGCTGGATCAATCAAAGCACACCATTGTGAACAAAACAAACTTGGCTGCATCGACAAAGGTGTACGGCCTATTTTAGCCGAAAAATAGATTATTATGACTTGAAAACCTGCACACAAAGGAGATTTAGGCATTTTTGGGAAAGATGTTTGTGCGACAGTATTTAACAAAAAATGTGACTTCCAGTTACTTCCGGGTTCAAATGCTTTGACCAATCAGATTTATTGGTCGAAGCATCGTTTCATTTTTTTCCCCCAAAGACTTT